>VXAA01002536.1:162890-227145 GCA_013399115.1 Anseranas semipalmata | reverse complement strand
GGGCGCGGGCCGGGGCCGCTGCCGCCGCTTTGTCCGGCCCCGCCCGGCAGGTGCCGCGGGGTCGGCGGAGCTGTGCCCGCGGGGAGCCTTGTGGGGCCGGGCCGGCGGCCGTGGCTTCGGGGAGCCGCGTCTGTGGCTGCTGCCCTTTTTGCTTCCAGCTCGAGAGGCCCCGGGGAAGGCACCGCCGCGGCGTGGCCTGCGCCCTGTGGAAGGAGGCAGCGCTTCCCCGCAGGCTGGAGGGAGGCAGCGCAGCGGGCTGGCGGCAGGCTCGGAGCCGGGACACGGGTCCCCCGGCCCTGCCTGTCAGGCTGGATAGGTGCCGGTGTCTTACCGTAGCGGGAGGAACTGCTGGTGTCTTGGTGGGTGTGACACATGGGTTCTTTCTCTCAGCCTTTGTTACTTCTCCACAGGCTCCGCTATCTGACAAAGTTTCCCGGCTCTAGCAGTACTTCTGCGACATGTATCTGCCACGGCGGGTGATGAGCCCTGAGCGTAGAAACCCACGGTTAAGGTCAGAGATCCGCGTGCTTCTAAAAGTAAAGGACGCGTCGCTCCGAGATCTTACAGCTGGGGTGTTGGCGGACTGCTCTGCCAGAATTCATGCCGTGCATGTTCTGTGAATTGGTACCAACCCGCGTGTTTGGGACAGGCTTCGGTTGCTGCTTGGAATATAGAAACGGTGGTTGCTGAGTCTACGGGTCCTGGTGTATGCAGTGTGGTGCTTACAGCCCTGTTCCAAGTGGGAAATAGCACAGGGATTGTCAAAGATAGTATATACAGCTCCTGGGACGCTGGAGCGTTTGTAAGTGTGGTGTATTGAAAGCTGCAAATCTCTGCTCAATGGATTAGCCAGCTCGTTAAAAGAAAATGGTTCTGGTGGAAAGTATAACCTCTGCCAAGGTGGGAAGGAGATTACTCGCCTGCGAGGCTAAAACCTTGCGTTACCTGGTGATGAGTTGCTACATCCCGCTGACTGTCATTTTCTGGTTGAGCAGGGAGAAACATCTGAGCTCTTGCGGTCAGGCTGAGTGTTTTTAAAATAGTCGTGGTTGGGAGATAATGAAATTGTAGGAAGTGGCTTCTGTAAAGACAGATTCTTTAATCTCTGGGTTTTATGACAGTTGCTTCAGTGAAATGTGTGTCTAGTGGGGAAGTGCCTACACCATTAAGGAGGTTTGTTTGTGATTGGAGAGGAAGGAATATCTATTGGGCGCTGCTGGAAAGTTTTCAAAATGGAAAACATTATCTGGATGAAGTTACCCAGTTATCGTTGTCCTAGGTGTTAGCTTTCTGTGGCATAAAAGCTGCATTGGGTTCTTAAAGCTGCTGATTGGATTACTGCTCAGCCTAGTGGACGCGTGTCTGTGCGTAGCGGACCGGCAGCCCCGTGATGGCGAACGGGCAAGTTCCGTAGAGAAACGCAAACGGCTTCTGTAACCCAAACTCTTGAGGAAGGAGTAGGACAAATGCTCCCCTCTTAATCAGTATTTAAATAACAGATTTGGGCCTTACTATCTCTGCTGTTTTACAAAACTTTGACTCTATAGCCTATTACGGAGGGAGCGAAGTTCCGGACTTGACATGAGGAACTACATACATGCTGCTGCACCAGCCTTGATAGCACAGGCCTGTAAGAGCAGATTTGATCAGAATTCCATTTAACGTAAGGCACTGGACTAGATCCCTTTGATCACTGTCTGCAAAATCAAATCAGAATTCTCAGAAACTAGGATTTCTGTAACTTCCTGACGGCTCAGTCGTTGCTAGAAACGGGCAATGAAAAAGGCAAACGTCACTCTGCTCTGTCCTCCAGTTCTTCTTCTCGAGTGCTAGGAAGGAACAGTTGTGCAACAATATGATCTGAATGGTTAAAATTAAGAAACGTACTGCTCAAGGAAGAAAAGTGGGAAGGTCAAAAATAGCCTCTCCAATGACAAAGTTATGTTAAACATTAGAGGAGAAATAGGGTAAACCAAAATATCTCTCAGCCGGTTTGATAAAAAATGAATGAGTGTAGATCTCGAGCTGTGTAAAAGAGTTGAGAAGACTTGTCTCTCAGTGCGTTCTACTAAATTTTGGCAGCTTTAATGTTTTATGAAACTCAAAATTCCTGTGAACAAATAATTATGACAACAGAAAAATCGGATGAGTATGCGAGTGCACGGATGTGCTTTTGGGTTTTGTATGGGAATAGAAATTCCACGTTCCTTGTCCTACGTCTGCCTCACTTTGTTCTAAGACAGAAGATTTTTGTGTATCCCTTGAGCACTCTGTACATGTAACCAGAGGCTGGCGAAGAGGACTTGCAAGCTGTCTAGCTACCCTTTGACAGACCCACTTGATTTACATGTTTTTTTCAGCCCCACCTGTCTTTGCTTCCCTCTCTAAAAGTTTGGCATTCCCTGTGGGATCTGAATGCACCAGCTGGGGATTGTCGTGTAATCCGCGTGAAGTTCTGGTTGTCTCTTTGGGATGTGAGCTTTAATCCTAGGGTGCTGAAGATGCAGATGTTTCATGGCCTTTTACAGTGCCAAAACCGGGCAGAGAGGTGTTTCATATGCAGCCTCATCCTAGCAGTGAATTAATTTTGAGATAGATCGTCAAAACTAGGTCACTTCGGTTTCTGAGTTGCAATAAAATTGCATGAATTCACAAGCAGGGAATCGCATGCTTCTTCCAAGCCTTTGTGACTTATGAAACCCTCCTAAAGCAACGCAAATATTAATCTTTTTGCTTTTGTGGGTGCCTTCCAGGCAAGGACCGGCAAGCTGGAGGCCTGTGGGAAATGCAAGAGCGGTAACGCTTCAGTGTGAGCCCCATTATGCTTGGTATGCTGCGCGGCTTCACGTAGGTAATATGGCGCTTTGAGTCATTTGCAGCCTTGCCTACAATTTCATGATCTTTCTTGCATTAAAACAGCAGGGATTCAGTTCTGCCTGCTGGCGGCAGAAAGACGTTTGAGACTTCTTTCCTTGGGTAGCAAAGTTTTAGATCTCCTCTAGAACACATAGTTTTTATGTTGGGGAGTCTGCCTGCACCCTGCTTTCTCTCTCGGAGAGCACCACGCTTCGCTTTCCAGCTTGCCACCTAGCTAGCAGTTAATAACACATGGTTAAAGCTAACAGCCTGGTTCTGACCGTGATCCAGCAGATGAATAAGTACATCCTGAGCTGGATTCAGCGTTGCAGTTTGAGGAAGTCGCATTTAAAGAGACAGCGATGGAGATGCTTGGAGGAGTGAAACTATTTTCAGCCGCTCTTAGAGAGCTGTGGGGCTGGTTACTTGTTTGAAGGAAGATTTCCGGGGGGAAGGGGGTTATGAAAGCGCCCTTTGTGCTATCAGGATTGTGACAAAGGGACTCTTGAGTTATGTGGATAGCTTTGGGATGTTTATTCATGCTGGAATAGATTCTTCACGAGTAAATCAAGCTTTTAACTTGAAGCCAGTTTGCGCCAATATTTCTTCTCCCATATAATCCAATATAATCTTCTCAATGTAATCTTCTCCATTCTGCAATGTGCATACATGAGAATGTCATTTAAGCGCGTGTCTGCCAGCACAGACGTGCGTGGCACATGTTCACGGTGGTGGGAATGGTTGTGATACTTGTAGTTAGAACTGCATTCCTTCAGCTTCAAGCTAACGCTTGCTGGGTTTTGTATTTTTGAAGAGAAAGCTAAGGAAAAACCTTAAAAATTTGCCTGCTGCAGAATCTGTCTAGCTTTAAGAAGGAAGAAATGAAAATTATTTTCCTGGTTTGGGTAGGAAATGGAAAAAAGTTTGTACACCGAAACAGTAAAAACGAAGGTCCTGTTCACTAGCTCTCACTCTGCTCTCCAATGGTACAGGATGCATTTTGTCTCCTCCAAGCGCAATTGCTCTACATAGAATTCTGTAGCACAAGATGCTAAGCCTTCTTCTTATCCTGCTTGTTTGGGTGCATCAGTTTGTCATATGGTGCCTGGCATCTGGATCTTAAGTGCGTTACAAAACTGAGCGCGTACAAGAATGTACCCTTAAGTGATCTGCTTAAAAAGTCGGTTAACTATTTGAAGCACTATTGCAAGCTTTAAAGAGTGATGATGATGAGTGTGAAAACTGATGTTTTTACATTTGAGAAGCAACACACAGTAGAGTGGAATATCCTAATATAAAACACATACACAATTTGGTTTTAAATGCAGAGCATAACACTGCTGTACCCCGCTGATGATTTTTGAATTAAATTCCTACTGAGCCTGAGGAAAAAATGTGCCCTCTATTTTCAGTCATTTATTTCTTCTTTTCCATTCTTTTCCTTCCTCCTTATCCTCTCTTCTGCCGCGTCCAGTGAAAGATCCCTTACCTCATAGACCGGATTTGCTTGAAAAGATGTCAAGCTAAAAGATTAAATAAAAAAGATTGCTGATTATTTTCCTCTTCCTTGCAGCAAGAGTAGAAAATCTGCACGGCAAGCAGAGACTGCCTGTCGAACAAGGAGTTCTGTTGTGGGCTCTTAACCCGCAGGCTTCCAGTCGGTCTGCTTCTGCACAAACGCTCCTTTAACTGCACCCATGTTCCTGCAGATGGTGGGGCTCTGGCAGCCCCCTGGAAATTCTCCCTTCTCCTCCACTACAGTTTCTGCCCCTCCTCTTGGTCTCGCTCAGGTTGCCTTTAAATGCCTGGGGAATTGCAGGAGAATTCGGGGCTTTTAGTTCCAGTCAAGTTAACTCGATAGCCAGCCTGCTTTTGGTCCTTGCATGTTCCCTGTCTGTGGATTAAAACTACAAGTAGATTCCTCAGTGAGATCTATGACCTTAATAAGATTTTCTCCCTGAAAACAGGATGGAGCAAGATACAATCTAGAGCCTTAAAAATTATGATTTTCCTTGTGCTCTTCACGTACCATTTCATCAGGCAAAGGTGCTGTTCAGCAGGCAATGAGCCCTTTCCAACGTGTGCTGTGGGTAGGGTTGGTGGGGCAGCCCCGCTGAGCTCGGGTTGTGCCGGGGGCACCGAGACGGCTGCAAGACGCCTGCTCGGGGCACCTGGGCCAGGCCTCGGCTTCTCTCCGGGCATCGGCACCTTTAGGGGTGGGCAGGCGCTGATGATCCCGTGCGGGAGTCTGCTCGTGGGACCCTCGTCTGGTACGGCTTGGTGACACGTGAGGTGCGCAGGTTTGCTTGGGGAGCCCAAGCAATGGGTCTGCCGTGTTGCTGAAGAGCCTGTAACTGCTTCTCGCTGAATGAGAGACTTGCTGGTACTGGGATTGTTTGTACGAGATCCTCTTCCTCTTGTGGAGATGCAGTAAGACAACTGTAACCAGTATTTATAGATACTAGGGGTAGTTAGTAAATGTGCGAAGACTACCTTAAGTGGGTCGGTGCTCCAAGCCTTTGCCACGTCTCCCTTGCGTAACGTCTGGTTTGGGCTTGTTGGTCTAGAGGTGTGATTATCAGCACCGACCTGGGAGATCCTGAGTTCAGAGCCAGGCAGGCTTCTAGACTGAGTCAGACTTTTCTGAAGAACAACAGATGTGCAAATGAAATGGTGAATCCCTTAGGCCAGCTTAAATACAATTGAACCGGATAATAGGAAGAAATGGGGAAATTCGGGATCTTGTTATAGTGTCATTGCGGTAAGTACAATAGAAGTGGGCAGGCTGGTGTGGATAAAAACTCCTAAGTGCATTTCTCCCCTGAAAGGTTTAGCGTCAGATTTGTTGTGTATGAAGTTGGAATTCTCACAGCTCTGCATCTTTTAGGAAGAAGAATAAAAATGATTTGGCACAACTTCTGTAATGTGCTTGCTGGTGTTTACAGCTGTAGATGCAGCCTTGATGCGTTTTTTGGAATAGATTCCAGCTCAAAAGTCTGAGCTTCTGGAGGCTCGCCTTTTCCCCAGGTGATCCGCTCAGTGATCTTGCAGAACTCTGCTGTTTTCTCGCGTGGGAAATTAACTATTTCACCTCCCAGAGTCTCAGAGCATGGCAGAGGCTTTTCGGTGGGTTTGCAGTATCAGTCAGCCTGCGCTGGTCCTGAATAAGGCAAATCCTGTCTTCTGTTGTCTTGCATACTCTGTTACTGGAGTGTATCAGGACCTGTCAAAAGCGCGTTCTTCATCAAAATTCAACCTAGTACCGTCTCGTAACTTCCCTTTGTGCTTAGCATGTCTTTGTGAATATCCAAAAGGTATACTCTTTCCTTGTTGCAATGCAGCTCAGATTTTGGTGCTTGAAATTCAGGTGTGAGAAGTAGCATATGAGGTGATCTCGGTGTGGCTCTCCTTGCCGAGTGGTTTCGCAGCAGTAAGCGCACCGCTCTGTTGCTCGTCTGCTGATGAACTCGAAACAAGCCCTCTTCTAAATGCACGCCAGCCAGTCCTCAAGGGCGTCTGCCTCCGACCTCTGGAAACGGAGTTTTGCAGGCCCAGTGGTCTGTCTCTTGTGTCCACAACATCCCCACCGCGACAATCTGTCCTTCCTTCCCAAAGGCCCCGTGTGACTGCGTTACCTCTCAGCCAGATTTCACCTTGCAGGCTGCGGTACCCTTTTTGTTACCGTGGTTTGTCACCGTCTCTGTGTACCCCGGCGCCTGCTGGTGACAGCCACTTCACCAAATGGGAGCATTCAGGGCCCAGCCTCTGTGTTTGTACTCGGGGTAACGTGTGCCTGTGATCCCCTGTCAGAGGAAAGGAAAACGTTCCCATTTGCTCTGATGAACGGTGGGTAAGTTTCTTCCTTAAAAGAAAATGGAGAAGCAGCAATTTGTGAGTTGTGTTATGTGCCTGTTGTAGTGGATGCTCTTTTTCTTTCCTGAGTAGAATGGACAGAGAATAACGACAGATTTCGTTAATGAGAGATTCTCTAGATGCATGCTGCAGGATTGCTTTTCCCCTCGCCTTTGTCGTCTTCACTTATTTCCTAGCAGAGAAAGAGGCTGCTCTTTCTTTCAGGTCTTCCAAGGTTAATACGGGGCTAAAACTACTTGGCACATGAATAATGAAGGGCACTGGGAGGGAGAGATGCTTTTCCTGAGACGTTACGTGCGTGTTCTAAAACCAGAAAGAGCAGAGCTTTCCTTGAACTTCAGTGCCATTATTGGAGTGCAGGGCAAAATGCCCTTGCCTGATTGTGGTGTTAAAGCTTCCCTCTGCAGGAAACCATGCCGTTCTTCCACCAGAAGCCCTTTCCCCTCTGCATTTCATGCTTGTTCCTGGTTCGGTACTTTGTTTTTGGAAACCAGTCTTTTATCGCTGTTGATTTCTGGGGCCAGAAGAAAAAGGAACGTATGTTTTTCCAGATCTCTAAGAGCAAACCCTTTTGAATACCTGAGGGGCCGTGATCAGTTTTAACTCAACGGGAAACTGGGCCATCCACAAATGCGGTGTTGTCCTGGATGCCTTCTGCTGGGTTAGAAGAGTCTGAGATAAAGATCTTTGTGGGCTGCATGCAGCTAGCTAGTTAATTGTTTACCTTGCTTTTTATAGGACCGCAGCTCTCTGCTCGCGGGGAAGAGAATTTATCAGTTCCCTGAGGCCTTGGTCTGACTTTCTCTCGGATGAAGGTGGAGGAATTAGTACAGGCGGTGATGGAGGTGGGAGCCACGTGGGATGCTGCAGAAAATGCTCGTTCCCCTGTGAACGGGCGGCTGAGTAAGTGTGGTGCGTGCATCTCAAGTGCCTCCTGGGAGCCTGCTGGTAATATTTACAGAGTTTGTGAATTTGGAGTATGCGGTGTACGAGTTTGCACGCAAGCGCAGGAAGCGTCAAGTCTGTTTAATGTGTGCCAGCGAAGGGTGGTGCGTGTCAGCTTGGTTTGTGTCAGTGTTGGTTCCTTGGAGTGCTCCCGTTAGGAGCTCTCAGGTATGTTGTATCTTTATTCTTTGGGATGTGCAGCGCAGGTTTTGTGCTGAGCCACTCAGAAATAGTGACCTGGGAGCAGCAGAGAGGTTCAGCCTGCTGCTGGGGGCTGTTCGCATCCGACAGCGCTCGTCACCTCCTTGTTGCCTGCACTTGGGTCTGCAAATGGAGGAGCGCGAGGTGGCTGGGTGAGGTTAAATGGATGTTTCAAGACAGCAGGCGTTAGCAGAGGAATAAATTGAGGAACAAAGTGTTCAGCATCGAGGACAAGAGGAGGAAATGAGTCTTTGTGGGACTTTTGGCATAATGTTAACTGCAAGCCCGATAAGAACTTACCATTGCTCTGCATTTGGAGGCTGTCCTGTGACAAGCAGGGAGGCGAAATGGCAGATTTGTTCTGAGGCTGCTTTTAATGACTGTGAGCTCTCAAAAATATTTCTTGTGTCAAGAGGGTAGAAGGAAATTCACAGTATTCTCCGAAATGAGAGTATGCACGTTAATATAAAGCAAGCTGCAGGATGTGTACCGGGTGCTTTTGTCAGCTCCTCTGAGTGAGATAAGTTGTCTGGGTGAGCTGGGGAGAGGACGGAATTGCCTAAGGGAATATGGATGTATCTGCAGCCCTGAGCATCCCGGCCAGTCCTCTGAGTTCTTTAAAACACCGATGATGTGCGGTGGACAGTCCAACAGCATTTACGTCTCGAGCTGCTGTTGTACTTGTCCTATGAGAACTTCTGCTTTTCCAGTTGCTCAGCTCGTATTTCTTCTCTGGTTAACTCTTAATTCGTTATAAACAAAAGAAGACTTGAAAGCAGTGTAATGGATGGGGTTTTAATTGAGCAGAAGACAGCAAAAGACAGAAAGCTCTAGCCTTGCTTCCCACTTACATGCGTTCATAAGGAATGAGGCTTTCACTCGCGTGATCGCAACACCAGACAAGGAGGCATGCTTTTTGGAAAACAGCGGAGTTGAGCAGAAAGGGAAGAAATTGTACTTGTTCCTGTTGCCGTAGCTGCAGGTCGGTTGCATTTTGTGTCACTGCTCCGTATGTTGTGGCCATGAAACAAAATCCTTTTGAGTGCAAATGCAGAAGAGGGTGTGGCTAAAGCAATCAGGAACCTTTTCGCTTTAAATTACCTGATTTATGACATGAAAATCTCAATGTTAACATAGATTTGCTTTGCAAACCATTCGACTGTAAGTTACCTGGTGTTATGCCAAAACACTCCCTTTGACTAGCATGAGAAAATACAGCTCTTCAGCCTCTGGTCTAAACCACAAGGGCTCCCGAAGACAGAGTAAGTCGAACTTTCAGTCCTCTCAGCAGGCTTCGTTTGAGTAACACATTTGATCTGCTTCCTGAAATATTGGCATTAAATCTGGCGGGTGGGGAGCGCGAGTGAAGCCCCTTATCTTTTCCCGTCGGGTTCTGGGCTGCCCTTGCCATGCTGGATGTCTGCGCCGACAGCTTTCCTTTTGGCACCGGGAACTGCAGGTTGGTCGTCTGCCTCTCGCCGTGGTGCCGTGCTGGGATCGGATGCTGGAACTCCTGCTTGTCCAAGCCCGGGGAATCGGGAGGTCCTGCTCCCAGAAATGTGTCCGTTGGCTTCCTTGTACTTGAGGTGCTTACGGGGGTGTTTGCTCAAGTGCCTTGCACCTGACTGCTGCCTCTCCGCAGTTTTCCTGCAGCTGGCGTTTCGTAATGGAGTTTTTGTTTAAACTCTAGGTTTTTGGAGAGGCAACGTGGCAGATGCCAATTAGCAGAGGGGAATAGGGAGGAAGATACGCTTATCCAAGGCTCAGCGACCCCCCCTTTCTGTAGGGAGCAGGAGAAGAGAAGTGTTATCTTTATCTGTTCTTCAAGCACGCATGATGTTCCTGCTGCAGAGGAGCGAGGCTACCGGGGCTTCATTAGGTATTTCTGCTACTGGAGAGAGAGATGAGGCTGGAAGCAGTTGTGGCTGTTAGGTTCCTATGGGAACAGATGGGAGATGCAAGGGCTTGAATTCTCAACTATAAGGGGATTTGTCAAGAAAGGTGGGAAAAAGATTTCATCTTTGATTTGAGTGGGAAACTAATATACTTCGTTCTCTCCCCGATTGGCTCCTGACTGTAGTTCTTCTCCGCTGAAGAGGAGATGGGATTTTGTGCAGTGCCCTCAAGGCTGCCTCGCTGCTCCGTTGCCACAGAGTTAATTACAAGGTGGGCAGCGAGATGCACGAGTCCACCCCGCTGCCGATTTACCAAGCCAGCAGCTCGCTGCGCGCGGGGGACAGCAGGGAGACCGCATGCGTCTGCCGGCTGGGAGCGCAGACCCCGCGCAGCGGCCGTGCTCGTGGAGCGGGGTTAGTAACCCGGCCTGAAGTGTGCCGGGGGAAATATTTCTGAATCCGCTTTCACCTCCCCGTTTAAAGTAGGGCTGGTGTTCAGGGCAGAGACAGCTGCTCTTGTTTCCTCCGCGCCGAGCCACGGTTAAAGGCAGTTGCTGTTAAGTGCAGGACTTTGCCCGGTCTGTCCAGCACTCCTCCCTTCCGGGGAGATCAGCTCTCCCTGTTTGCAAAGGCTGGTGACAGGATCCGTGCGGTGTCGGGGAAACCTGTGTTAGGTGGCCTGAAAGGAGCTGCCGTCCCCAAGTTAGGCTGCTCTTTCTGGGAATTGAAAAGGAGATGCCAAGAACAACAAAAAGAGGATTAATGAGGACGTTTAGGTTCGTAGCGCTGTTTTCCAACTAAATTCAGCGGAAGGCAGGCACCTGCCCAGGGGCGGTGCCTCGCTGGCCCTCGGATGGGCGCGCTCCTGCTCGCCAGCAAGGGCTTGTTCCAAGAGGAAATTTGGTGGCTTTAGCAGTCTGCCACAGGAGCTAAAGGCTCAGGAAAGAAGGCGTGCTGGGATTAAGATGGACCTTTTTGCGTGGGTAAAACCCATCGTCTTGCGCTTACCTCTTATAAAGGGTTCGCTTTAGCATTCTCTCTCACACGCTCATAATTTTTTTAGCTGCACATCCTGGTTCTTTGACCTGCAGCAAAGTCAGCGCAATTTGGCCAGCGAGCGAAACTGGGAGCGTGGCTCCCATCTGCTGGCGGGGCGAGCAGGAGGAGCGGCGCTGGAGACCCTGCGGGGCCCGGCCGTGGCCGTGGCCACCACGAGCCGGGTCGCTGGGGCGGCCGTGGAGCCCTCCTGCGCCCAGAGCTGCGCGTCCTCGGCCGGGGCCGGCAGCTGGCCGCGGAGCGCGATGCCTGCGATGGGCCCGGGCTTCGCTCCGCTGCTGTCCGTGGAAGCAGCGCCGGTTCTGCAAAGTCCTTGTGCGCTGCCAGCATAGTAAAATGCGATTTGAATTAAGATCAGTTACGTGTGCAGAAGATTTTTAAGTGGCTCGGTTAAAGCGCAGCTCTGCCTCCTCTGCAGCCTCTATGCTGAGGGCGCTTACTAAGGACTTGGACCTATTTAAGGAGCGTGATTTCAGCTTCCTCATGGAGGGAGAAAAACCCACCCTAATTTTTTTTTTCTTACGAGCTGCTGTTCTTAACTGCAAAATCCAGCACAGAATCTCATCTCAGACTGCCCCGAAGCAGCGGGCGCTTGCAGGAGAGTCGGAGGTGGTTGTGTGCCGCTGTGCACGGCTCTCGTGTCCTCGGCCGGGTGGCGAGAGGTCCTGCAGCCCTGGCTGGCAGCGGGACAGAACGGGATGCCCGCAGCTGAGGGAGGGGTGTTAAAGGGGCAGGCTGTTGCTGTGCTCCACCGGCGTTCTAGCTTCTTTGCTTCCCGGCTCCGATTTGATGTTTTGTTTCCAGATCCTTTGACTCCCATCCTGACATTACTGTTCGCTTACCCTTTCCAGCAAGGGGTCAGAGCGAGTTGTTCCTGTTTTGGTAGGGGTTCCAGATCCGGTAGCTGAACGGTGGCGAGGCTTCAGCGCTGCCCCAGACCCAGCCACAAGTGAGGCTGAGCATGCAAGTCCCCATAGGCCTGCACGTGCTGATACGTTACATATACGTACACATTATCCCGTAACCTAAGGCATCTGAGACCAGATTGTATTGCTGCCCCTCCCCTGCTCCTCTCGTATACAGCCTCTCAGTGCTGGAAACGCATAAGGTTTCCCTTTTCCTGCGTCTGTCTCCTCCCTGGCTAACTGGGGTGAAGCAGGGGGCCGGGGGGAGGAAGGAGAGAGGCAAGAAGGCGTGTGCCGCTGCTGGGTTGCGATGGGAGGCGTACCTGGGGAAAGGCGGCGGGGTCATTCCTGTGTCCTTTCTCTGCTTTTTTCCTTTTCCAGATTAACTTCAGTCTGGCAGCTGGAACACCTTTAAAGTTTCAGTGGTGCCAGGAGAGACCATTGAGCCGTCGGTGAATTATTTATAGTGTCGTTCTGCCAGTATTCCTGTTTCCTCACTCCGGAGCGCTCGCTGGCCTGTCGGTGGGATTCTCTCGGTTGAAGGAGGATGCTGTGTGCTAGGTGCAGCACGCTGCTGTGCGCAGAGCGTCCGGCTCTTTGGCTGGACTCTGATCTGTGACTGAGGAGTGCTGAGGGAGGAAGAAGCCTGTGGACGTTCATTTTTTCCACTTCAAAGAATGCTCAAATCCGCCGTGTGTTGGGCAAGTCGCTCCTCAAAGCTGCGTGCTGTAGCAGACTTCACTTTCTGGAACAGCTCTGCTGTTTTCTTTGCAACGGAAATAAAATAAGTTATCCGTGCGGCTTTCTGCCACACGATGTATGGGGTGTTGTGCATCCTCAGGTGTACAAAATGGTTAGGTGGTCACATGAATAGTGACACTAATGTGGGTAAAGAAGAGTTCTTAATTTTCTTGCTTCCAACCTTAGCCTAACCACCAACAGATTCTGAAGATGAACTCCCCGCGCAGTGAAAATACTGTAAGATTTGTGTAAGTCACCTTTTTGTACCGACACGTGCCCCGATGCTACAAGTTTCAAGGAAGGAAAGGAACGCAGAAAACTAAGCTGACTGATAGGTGCCTGCGGCTCAACAGCGGCCAAAGGCTGGAGAGAAGCGAGCGTGTGACCCAGTGGGGATTCTTGACGTCCCACGGCCTGGCTTCGGGTGCTGGAGCGGAGATCTCCGGCTGGAGAAAGCACGGTGCCTGTCTTCAGGAGCGCCGTGAAGATGTGCGGGGAGCTACCTGGCATCTCGGTGCAGTTGTCGTGTGGTCTGTTAATGAGCGCTCAGGAGATCCCCTTTCCAGAGCCCGTGATTGCTGTCCTATTTTGGGAAAAGAATGGGAGCCATCTGACAAGACACCGCTCTTCCGTAGCGCTTGTCCTTGCGTGCTGGCATATGCCAGATCTGGGAGTGATTCAAAGCTAGCTGGGTCTGCTAGTCCTGTGGGTCCTATAATTACTCTTCAGAAAGGCTGGAAACATTTTCCCATGTTGTCCAGAAAAGAGCTGTAGGAAATCCCAGCTTGAATGTTTGTGCCTATGTCCAGAATTTAAGTGACAGCAAAGAAATCGAGGAAAAACACAGCACGGGCTTATGATGCAGGAGAGCTCAGATCTGGGCTGGGCTTATGCCTGATACTAAGGTGCTTGATTATGCCTTCATCAGCTGGGTTAATTGCAATATAATGCTGTTCTGAGGCCTTTGAGCTCCAATCAAGGATGAGGATCTGAATCGCTATGACTGCAAGAGATGAACTAAAGATTTTTTGCAAGCTTTGAAAATTCGCTTGTAAGAGCAAGAGGTGAATCGGTAACCAAACCCCAGGCCTTGTGCTCAGGATCTGTTCCAGGATTATTACAGCATTCCCACCAGGGCCTGCTTCAGGCATTTACTTCTGAAGCCCAATCGAAAAGCTCTAAATGACTGGACACTTCATGGTTAATTGTACTATAATTAAAGGAAAGGGGGGAAAAAAAAGTCGACACTTAGATAAATTCTGCAGAAGGCATTGCCACAAAGGCACTAAATTTAATTACAGGGATAATGATGTATTGCCTACAGCATGAGAGGAAAAAGTACTTTCTCTTCTAATAGTCTAAATCTGTCTTTCTGAGTGTCGGCTCAGAGCCAATCACTTGTCCTGGAATATATCTGGGTAAACAGCTTTTTTTCTTATAATCCTGTTTGGATTATAAATGCAAGTAAGAAGACTCATTTAGCATTTGGAATTCTCACCTGCTAGCCGAGAGGAAAGGGGGCTTCTTGCGGGGATCACCCAAAACGCTTCCTTTCCAGAGAGCCGCTGGGGTAGCGGCGCCTTCCGCTTCTGAGCGCGAGCCCCCTCTCTGCTGTCACCGTCTCTGGCTCTCACACGCTCATAATTCTGGTCTTTATGTCTCTCACTGATGGAAGAGCAGTACTGCTTTCCTTTGTTCTGCCAAAGCTGCAAAGTTTTGAAGTGTTTTAAGCTTCCAGGAGATGTTATTTCAGGGTAGACAGACTTGAGCTGGGACCACCTGGCTGTCCTCCAGGGCGTGCAGCAGCCGGCTCCCAGCGCGCTCAGCCTCGGGGCTCTGTGTTTGTACCTGCGAGTTGGTAACGGGGCTGTGGATAGCTCTGAGGATGACCCTGCTGATTTCCTTCAGGGAAGGTGGCATTTTCCTCGTTTAATTCTGGCAGATGTGGACTCCGGGGACGGTTTTAGGAGGAGCACATTGTTAGATCGCCCTCTTGAAAAAGAATAGCGTGGGTCAACTTTGGGATAGGATACGTTTTTTCGGGAGGGTCTGTAGCTGCTCGCCAGGTGAGCTGTTTAGGCTGGCCGGTCTCTTTGTGGTGTTTGCTCGCAGATAAGGTGGCCAGTCTTGTTTTGCTCTTTTGCGGTTCATTGGCCCCAAACCGATGGCATTTAGATGGAGCTTGTAACTGAATTCCATCCAACTTCTCTTTGGCAGGGAGAAGATACTCGCTCCTTTCCCAGTCCCTCTTTTGTGATCTCTGATCCCTTTCATTTTATTTTCGTGCTTCTCTGTATTTTAGTAACCTTGCTTTTGATTTATGTTCTGAATAGTGGCTTGCTGCTCTTCTGTACCTCCTACAGTAGTCCCAAGTCTGTGGCACTGGGGTTAGTGGACTCCTGTGCATGGCTGGTCTGTGTTTCCTGCGCTCCCTTAGCGTGGGGAAGAATTATTCCTGATTTTCTTGTAGTACAGCCCCTTGTTAGCCACTGAAACAGATGACTGTGATCCGTGTTGTGCAGTTCGTGTCTGTACAGCTGCGTGAAGCCAGGGAATGTTTTGTCGGGGTATTCTACTGCTGCAGCTCTCCTCGAATCACGCAGGGACGTCTGCTTCTGCCTCACCTCCCTTCGCCTCGCTTCTGTGCATCTTTGCTAAACCGCTGCCGGGATGGCAGGGGGAGAGCGGGGCCGGGCTGGCGGGAGGCATGCTGCAGCGGGGGGCACGGAAGGGCGTGCGAGAGCCGGGAGGGACAGACGGATGGACGAGGCCAAGGAGGCGCCTGAAGAACGTGGCCGCGATAACTTAGCAAACAAGCATGGAAGCTTGGGCACATCAGGAGCAGACGAGGTGCGCTGGCCGAAGACAGGAACGTGCGGCCGTGCCGCCTGTAGCACAGAGCTTCGGATGCGGGGAGCAGAGGACGGGATGGAAACGAGCTGTTCCCACTCCGGGGTCTGTAGTGATGAACGGAATTAATTGTCAGTCGGAGCGGTCATTTTGGCTATTCCCAAATCCTTCGGCTTCTTCCAGTGTATTAGAAATAGCAATAAATAGAGGCTACTGTGACTTCAGTGAAGTTTTTTTTCATAACCTGCAGATAAGTGGCAGTCTACATAAGCTCTGTGACGGAACAGGAGAAAGAAGCTTGCATGACTACACGTATGGTACAGGTGAGCTGCGCGCAGGTGCCTGGGTGTCACGCAGGAGGGGTGCGTGCGCTGCTGCTTCGAAGTGCAGCTGATGGAGGCTCTGTCCAAAGAGAAAGGGCTTTCAGCTCTGGGTTGTGGGGGGATGTATATATCTGGCTTAAATATGGCTTGGATATGGCTTAAATGCGGCACAAGATCAGAGAAACCTGGGCTTAGTTCAGCCTTGCTTACACGAGCAAAATGAAAACCGGCTCAGTGCCTGCTATCGTGCATCCAGGTCTGGGATCCAGCTGCTTCAGCCCGGGTTTCAGTTCTGTCCCCCTGTGTCACTAGGGGAGCGCTGGACAGCCGAGGGCGCCCCGGAGGAAGAGGAAGCTGTTGGTCTGCCTGTCCCAGCCGCTGACGGCGCGCAGACGGGTGGGACCCGTGCCATCGCTTGCTCTCTGGTGCCTCTTGCAGCCGCGCTGCACGCGTGCGGCTGGATCATCCTCATCGGCATCGCCAGACAGCGCCTGGAGGGAAAGCAAGCCAAAGCACGGGGGAACTGCCCCGTTTCGTTCCCCCCTGGGTCCGAGTCTGGGACTTAGTTTCCTACAGCAGGAGAGTTGGAGCTGCGTGCAGTGACTGGTCAGGGGTTTCGCTTCTCGAGGCGAGCTGCGTTCCTCAGCGACTTCCTTTAGGTTCCTGGCGGCCAAGCGCTTGGGCCAGGGAGCAGCTGCCCGCAGCTGGAAGGAGGAGCCCAGCTCCTGTCGGATCCCCGGGGCAGCAAAACCCTGCAGGCACAGAGGGCGGGCTGCTGCCCTCGAGGGAAACCACGGAACATGCGGAGACCGAAGAAGGAAAGGGAGTAAGGGAACGGCAGCGTAACGGGGGAGTGGGTTGCCGGAGGGGGGAGATGCATGAAATCCGAAGGACTGGGTGAAGAGACGAGGGCGGCTCTCGGAAAGCGGCGCGCGCCGGAGCCGTGCTGGGGTCCCCGTGCGGTGACCGGGCTTTGGGCTCCGGCGGTGCTGAGCCCCGGAGGGCGTTATTTATAGCAGCGGCGCTCGGGCAGGGAAAGTTTGCTCAAGCTGGCGTTTGTGTGAGCCAGAGGGCTGGAGTCTGGCTCTCCCTCCCTCCCGCTCTTGCTTTCTTCGGATTTCCACTGTAATTAGCACGCTTTACATGAGCCGGGTCAGGGCTGGCAGCTTTCTTTAGAAGACTGTGTTCTCCAGGCAGGAATAAGGAAATATTTTTTCTTCTGGGAGTACTTAACCCAGTCCTTTGTTTTACTTCAAGGGCTGTTCTCGTGCACCGAGGTGGAAGCCGCGAGGAGGGAGGGGCAGAACCACAGATTTCTGAAGCTGCAGCGACAGAAGCCTGCGTCTGAAAATACAGTCAGGCGATGTGGCTGGGGTTACCCACGGCAGGGGAACTTCCAAGCTGCGGCTCACAGCTCTGCTGAAGGATTTTGGCAACCATGATGTGCTGGTTGCGCTATGCGGGATGTACGTTAAAGGCGGTCGCCGCTGTGTTGGCAAAAATGCCTGCCTGTGCGTGCGCTCGTGCGTCCTGAGCAGCATAGGTGGGTCTTTGGCCAGGTCGACCTCGTTGCTTTGGTGTTTGATCTCTGCTTCGTTAACGCCCCGGGGTACACGCTCGAGTGCAGCTGGATGTGCTTCACGATACGGGCACATGGCCTGGGTTCCTGCCAAGGGGAGCCCTGCTCCGGAAAGCAGCGGTCCTTTGGATGTTGGGAGACCACTGTGTTTCACGGGATCTTGTTGGAAAAAGTGGATTCGGGGTTTGGGGTTTTGATATTATTTCTGTGAAGCCAGAGTTACACTGAGGAGAGGGAATGATGGCAATAGAGAGTTAGGTTTCTAAATAGGATGCCATAAATATTGATTTAGGTTCTGTGTTATTAAATGTGTTTGCAAGAATAACCGATATTTCTGCTTGCAGCATATCTCAATGTTAGGTTAATTTTCAGTGAAGGCTGTAAGGAATCCTGAGTTGTGGGCAAGAAATAGAGGAGATCCTGCTCAATAAGGTACGAGACTGCTGCTCTGTGTAGGAACAAGCTACGGGGAAGTGGGAACCTGGGAAGAATGAGTCCTGGGAGGGTTTGGGGAGCGACAGGGGCAGGCAAACGTGAGATTGCAATGAAATACCGACGTGGTGCTGGAGTGACTCGTGAAAATACGGCTGTGAGGTGGGTTAGCTGCGTTCACGGGCTGCTCGGGGGAGTAGGGGTGTAACGGGAGGAAGCTTGGGAAAGGGCAATGCGCTGGGAGCCGTAGGAAGCGATCCTTGGTGGTGAATGACACGGAGAAACAGCGAGAGCTTAATTGTTTGAGTCATTTGCAACGATCAAGAGAGAGCTCTTAAGTTCAGATCTCACCCCAGGTGGTTTAAGGACAGGACAGGATACGCATGCCTTTGGGTGTGTGACCTCGGTGACCCCACACTTTCGGCTCGATTTCTGGGAATGCAAGATACAGGCACGTTCTTCCTGCCCGAAGTAAGGAACGTGACACAAACGGAGCGGTCTGAACCCAGGTGGAGGCACACACTGCTCGAGAGGTTTACAGGTGCTGCCTTTTAGTGCAAGCGTAGCACAGAGACTGGAGAAACGACACGGGGACCCGATGCTGGAGCAGAAATGGAGCTGTCGCTCCGTCAGCCCAGGTCCCGCGATCAGGGACCACTGAGGGAAAACTCCCTGAAATAAACAGGCAGACATGCAGCTGCATGAAGTGAGCAGGAGCTGTAGCCAGGTAAGCTTTAGGCTGTCCGAAGTGAATTTCCAGCACAGATGAGCCTGACAGTTGCACATTGCTAGCATCCACACTTAGATTGCCAGTTGCATCAAGAAGAGGTGCAGCAGGATGAAGTCTCTCCGTGCGGCAGTCATCCTCAGCATTTTCGACTTGCAGCCGGGCACGCGTGTGCTTAAGAACCTAGTACTGGGATGTGAGGAAGGGGAAAATCGCAGTGTAGGCTGTAAGGCAGCAAAAGGAGCGTGACTTGTGACCACCGGGGGCCCTGCAGCTGCGTATGTGCCCCGCATGCTGCCGCACCGGCCCCGCGCTGTTTCCTTGCATCTTCCCCGGCCGGAGGCACCGTCCTCTGCCAGGTGCTCCCTGCTGCGAGCGGAGCCGGCGCTTCTCCCTTCCTCCCCCTGTCTGTCTGTCCAGGCGGCTGCACGTGGAGGAAGGCGCTCGGCAGCGATTCCCTGGCTCAGGAGCCTGGAGCTGCCTCTCCACTGCTGAGCGCGCGCGCGTGCTGCTGCTCGCCGGCGTGCTTTTTGGGGAGGGGAGCGGGGAAGGACTGCCAAGGAGCGCTGTTGACCGCAGAGTTTTCCCGAGTTTGGCACTGATCGTCTGTTCTCCCACTTCTTTCACTCGTCTCGTATTGGCAGCGGTGGTCCCTTTAGCTCCCGTAGAATGACTGGTGGCTTTCCCTGGGATGTGACTCATCCTCTAGGGAATTCCCGAAGCAATGAGTCAAGTTATTGGGAAAACTGTTTGCCCACTAGTGTAAAGTAGGAAGCCAGGGAGCCTGGCTGTGGTATCGTAGAAAGGCAATTACTTCTCAGCGTGGCTGGAGTTGTCCCCTCTCTTCCTGAAGGCAGGTCACTTCGAGATTATAGCCACAGCAGGGAAACGTCGCTGACTATTTTCACCTTGAAGTATGCTGCTCCCGATTTTTGTCTCCTGTTTTGTAAGGTGGCCGATCGGAGAAGTGTTCCAGGGCGGTGTAAAGCTGATAGATGTGAATTTGCCAGGATCGGAGTGCAAAATAGCTTGCCTAAAAAAACCAAGGCTGGCAGGTTGGCACCAGTCGATTACATCTGAAATATTCCTTGAAGGATCAGTTACCGCTTCATCTCGTCCTGGCTGACTTAACCCAGCCCTTGTTGTTTTTCCTATGGGCAAATTAATAGTTGTGTGGCTTACAACCACGAATTAACAAATTTTGAATGCAGCCATGGGATATTACAACAGAAAAACAGAGAACTTCAATCCCCAGCGGTTGGGTCCAGGAAAACGAAGCTCGTACATGAGCGTGGGTTGGCCAGGGTTGCGCTGCTGCTGCCTCTCTGGCTGGGGGTGCCCAGCGGCTCAGCTCTGTGCTGGCTCGTGCCGGCGATGCCTTCCAGCGTCCTTTTCCTTCCCCATTCAAGCCAAGCTTGTCTTGTCACTGGCTGCTGGCTATTAAACACTAGCAGGTTTTATTACCCTGTAGAACAGTAAGTTCTATTTGAAATACAAAATTAGTTTCACTTTTTAATACGTTTTTTTCCCCTAGCAACTTGGACATTATTTTTGCTCAAGCTTGGAATCGTCAGAAAGCTCAGATTGTGGGCTTTGCTAGCACAAAATGTAGGTGGCTGCAGATATGTCGGCATTGATACAACGACTGGGTGTTGTTTTTAACTAAATGAATGTCAGCAGGCTTGGATTGTGCTCCTTCTCCACTGCTGGGTTTCCAGTGAAGTGGCTCGTGTTAAGGTGAGGCTGTCTGCCGGCTCCCGTTGTTTCTTGACCAGCTGTTCACGGAGACTGTCAGCATCCCGTAGTCTGACGAGTATGAAGCTTGGAGCTGTACTGCGCTCCTCCCGAGGTGACGGGGAAAAGCCCCGGTAGTCTTGGGGCTGTAGGGTGAGGCTGTTTTCACCTCTTAGAGCATCACTCTTCCCGAATCCGGGCAGCCACATTTCTCACGGTGGTGGCTGCTTTTGTGTGCTAACGTGTTCGGCACTTGAAGTCGCTTTTAAGGGGAGGACTGTGCTTATCCCCACAGAGTTGTTCCTTGCCTGCCCATGGACAAATCCTGCCCTGTGGGGTATGCCAGTTTGAGGGGGGAAGAAAGTGGGAGGGAGGCTTCATGTCCTGCCAGTTTGTTTTTTCCCGTTTACACGCATCTCGCTAATTGCAGCGGAGAAGACGGGCGGTCCCTTGGCAAAGCCACCTCTGAAGCGTGCTTGGGATCGATCGCCCGCTCGCGAGAGCCGTGCTGCGAGCGGGGCTGGGCTGGCGCCGGGGCGCGCGCGGAGTCCTCCCGCGGGCGGCGCGGAGCTGACAGCGGCACAGGAGGCATCCTGCCGGGGGGGGAACGTCTTTGCTTCCCCTTTACGTCGGTGGATCCCGCATCCTGCTTTTAACTAAAGGCAGTGAGAGTTGAGAGGATTCTTTGTTTCTTTGCAGAAGAGCAGCAGCACTGTGGGCACGTACACGCCAAGCAGATAACGTTGGTTGTTCCGGTGTCTCTGTGTATGTATCTCCATAAGAAAAATCTTTCAGAAAATGTATTCCACTTGGCAAGGAATGGCTTTCTTCCTGAAGGCAGCAGCGGCATGGCCAGCCGGCCCTCCAAAGGCAAGCGAGGCACTGTCACAGCCCGCGGGTGAGCGTTTCACCTGGTTTTCCCTTGTTTGTGTGTGCCTCCACTGAAGGGAGGCGAATACGCTGCCAGTTCACGGTGTATTTGTTGTTCTTAAATGCTTGTTATCTCTCGTGTTGTTGTTAGGCAGGAGGAAGTCCTTGCAGTTGCAGAAAAATGCTTGGAAACTTGAACCGTCTGTGTGCAGAACCCTAAAATCTAACTGAAATATGTAAACGGTGGCATCCCTTTTTGAAAATAGGCTTGTGAATTTTTAGATCTCAGTTAATGGCTCTGATTGCCTGGGATTATCAGTGCTGTTGCTCCAGAGCAGGTGATATCTCCGTGTTGGACCCTTTGTGGTGTGCTCTGTACGGCACCATCCTACAGACAAATCTCCATTTCGGAGCGAATAGCAGATGTGATAACAAATCCTCTGCTTCAGTAATAAGGTTTTGAGAGCTGATTTTTTTCTCCCCACTAGAGAAGAGGGACTGTTTCTTAAAACAGAACAACTCTCTGATAAGAGGCTTTTGAAACTTCCAGGTGTAAATTGCAAGGCTGTGAGGCTCGAGAAGGTAATGGGTGGGAGATGTTATCTGTCTGAAGATAGCGCAGCACTCCTGAGAGCAATTTCTGCCCAAGGCAAGAGGTGTCTGGAGCAAGGGACAAAGGGGATGGATGCAAGCAAGGAGCACGTGCAATTGGAAAACACCTCGATGCTTCTGCTGCCTGAGGAAGGGGGCTTTGAAGAAGCATTAGGGAGGAACACGCCAAGCTGGAGACGGGCAGTGTGTTGGGCCAGCTGGCTCGTCGCGGGGGAGCTGCGCCTGGAACGGGCCGAGCCTCGGGAGGCTTCTCGAACCTTTCCTTGCTCAGACCTGGTGGCTTGGTCTCATGGCTCCGGCGCTGCCTTGCTTTATTTCCTTCTCCTTGGAAGACAGGAGAGTACAAAGGAGAACCTTCAAAGTAGGCGTGAAACTGGTATTCCAACATCCACGATTTTGCCAGCATTCCCAGCTCACGCTGAGCAGCCTGGCTTGGTTGTAAATATGGCTCCTAGATGTTACATTAATGCATGTAATGTTCTTCAAAACGCAGATCTGCTCCCTTAAGCCTCTTCAGCTGGGGTAGCTCTGTCCTCACGGCCTTCTGGAAGCTGCTCTACCATCTCCCCCAGGGAAGGCGCTTTCCCCGCAGTTCTCGAAGGCATTGCTCGCGATGAAGATCAGCCCTGTCTNCTGTCCTCACGGCCTTCTGGAAGCCACTCTACCATCTCATCTGTCTGGGAAGGGCTTGTCCTCCTTGGTGCTGTGTGGTTTGTCTTCCTTACAGCACGAGCCTCTGTCCCACCTTGTGCGCTGCGCAGCTTACGAGATGCTCTGGGGTCTTCCCAGCCAGGAGAGGCACTTGTGGAAGGTCTGGACACCGGGCAGCAGCCACCTGGCCGGCCTCGGGACTTCTCGTGGGGATGAAGCCACATCCCCTGCATCTCCCTGTGAGGGAAGAACAATTCCCAGATTGTGAGGGTCTGAGCTCAGAAACAGAAAGAGCTCCATTTAAGGCCTTTAAAAATAGCTGGCCAGGGACTGATGAAGTCTGTTCCAAGTTCTAATTGATGATTTCCGTCAAGTACAGTAGGCGCTTAAGAAACGCGTGCCTAACGCGGACAGGAGGCTTCTGTAAGCCGCGGGGTGACGGCCCGACCTGGGGCGGGCAGCCCGCGGTGGCTGGGGGCTGCTTGCGAGGAAGGGACGGGTGCGCGTGTGCTTCTGGCGGGGCTGGGGCCCTGTCCCTGCCGGCGTGCTGCTGCAGGGGAAGGGTTCGTGTCTTATGGAGCAGCACACATCTAAGGGGCAGGAGCCGCCTGGTTAATCATGCTGAATGTCATTTTTGGTCACCTGAATTTGACAAACGTGGTTACTTTACAGTGCTGTTAGAGACTTAGACCCCCTTTGGTCCGGGCCCCCCCGTCACCCCGAGCAGTGAAGATGGTCTCAACGTTTGGGGCAGCCGAGGGGGGACGCTGAGCCCGGCGGATCCGGGCTGGGAGGTTCTGGAGGGGGCTCGCGGGAGGTCAGCGTGGGCTGCGTGGCGCGGCGAGCCTGGGGCGGGTCTCGCTGCGGGACCTGGGTGGCGGGGAGCAGCTGGTCCTCCCCGGTGCTGGCGTGGCGTGGGTGGCCTCCTGCGGCACGGGATGCGCGCAGCCCTTCGCCTGTGCCCGGCTTCGGCTTGTGCGTGTGTACCTTCTTCCGAGGCTAATGTCAGACGTGATGGGATGTTGGATTAGGCTAAATCTCCTAGGTTTAGCTGGAATGTTGTCTCGCTGTAGCATTTTTCTCCCTTGCTCTTTTCTCTGAGCCTTCCCCTGCAGCCAGCTAATTCCCCCCTTCCCCCACATCCTGTCATACCCCAGAGCGTGTCACAAGGAATTAGCGGCTGAAAAGGCCGGGAGAGGCTGCTCCTCGGGAACAGGCCCTCCTTTCTGCGCCGGGTGGCCCCCTCTGTGTGTCCCTTTTGTGTCCCGTCCAGCTCCCCTCCCCCTGGCCATTCAGTGCGTGCCAGAGGAGAGGCCGGGGCCCAGGGCACCCACCCGCTGTGGCCGAGATGGGGACGTGCCCGTGCCGCTGCCGCAGCGCTCCCGGTGCCGCCGGCCTCTCGGCGGCGGGAGGGAAGAGGTCGGTGCTGGCGCGTTGCTGCCGGAGGGCTTCCCTTCCTTCCCTTCCCTTCCCTCCCATCTCCCCGCATCTGACAGCAGCGTCGCCCGCTCTCGCTCCCAGTCCTTCCCACAATTCGCATACAATCTCCTCAGAATAGGGATGATGTCACTTCCTTCCAGAGGGTGCCGGGGGTGTGGAAGGGGGAGTCGCGACCCCTGGCTCGGCGGCTCTCGCAGCCCCGATGAATAAACGAGGCGGCCGTCCTGGAGGGAGCTGCTGGGGAGATGACGCCCGGCTCTGCCGGCACCACGCCGTCCTTCCCTGTGCCGCCCGGGATTCTCAATGGCTGCGAGAAGAGTTTGCTGTTCCCTCCTCCGCTCGTGATGCCCGTCTCCGTGGATATGCACTTCTCCTGAAACACCCTTACGGGAGAGAAGAATGTGCAGCGGCTGGACCGCGGGCCATGTAAGGTTTCTGCTTCTGTAGATCTCCGTCCGGTCCGAGGGTCAGGGCTCTGGACTCCTTGCACGCAAAGCTCGCGCCTGCATGTGCTTCCCCCTCGTTCGGTGTTGGGAGCTTGGGGCTTCTCGCACCAGGGTTCAGATTTCAAGGGCCTGGGAATTTTTCCACTCTTTGGAGCAGTTCTGGGGGCAGTGCAAGGGATTCTTGCTGTTGCCAAACTAGGGTCAGTGGTCTCAGGGCTGTTTGCACTCTAACCTTCCACCTTCCCTCCCAGTTCTCCTGCTGGGGCCACATCTTCATCTTCTGGAAATGTAACTCCTGGGATCCGCTACCCTGGCATGCAGCCAGTCCTCACAGTGACAGCATTGTGGGGTTTATTTTTATTTTCTTGTGGGCTTTACAGTCTCGGGCCTTCTATCATCTCCTTTCTTTCCAAACCAGAGGCAAGGCCCCAAGCCTCACAGTTTAGGTTTTTGCAGAGGCAGCCTTTGAAAATTCGTCGGGACTCTTTGCAGCGTGCTGGGTGCCCGGCGAGCGTACAGCTGGGGGAGCGACAGCCCCGCCGCCACTGGTCTCGTGCGTGACGGCGAGCGACGGGCTGCTGCGCCCCGGCCCCATCCCTTGCTCTGCACCTAAGGAATCCGCATCAGGCACTCGCCAGTACCCCCCTGAGCCGGCAGAGCGGTGGAAGGGGTGGAGGAGTGCTGGAAAGCACGTTGGTGGGACGCCGGGAGCCGAGGTCTGAGCTCGGCCCCAGGCGGAGCGAACGAGCGCCCGCGCGTATGGAGCGGGGCTAGCAGCGCTCGGCGGGCGAGTTGTTCGCGGCAGGGCTGGAAGGAGTCGCCAGATGGCCAGAGGAGTGAGCAGTTTGAAGGTAGAGCTGCGATGTACTGAGCGCTCCGCTTATTATGTGCTAAGGAAGTGCGAATCCAAATGGTGTTGTAATTTCACATTTGCTGTGTTTGTGGAATAGAGCGTTTCCTTCACCCAAGTGAGTAACGTGCTGGAAGCGTCAGCCCGTTAGCTATGGAGTCTCCCGGAAAGCGCGCACGGCTTGTGCAGGTTTGCAGCGCTCGGTGACCGAAACGGGGAGGTAGGTCTGGTCCTGGGGTCCCGGGTGTCAGCACAGCAGGGGGGCTGCTGTCCGGGGGTGGGCCAGGGGTGGGGTAACCACGTGCGACCGGTGCCTGCGCCTTGGTAGGACGGGGAGGCTTCAGTGCCTGCAGCAGTTGGTGCGGTGACGCCGTCTGGTCCGTCACAGAACCAGGCTTGTGTTGCTTTGAAGGTTCAAACGAGTTGAAATGCGACCGTGTCAGCCGTCCTGCTTTCTCTTACCCGGGGCACTTAGAGACATACGCAAGTTAAGTTTTGTGTGGTGCGTGAGGTACGGCAGATGATACTCCCTGTAGAGTGCTGTTGGAAGCCCCGATGACATCCCAAGTAACAAATGTGGGCGCTTTCATTTCGCCCCGAGCCTGGCAGCAAGCCCCCAGGCCCACGTGGAAGCCGTCGTTGCTTCCGAGACGCGGCTGCAGGCCATGGCCCGAGCGCTCCGGCCACGGGGCGGGCAGGGGACAGGGGACAGGGGTCGTGCCGGTTTGGGACGGGGTGCAGCAGGGAGGAACCGGTCGGGTCATGGCTGTGGGCAGACGGCACGGGGCTGGGATCCCGGCTGACAGAACCACGCCAAGCCAGGGCTGCCGGCGAGGGTCGAAGCGCGGTGTGCCAGAAATGCCAAAGGGACAGGGTGTGCTGCGGGGACTGGCAGGGCTGCTCTGACCCAGCGGGCTGGGGCTGGAGCGGGCTGGAGGTGCACAGCGGATCTGAAACGGTGTGGGAGGGCTGCGCGGGGAGGAGGTGTCTGGGTAGCCCTGCGGAGTCTTGTGACTTCGATCGCTGCTGTTTCTTTTTTTAAAAGGGGTTTGTGAAGCTTTAGAAATAGGAGCACAAACAAAACGCGGGGAGGAGCAGCCGGCCCCTCAATCTTCGACCTTTTTAATTGCCAGTCCCCGTCAGGGCCAGTGCGAACACAAAGGAGATGTGGAGCTGGCAGGGTGCTTCTGTGCAACTTGTGGTCGAGCGAGAGATCTCCTAGGAGTTTGCTTCCTCGGCTGTAAGTGCTTTCTGTTGGGAGTCGGTCAATAGCTTCTCCAAATGCTGCTGCTAACTGTTAATGGGTGTTTTGGCTTGCTGAGCCGAGGGAGGGAGGGCACTGTGGGGCGAGGGAAGAGGCTGGCAGCAGGTACGCCTGTGGAGGAAGACGGTAATGGGAGCTTGTTCAGGGTTGAGGCCAGTATAACCTGTCCAAAGCACCTGACCGCTTACTGACACAGGTCCCCAGCAGGATTCCCAGTAACCTCGTGGAGCTGGGTGAGTGGTGATTATGTGGGGTGAAGCAGGTGTGTAAGTCACCGAATACTTCCCACCCTTCAAACTGTACCTTCCCCTCCTGCGCTCTCCTTCTCGAGCGTGCCATGCCCCCTGGCGCTGGAAGGAAGAAGCTCTGCCATCTTTGGTGTAAAATGGGATAGCTCTCAGGTGTGGTCCCGCTGCTGGCGTGGGGCTGTGGGGCTCTCCTGGCAGGGGTGGAGAGGATCAGTGGTGTCTCCGATTCTGTTCTTTTCTAGGAGGTGAGTGTCGTGCCTGCTGAACTTTCTCAGACCCACTAGCCATGCCAGGGATTGTCGTGTTCCGCCGTCGCTGGTCTGTAGGCAGCGATGACCTCGTTTTGCCAGCAGTCTTCCTCTTCCTCCTGCATACCACCTGGTAAGTGAGAAGGGCAGGGTGAGGGTTTGAATTCTTCCATGAATTCTTTGCTACTCCTGTTTCTTGCAGCTGTAATTCTTCCCGCGCTTATACATGCAGCTGGAAGGCTGGTATGGGGCAGATCTGACAGCCACCAGCACGTTTCCAGCCCCTGGTTGCTTGGATAAGTGCTATTCCAAGTTCCACTTCCAAAGAGGAAGCCTGACCAGAGCTCCCCGTGTCCTCCTGTGCTACCCAGGGTTGTCCACTGGAGAGGAGGGCAGCTTCTGTACAGGGGCACAGGAAAGGCGATTGGAGTAGCAGATCCCATGGGATAATGTGACTTGACACAGATTGTCAAATTGTTCTGGGGGGGGGTAGCAGGGCCTCTGGATGGCTTGTGGGGTGGGGACTCCAGAACAAGTTAATGTTAATTGTAAGCAGCTGAGTTTGGTGGGACACTGAGGAGCCTCAGTAACTTTGAGGAGAGCAGGTGTGGGATATCGCATGCAGCTTTCTTTGGCTTGCTGCTGGTAACGAGCTGGTTTGTGACTGGCAGGTTTGTGATCCTCTCTGTGGTGCTCTTTGGGCTGGTGTACAACCCCAACGAGACCTGCTCGCTTAACCTGGTGGACCACGGCAGAGGCTACCTGGGCATCCTGCTCAGCTGTATGATCGCAGAGGTGGCAATCATCTGGCTCAGCATGCGAGGCAGTATCCTGTACACAGAGCCCCGGGACTCCATGCAGTATGTGCTCTATGTCAGACTGGGTAAGAGGCAGCGGCCTGAGGCCTCCTAATGACTCAGCCTCCACACTGCCATCTGCTATCGCAGAAGACTTCTCTCCCCACACCCTGACAAACACACAGCTTCTGAAAGACATCCAGATGGCCACTTGTATGTGATATGCATCTGAATACATCACATATACTGCACCCTGTCATTGCTGTAAGACTCTCATGCAATGCCCCAAATATCTTTCTAGCAAACCTTTAACTTGTCATCCTCATTGCGATGCAGGTACATCCTTTTCCTCTAACAAAATATGCTCCCCTTCTGTCTTGCAACACAGATCTGCCACAGTGAGATGCATCTACACCTCTCTCCCACCTTTTTTCCACAAGTTTTCCCATGATACAGACATATGCCTTTGTAAATCATGGCTGTTCTCACCCCGAGGCATGTGCATGTCCTTGCCTGTCATATATATATATACTTAAATCTGCATCCACCTACCTTGAGACGTAGTTGACCTCTTGACTCACATGTGATGCGTCTCCATCCAGCAACCTGCACTCTGATGCTCTGCCTCCAGGCACTGGGAGATAAATAGGTTTGCCACCTGCTCACCGGCTGCATCCTCTCTCTTAGGGTGCATATTTGTCTCGTCTTCCTAAAAACACTTCCTGTTTTGCTCACTCACCAAGAACTAGATTGGAAAAGGGATTGTTCCTTGGCCTGTCATTCAGGGTTTCCATTTTAGCTTTTCTTCTCTCCTCTGGTATTCCGGAATAGAATATTGCTATTCTCTTCCAGATACAGAAACTCGATCAGATTTTTCTCTGCTTGGTGACAATCTTAAGAGAATGTTTTAGAGAGGGAGAGTCAAGCCCATTCCAATAAAGCATCTCATGTTTTTGCATCGCATGTTTTTGCTGGATTGTTTTCATGCAAAATTTGCTAAAATATGGGTAACCTTGCTTGAAAGCTCTGTCTGGGAGACATTTCCGCCTTTGAGTGCTAAGTGCAAATCATTAACATGAAGAGCAAACAAATCTTTCTCTCCAGTTTCCCAGACACACTGCAGTCTCCCTAGGGAAGCACGTAGAGCCTGACAGCTTGAGTAACACTGTTAAAAACAGACTAAATGGGGCAAGGGAGGTGGAGAGAATCCGAAAAGCCATTTTCCTACCCAAGACTCATCCAGTTTTCTTCCCTGCCTGTGTTAAACTATACCTGTGGTCAGGTTCTGTACTTACACTGTAACGTGGGTCTTGTTTATGTTTCGTTGATGCTTTTTACTCTTAACGGCTTTGTCAGCTCTGATGATAGAAGTAGGGGTGTGACCTTTTCATGGGCAGGGTGCCTGCGATTGCCCTATTCCAGCATGTGATATTTAGTGCTAAGGATATAGGAGCCCACAAAGGCCTTGTCCATGCTACTGCTGCTCCTGGTCTGGAGCTGGTGCCCTCGGAGGGGAGGTCAGCCAAGGCGGGCAAAGCCGAGTGCTGTTTCAGAACGTAGGTTGCTCTGACAAGGAGCTGGGTCCAGCCCTGGTTTCTCACCCACTGCTGTTGCAAACTGTTTGCTGCCTGGCTCTTTGAACTCCTCGTTCCGGGACAGTGAGCGTCTCGAGCAGGCCACCTGTGGACACGCACCGTGCCCGCACGGAGATAAGGAGGGCGGATGGTCGGGCGTCGGGCTGGAATGTGGGTTCAGTCCCAGCTCCACAAAGGCACGCTAGGCGTATCAAAGTAAGCTGCTTGCCCTCTCAGCGCCTGATGGCCCCGTCTGTACTTTGGGGTTGTAATGCATTGAGAAAGAGAGGATGGGCACTTCAGAGCGTTCCCTGGCTCCTTTGAGCCACTGTCAACCCCCCGTTTCTTGCTCACTGCCAGGGTAACACACAGGGCTGAGGAGCCAGGAAATGCTTCCTTGAGGACCGCGTCCTGGCAACTGTTGCTGTAAGGACTGCAAAGGACAGAGGTGATGGGGACATCTGCTCGGTATAGTTAGCGGAATTAATCCTGGGTGCACATGACTATTTACTCCATCTCTTTGAATCAGGCCAGCTGTCTGAAGTGGTTGAGACCTAGGTACTGTCACGGGGTGATTCTCATTACCTGAGAGTCTTTTCCGCAGTCATGCCTCTGATGCAGCCAGGGCACTTACACACACAGCTGTGTGGCCCTTGTGTCACCTAGGGGTAGCTGCTGGTAAGGAGACGTCGCATCTTTGGTTCACTTTCTCGAATATCTCCTTCCGAAGCACTGGGGCCCGGTCCTGCGCTCAGCCTGTGCAGCTGTCCTGCTAAAGAACCCGTCTTTGAGATTCCTCTCCAGAAGCTGAGGAGAGGCGGTCATTAATCCGTAGGGAGATGCTGCTACTGTTCATTGTGTTCCTTTTGTTTCAGCTATCTTGGTGATTGAGTTTGTGTATGCTATTGTGGGCATCATTTGGCTAACGCAGTACTACACTTCCTGCAATGATATCACCGCAAAGAGTGTCACTTTGGGTATGTATTTGGAATGTGGTTTGTGTGCATTCCTGTGTATGCGCAGACATCCTCTTGCCTTGGAGAGCTAATTCATTCATGCATGTGGGGATTGACTGTTGGAAGTGGATTGTAGCTGTAAATGTGGTGCTTGTTTTCCTGGGAAAGCAGTGCTCGGAACAGTTGTTCTATTCATTTGTTTGTGCTGGCTGCACTGAGGCAAGAATTCACGTTCCCATGGACGGGTCTGGCTGTGGAGTCTGGAAGACCCGGTTCCTCTTCTGTTCCAAACGGCTTTGCTGTTTTTCTAGAACTCCTTTTCACTCCCAACCAGGCTGCTGACTGGGCCGCTGCTAATGTTGCAGTCCACCTAGGTACTCAATGAGTATTTCATGGCCTTCTGCGTGGGCAGTCTCCTAAAACAGCTGGAAAACCCAGCTGTGGTCAGAAGCCTTTGCAGAGGATTTTCTTGTGCTGCAGCTGGCTGCGGGACTATCTGGGTTAAATTCCTCTGTCTGCCCTGCAGCAATGGAGAGGTGTGTGTGATGTGCGTGAAGAGCAGGGAATGACGCTGCCAAGACTTAAGGGCAGAGCACCTGACTTCTCCTTTCTTTGTAGGCATGGTGGTGTGCAACTGGGTTGTCATCCTGAGCGTCTGCATCACTGTCCTGTGCGTCTTCGACCCGACAGGCCGGACCTTTGTCAAACTGCGTGCCACGAAGCGGAGACAGCGCAACCTGAGGACGTACAACCTGCGGTAAAGCGGCATTTCTGGAAGGGCGCCCTGCTTTCTTTGGGTCTTGGCATTCTCCCTGCCTTGCTTCCGGCCTTGCTTCCCTTTGGTGAGGGTGGTTTTGGAGGAATGCAGCGCAGACAAGTCAGGTGCTGTGTGTGGGCATCTGGATCGAAAGGAGGCAAAGCAACGCGGTATCTGGCTGGATCGTGCGTTAGTCACTGGTTTTGTAAATCCTCGCTAGCCCCTTGAACCACAGTGCTGCTCACAATGGCTTGTTTGTCCGTCCTGCAGCGCTGTGTTTTGCCTAGTAACAGGGCGGCAGTGCTTAGGTTTTGCTTAGGTGGAGGCATCTTCTTCCAAAGCCCCTTTCCTCCTTTTATTTTTATCTGCAGAATATGACCTTTTGGCCTGAGATTTCTTGTATTTGGTCTTGGCCAGGAAACAGTTTCTTTTGTGTTGGCAGCTCGATGTTTTAATTAAGAATTGATTGCATCTTTGAGCTACCCAGCTGGGGATGTGAAAGCTTTTTTCACCAAGCAAGGCATTTTTCAGAAGCTTTTTCCAGTAGTGGGACAACACAAACAGGCTTTGTTTTATTATGCAGTCTTGACATATGTAACTGTCAGCGAGGAATGTGGCTTTGTAGGACCGAGGGCATTAGGTTTTGAATGTTAAAAAATGAGGCTTTTAAAAAAAATATCCTGCAAATTTTGTATTTCTCATTGGGAATGTATATTCAAGGAGTGTTTTGAATATGTGCTGTTTCAGTGTCTTGAAATGAGATCCTTCAGAGTGTATTTTTCTGGAGGGGAAAAAGGTCTTCAGACTCTTCTAAGGACCATGCAGCAAGCTTTGTTTGAAGGAGCCGGTTTTTGTTGCAGAATATAAGATGCTCTTCGTTATGTTTCCAGTATGTTACTAACACGGTCCTTGAATGTTTGGAGTTAGTGCCCTGTAAGCCTAACGTGTGCAATTGCAGCTGGAAGATGCTGTGAAGATACTGCAGATATAGTGCCCCACAAGAAATCAAAGCTGTTGGGCTTAATCCATTTTTTTCCAAGGGGAAACTGAGTGCCACAGGTTACAAAGTTCTTTTTGCTGGAGAACTTAAGGTAAAATGAAACAAAACACCAAAAATGATCTTCCCTCTGAAGTTTTGAGATCCCAGACAACTGAGTGAAGGTATTTGTCCCTTCCCCCTGGCCATGGCCAGGTTTTTCCCTCCAGGCCTGTAACATTTTCAGAGAGTTTGTGCCTGCTGTTTGCAGACTTTTAAGGCTCCCCTTTCTACAGTAGATGTTAACAAGCAAAATGCTGTGAGCTGTAATGTGAAAGGGAAACGTGAAATATTACTATGTGTTTGCAACTGAAGCAATTGTTTCCAAAGAGTATATTTTGAAATTCTCCACTTGCTTAAAGCAGTCCTTCCAAGGAGCATGCTTTGAAATTCTCTGCCTGTTTCTGGATTGATTCTGCAAGATGCCGAGGGCCAGCCGTTCCTGTCGAAGTCCCTCGGACTGCAGTGATACGAGCCTTCTGTCATTAGAGCAGTAATTTGACCTTTGTATTACCTTAATCTGAGCCATATTTCCTCTGTCTTAACTCATGAAAGAACTCGGTCCGTTTGTCAAATTTAGGAGACAGGTAACTTTGGCTTCCTTTTTGTGGTGCTCTGTAGCTGTTGGACTCTGCTACACGGTGGTTTTCCTTTACCAGCGGCATCTTGATGTGTGTGTGGGCTTTTATGTTCTTGCAGAGCTAACAAAATGAATCAAAACAAAACAAATGGCTCAATTAATTGTGCTGAGACTTTTCTAAGAAACTTGCTGTAGGGCTCATAGTAAACATGTGGAAGTTCAGTGTTAGGAAGAAAGAATTTGGGAAAAGTTGGAGTGAAAATAGCTCAGAGCACACTTGCTTTTCAACCCCCGCGGTGAAGTTGTGAAGTTCTTTGCATTGCTGTCCAAGTTCTCTGGCATTTGGTGGAGCAAACTGAGCATTGCCAGCTCTGTTTTAAGACCCTCATATTCCTGTTCCACTTTTTGGAATCTTCCTTGGAGGTTATGGGTGGCTGTTTTAAAATGTTCAGGCATGAGCTGATGGATTGCCCTGCAGCATCTCCTCCTCCTGTTGCGGGCAAATACTTGTTTACCAGCATTTTTTTCTTCCAGGTGCAACCCGCTCTCAGTGCTTGGGCTCTTCCTGATGTGATCATTTGGCAGAAAAATAGTGTTCTTTTTGATTGGTCTTGATTGATTAATGTGGGTCTGACCCATGTTAAGCTAGTTTGTGTTCACATTAAAAAGACCCTGCAATAGAAGAGCTGTGGACTTTCTCCATATGCAGGTAGCATGGCTGCCTGGCAAAAAAAAAAAAATCAGTCACCCACTTCAGCGATGCCAAGCCTGACTTGATCTGAGGTTTGTTCTGTGGGAATGCAAGTCAAACATAAGGGGCTGTCACCCTGCAGAGTGTAGTAACTGGGGCAAGCTCACAACACTGGAATGAGCTCGGGTATAGTTTATTTTAAATGGCGTTGTCCAATTAGCTAATTTTGAAGCTGAAATTGAAATGTCATATAAACCAAATGTGGGTTCAGTGAAACCTTCTGTATTCATTTTTTTTTTTAACTTTTTCTAAATTCAAAGAGAACCTTTAGCACGCTTTCCCTTTTTCGGATTAAAGTTATGCACCATACTTGAAAAAAGAATGGAATTTCTTTCAGTTCTAAGACTACATTGTATAGCATAAATATATTTTTCCAAGTAAGCTACTTAGTGGAAAGATTTGCACAGCTCTTACTGTGAGTGCTCAGGGTCTTTTGTAAAGCCTCCCCCCTGCCGAGGGTCCAGGAGACCCTCCTTCCATGCAGAGCACCGGGTGCTCGGACACGCTGCTTTCAGCAGATACCACAGAACAACCATCCCCTTCAGGAAGGACACCGTCTATATAAATACAGAAGCTTGGTCCTGGCTAGAACATTAATGACCTCACTTTCCTAAAATGAGCTGAGCCTTTGAACTGTATGAGGTCTCCTTTTCTCTGCTATCATAGCATAAACGTAAGAATATTGGTTAGTATGCATTTTACCTGCGGCCGCATAGGCTGCATGGCTTATGTGTTGGATCATCCTGTTGTTTTGTCATGTTCTCCTGCCTGTCCTCATGTGCCTACCTACCCTTTATTTCTTTACTGTAGGCACCGCCTGGAAGAAGGGCAGGCCAGCAGCTGGACACGCCGACTCAAGGTTTTTCTTTGCTGCACGCGGACAAAAGACTCTCAGTCGGTAAGTACCGAGTGTCTCCTGTCAGCGAGCAAGCTCCGTGTGTGGCTGGTGATACGAGGGGCTCAGCAGAGCACAGCAGTGTGGGATTCCTGCCATCAAGCCTGGACACGTATGTCTCATTTCACGCTGAGTGTTCTTTGAGATCTGGAGCCACGACGAGTCCAGTAAGCCTTGACAGCAGCGCATGCAAGGATTGAAAATGTCCTCCAAGAAGCAGCAAGCTGAGCTACCCCTCGGAATGAAAAGGCTTGAAGTTTTGCAGCATGCTGGTACCTTTTCCTTCCTTTCAGCCTGAGTAGGCTGAATTAACGCTTGTATTTCTGCAGGAGAGTACCTGGGCATTCCATGCAGAAACAGAAGTTGGTATTCCCCTTTAGGTGCAGAGGTAACATTGCTGGGGAGGGCAGTTGTCTTTTTCAAAAGCAGTCTTAACCTTCTGGTTTTGAATATTACAGGGCACTCTCTAGGACAGTTAATAGCACTGAAAAACAATGTTGTCAGTTTTAAGCTCTTCTCCTGAAGTTGCTCTTTACCTTGCTGTTGCAGCAAACTGGGGTTATTTTAAGTGAAGATACAGTGAAGATATTAGTGGAAAAATACATTTTTCATCAGTTTAGGTTCAGCATTTGACAGCACTTTGTGTGGTCAGCTTCAGTTTCCCTTTGCTTAGGCAGTTTCTCCTATTGTTTGAGTTGGTCTCTTATGCTTCAGAAGGAGAGACTTCTTTGAAAGTGGGAAAATGTAAACCTGTCAGAATTGGCAAAAGAATACTTCTGGATACTAACAGTCCCAAACCTACCATCTGATCCATGGATTCAAATAAAGATCGATGCTTTGAAGTTTTTATGTGCTCCAGTTGGGATTTTCCCTTGCAGAAAGCAGCTTCTCAGGGAAAACAGCAGGGGAGGTTAAGGGGTTGATTTTGCTTCCACAAAAGTTAGCAGCCCATTCATTCCTGCTGAAAGGAGTGGGAGCAGGTTTTTGTGTGTTAAGGTGATATTCAGCAGGACTCCTAATGACCTGATGGAGAGGTGAATAGTAAGGTAGAGAATTTTGCTGATGACTCTGGTACTTAGGTTGGTTAGAATTATGAGTATCTGAGAATTCCTGAAGGACCAGGCAGAACCAGGGAGTTATCAATGATAGACGAAAGTCATAATAGAGAAGGATGAGGTGATGCATACACATCTGAAGAAACGATTTAAATTACTCTTGTACGCTGATAGGCTCTGAATTAGTTACAACCTCTCAGGAAAAGAGCTAGAAGTTATCAAGGACACCTCAACAAAGACATCAGTGCACAGCAGTGGCCAAAAAAAAAAAACCCAGAAAAACATTTAGCTTCAGTGGAAGGGCATAGAAAATGACAGGAAAACCATCAAGGGACCGGCCACATCAGTGATGTCCTCACTAAATATAGTTTGGTCTCCTAAAAGATGCAGCCGAAAAAGGAGCATATTGGAGGGGACGTGAGCTTGTATAGGAAGAGAAATGAGACTGGGATTTTAACCTCAAAAGGGAAAGGTGCAATAAGATGAAAAGCTGTGTAAAAAATAATGGAGAGTCAGGTGAAGGCTACCTGAACATGTGTTCATCACAGATGGCAACCAGTATGAATTAGATTAAAAAGGGTTGTTGGTGAGTGCTGGGTAGTTATCCCCAGGGTGCAGTTTCCAAAGCGTGGATGGCTGCGGGAGTTGCCATAGCCCTTTTGCAGAAATCCAGCAACGTGCTCTGGCACGCCGGTCCCGCAGGCACTCGCTCCTGCAGCGCTGGCTGAAATGCCACCGCGTCCCCGGGAGCACCCAGCCCCAGCCTGCTGTCCTGCTCGGGAGGCTTCCACACTACTGCTGGAGCTGCTTAGGGAAACCTGCCTGGAAAACCGCGACGAGAGGAGCTTTGTGCCGTGGCAGCGCAGTGCAGCATTCCCGTGGGGTGACGTGCTGCCCCTCCGTTTTTGGGTGCGCCGGCTTCCCTTCCACATGGCAGCACCGCCGGGTGCCTTGCCCAGGTACCCGGAGCTGCCTGCCCTCGGGGCATGGCGTGGGCACTGCAGCCTGGCTCGCGAGCCCTGAGAGGCATCCAAGTGTCCTGGTTCCCGAACAAACGTATTTTATCCAGGAATGCAAAATATTTCACCTCGTGTCAAGATTTTTTTTAAACAAACTTCTCATTCTGCAGTGACTGTTGGTTTCAACTTTTTTTCTAATTCAGCATAAAAGCAGATACCAGAATCTTCAAATTCCTTCTGCTATTCAATTTCCACTTTATATTCAGCTTGTGTGATTTCCAGGCTCTTTTCTTTGAAGAAACAAGCTCTGACTTTGTGTGTCCTGGCATTGGCAGCGTGTGGAATGAATGCGTATGTAATGGATCAGAAATGAATCCACTGCTGCCTCTCCCAGGCTCCATGGGAAGAAGTGTTCTAGCAGAGGATGATTGTCCTCTGGGCTGGAAAATAGAATTCTGCGGAGTGGACGTGGCATCGGGGCAGGAATCTGTTCTTATGGGTTTGGAGTGAAGTCTGCAGCACGTCTCCACCAGCTCTGCCAGCCTCAGAGCCTCCAGGGTTTGTAGCAGAACACTGCAGGCAGTCCTACAATGTCATATCGAGTGCTCCAGCAGAAACTCATCTTCAGAACATAAACGCATGTTGGACTCTTGTTCTGGCCTTTTACTTTGGTCAGAGAGTATTAAAAGGTGGTGGTGTTACTTTGGGTTAGTGGGTGTTTGGTATATTTTATTTTGAGTCCATTTGCATTTCTTTCATGCTTGTAGGAACTGTGGTAGGATTAATGGGGTCAGTGCTTTGAGGACAGTGCGGTTGTAATGTTGGAGAGGTTGATGCAAGTCCATTTGCTCTTCAAAGGCACAGCTGGCATTGAAACCTGCACAGTTGGCACCTGAAGCCCGATTCTTAATGATGATTTAACTTGCTTTTGTAGGCAAGTGAAAAATGATAGAAAGTAATCTTGCACTCCAGGAGTTTGTCAGAGATAAAAGAATGTAGGTCATTGCCTGCAAGCCTTCTAGGGGCAGAAGGGATTTACTTTCTTGCCTGTCAAAGAGATTCTGTCCTGAAGACCAGCCTTTCTTCAAGTGAACAGCCCAGGCTTTCTACAGACAAGACTGCAGTCGCATGGCCTTAGTGCTGAGTAAAGGATGCTATGAAAATGCAGGCTTAAAGTTCAGGATAAGACTGACGAATCTTTGTAGGAAAGGTTTAGCGATGGCAGGAGTGAAAATACTGACCGTTTGTGTACTACAGCACTTGCTCAGTCCCACTTTTTGTTTGTTGAGCCTCTGGGTCACCGTTGTCTTTAAGCTCGCTGTTCTGAGCGATGACCAGGTGCGTTGTCTCGCAGTCCAGCCCATCTCCAACCTCCCAAACCATTCTCACTTAAGGTCCTGTGTTTTTTCATGGTACAGAGACAAAGAGAAAATAGTATTTCTCCTCAAAATCTGTGTCACTCTGCTTTAGAGCCTTTGGGTGACTTTCTAAGGTCAATTCCACTTCTCTCCCTTCTGCGGTGTCTTCCTTTTTGAGGGTTGGTCGCTTTCTCTGCTGGGAACTCTGCATTTAATGACTCAGATCTCTTTTTTACAGGTTTTTCTCTTCAGGACCTTTTGCTTAGGTGTGGTCCAAGATGAACTTGGAAAAGCTTGGTAACTTGCTCAGCTCTTTCAGTACCAAGAGCTGTAATGTGTAACACCTGCTTGTTGTAATTTAATTCTTTGAAATCATGTAACAAAGAGCGTGATGGTAAACGATGGCAGCTACAGAGACTGTTCAGTGGCAGGATTCAAAAATCCCTCACTTTCCCTGTGATGTACCAGGGATGGGCAGGTCTGGCTTAAGTATGGGGAAAATGATTCCAGGACAGAGTTACAGAATTGAAGAGGCTGTTAAATAGGACAAAATTGGTGCATTTTTCCTGAATAGGCTTTGTTCAATTGAAATTGCTTTTGAGGAGAAAGGATGACTCTGAGATGACATTGGATTGGGATTTGTTTGGTTCTCAGCTTACTTCCTGCGACTTATTTGCAATGTAGAGATGGAAACATTTCCCTTCCCTCCCTTTGTGTTTGCCTTGTCTGTTTTGATGTTGGTTTTCTGCTTTTCCACACATAGGCACCCACCCCAGTACAAATTCAGTCTCAGCTGAGACCAGTGCATGCCACTATGTAAAATAAGAGGTGTATTAATAATGATTAGACCAGATATGGTGTTTCCCGAAGGAATCCCGTGGATGTTTTGGAGAGAGCTAAAGAAATGAGGCCATTGCTGCCGCATTGGTTCTCATTCTGTGTCCTGTTTTGAGGCTCCCCACACCCAAACTCCTCCTCCTAAGCCCTTTTCTCCGTGGATTTTGCAGGACGCCTACTCTGAAATCGCCTACCTTTTTGCTGAGTTTTTCCGAGACCTTGACATCGTCCCGTCTGACATCATTGCAGGCCTGGTTCTTCTGCGCCAGCGGCAGCGGGCAAAGCGCAATGCTGTGCTGGATGAGGTGGGTGGAGGGGGGCACGTTGCTGTGCCCGGAGGTGGTGGGCATTTCACTTGGCCTCTGCCTTACCTGTTGCTCTTGTGACTTACTGGGCGAGAACTGCGTCTCTGCCAGCCTTGTTTCTGTCGTGTGATGGGCTGTTGCCAGACACGGAGCTGTAAAATAAAAACACGATGCTTTAGCAGCTTTTTCCGAGACTCTCAGAAGGGCCCCAATGACACCGAGTCGAGCTTGAAAGCTGTTGTCTTTTCCAGGTGGGTGATACATACAGCTTTAGCTCTTGACCCCAGATGGGCAACTGCCTCAAAGGAGGAGGCAGTTACTTTAAAATGAATAGGAAGATTACTCCTATACAGGGATGTTGAGAAGACTCCAGCATCTGGGCAAAACTGCAGGAGGAACTTCAGGGAAAAATCCCTGAATTCCCAGTGCTGTTACTGGCATTGAGATTTCCAGATTGCTAACTCAGTAGAAAAGTTGTCTGTTTTTTCCCCAGAGGTGGGGTTCAGACAGCAGTGATCAAATCGGGCAGAAATCAGAACAGCAGAATCGAAACCCGTTCAGGAGACTGGTCAAGATGCTTGCAAACTATCTTGTCCCAGGTTACATAGTTCTTTCTCGTGTAGATTTTTGTCTTGGTGTTACAGAGAAGAATTTTTGTCTGTTTGTGACTTGCAGGCAAACAATGACATTTTAGCTTTTCTGTCTGGGATGCCAGTGACCAGGAACACAAAGTATCTGGACCTGAAAAATGCGGTAAGTCACTGGACTGTGATCCTGCAAACTCACCATGCTTCTCCATGTAGCCTGTTTTCTTTTTCTTTTTTTTTTTTTTTTTCAGTGGTTTCTTTTCTCTTCTGCCCCTCTGGAATAATCAAAGAAATTAAGTTTGGTACAATAGAATAATAATGCTTGCTCTCCTGAGGCTTTATTGTGTTCGGATCACTTCTAAAGCATTATCTGTCTCTGTCCTCCACTTGGTGGGAAGTGGTAGTGTTTCCATGCAGGTGGGGAAAGGCAATGCGAGGTGTCTCCAAAGCCAGAGGTACAAGCTGAGTGCTGCAGCCAGGAACGCTGTGCAGAGCTCCATATGGTGGCACCGCCAGCAGAGCTCGTGGAGCCCAGCAGGCAGGGCTCCATCTTGATGAGGGCAGGGAACTGCCTGGAGTGGGATGGAGCCTTCCTCCCTGGGGCTGGTTCTGTCAGCAGTTCTCAGGATGGAAATGGCTACAGTCTGCTCTACGTAAATTAAGCTTGGCTTTTTTCCTGGCATGCTGCTGTTGCAGCCCTTCATCGGGGCTATATTCACCCCCCCTTGATTAGATGATATTGCTGGAAGAGATGCAAGACTGACCCAATCCCAATGTGATCAAGCACTTCTGTGATTAACCTGCTTGTGGCTGTGCTGTACTGCGCTGCATTTAATGCTAACGTCCTGCTTGTGTTCAGCCTGTCTCCTTCTGCGTAGGTGTGTGGGGAGCGATATCAGCATGGCTTATAGAAGACAGCACCGGGGTGCGTGGCCCCATACTGGCTTTATGGTCCTCTCTGGGCATCTTCCTTGTGGCCTGTGCCCATGTGGAAGCAGTGTATTTAGAGAGCTCGTCTTCTTGAGACTTACACTAGTTTCTCCAATGATCACTTAGGGTTGGGTGGGGCAAAACCCACAGGGAATGGCCTTCCTTTGCAGCAGGATGTTTGATACGCAGAGGAGAACACCTATAAAAGTAACTTCTAGCTTCGTTAAGCAGCTAGCAGGGCCCTCTGGTCACAAAAATCAGCATAGCTATACTGGGAGGGGAGGGAGAGGATCTTGCTGAGCATTACCAGCACGCTCTCTGGCAGTCACCTGGAAATGCTGACAGCGTTTGCTGTTCTGGTGTTGGTAAGAGAGAATGCTGATGTTCAGAAAGAAGGAACTATGATGGAACAAGGGAAACAGGAACAAATCAACGTGTTAAAGAATAAGGCCTTTAGTGAGTCTCTTGTCTCTTTCAGCAAGAGATGCAGCGATACAAAGAGGTGTGTTACTACATGCTGTTTGCCCTGGCGGCCTATGGCTGGCCCATATACCTGATGAGGAAGCCCACATGTGGACTCTGTCGCCTGGCCAGATCCTGCTCGTGAGTGGCCGTCCTATCTATCGCTCTGCCTTCTCCTCTTTCATCTATCCTCTTCCCTTCTGTTTTCCCTGGTTTAGAATTCTCCTTTCTTTCATCAGTTTGCTCTCTCCACCACTCTTCAGTTACTTCCTTCTCCTTTTGCTTCTGCTTTTTTCTCTCTTCTTCCCTTTCTTTTCTTTTATGTTTTCCTTCTATCTCTCTCTGTTCCTTCATTCTCACATCTTTCTCCTCTGTCTTTCTTATAGTTGCTTATCTGCTTACCTTGTTAAATAAACCAGACTGTCACATGCTCTATCCTCTCTGGTGCACTAAGGACCACGCCAGTCCTGTGCAGTTTGGACAGCCAGCGGAGAGAACTCATCTGGCACAAGACTGCTTTCACACTGAGTCAAAACAGCTGTCTTAGAGTGCAGAAATCAGATTTATCAGCAAGCCCAGATACGCAGAGAGTTGACATTTGGGTCTTTATTAAAGCATCAGCAAGACTTGGCCAGAGTTTGTGCTGTGTTCTCTCTAATTGTTTTTTTCTGCCATGCTGTACAGTGCTCACCTCACGGTAGCAATGCTGTAGTACAGTTCAGGATTGCATTGTTTTAAATGTTTGCTTTTAGCTGCTGTAATGCTGTCATCAGATTCTCTTTGGGGTCGAGCTTTTTGCACTTACGCAAGCAATTTCTTCTCTGAACCTATTAGGAGGAGTATCCTTCTGAGTCACTTTTACCTGTGAAGCATCTTATAAGGAAAGGAGGAAAGAATCTGTGCTTCTGTTGCATTTCTGGGATGATTCTAGACCTGTTTGGTTGTTTGTTATAAATAGATCTAGATCTAATAAATGCTAGCTGCTGGTGTGTTGAGGCAATGTAGGACTGTGCCGTTAAGCATAGTATTCCCTGGGGAGAGATGCCAGCCCTATCACACAGCGATTCCTCAGAGACTGGTTGCACTGTAGCTCTCTCTGGTGCTCAGAAGGAAAACTGCATCTGAGCCCAGTGCTCCTTTTTGATGTGGAACCATGAGTTGTGTGCTGTTTTGTGCAAGAGCTTCTCCAACTGAAGGAAATCATTGCTGTCAAGATGAGTCCAGTGTGTCTTGCAGGGTCTCCCTTCCTTTCCCTCATTTCATTCCACTCTAAAGTCAGTCTCTGCCGCATTCCTCTTTCCTCAAAGCCGTATTTTTTTTCTTCTTCAGTTGTTGCTGTCTCTGTCCCTCACGTCCCCGCTATGCACCTAGCGTCACCATTGAGGAGGATAATTGCTGTGGCTGCAATGCCATTGCCATCCGGCGCCACTTCTTGGATGAGAACATGACCTCGGTGGACATTGTTTATACTTCTTGCCATGATGCGGTAAGGACAGTCTGCAACCGCCTTCATATCTGGGGCGTGCTCCTGAGGCCACTCCTAACGGGGCTCGCATGCTTCCAGATGTAGCTGTACAAAAGAAGGGAACTTAAGCTTTTTTCTGAGCATAGACTTCCCTTCCCATCTCTCTGCCAAGAAATTCTGCCGCTCGGACAGAAATATTTGCTGCTGCCAAAATCAGATCATTCAGAGGAGTGCTCACCTGTTAGGCACAGTCTGTCAAGCTGCTCTGCCTGCTTTTCCCTGAGCAGGAGAATATGTAAACGGGAATGTCTCGCCTGAGTGTTACAGTAGTGGATCTTTCCCAGGTTTATGAAACTCCTTTCTATGTGGCTGTGGACCATGATAAGAAGAAGGTGGTCATTAGTATCCGAGGAACTCTGTCTCCAAAAGTAAGTGCACTGTGCAGTGGCCTCGCGTACCCTCCGCCACCCTAGCAAACTTTCAGGATATTCTGAGACCTTCCTGACTTGCTCTTTGTGTTCGACTTCTTTGAAACACGGTGACTTCTTTTCTTCAGGATGCCCTGACTGACCTGACTGGGGATGCAGAGCGCCTTCCGGTGGAGGGTCACCATGGAACATGGCTGGGACACAAGGTGTGTAAGAAAACACTTCTTATTTTGATGTTTTGACTTTTTAATTACGGGCAAAAAAAAAGCAGTCTAAACTGCTTGAGGTGTTAAGGATGTTGTATAACTGCAGTGAAATGGCTGAGATGTAAAATAAATAAATAAATCCTTAATTGTAACAGTTAAAATCAGTCTGTAATTAAAAAAAAAAACAAACCAACAACATGCAATTAGTAAAAATCAAACCGCAAAAGGAATCTGCGGAGACCTAGAACAAAATTATTGGTGTCATTGAAATTACTTTTTCTCCCAATGACCTTTTCAGAATTTGCAATCAAACCCTGACAATATGTTTAAAATTCTGTTGCAATGGGATAGTCATTGAACCTCATCAAAGGATATTGGCAGGACTTGCCTCTGTGTAATTAGACTGATGCTGTGTGTCTGTGTTAGTGATCAGGACTGGGCTAAATCAATTTAGTATAGAGCTCACCTTTGCCCCAGTCCAGCAAAGTAATGACACGCGTGCCGAGTTTTAAGATTATCAGGAATTTGGCAGCCTCTCAAGATGCCATGCCAGACGGGAAAAGAAAAACACAAACTGGAGGTTGTGTGTGTTGGAAGGAATGTAGCGGCTGCTAGGAAATGCTGCTGCTCAGGGAGATGATGTGCTGCTGATATCTGGGCAGGGTCCCTTCAGGGCAGGACACCGAGCTCAGCTCTTTGGGAGCCATGAGCTGGGAACTCCTGCTTCATTCCCAGTGTCTTCCAGATCACCTCTTCTGTGCTTTGATGCTCTGCTTTACCAAGTGGAGCATTAGGAGCTGATAACTGCATACTCAGATGCTTAGCTGGATATGAGTCTGATGAAGAAGCAGTTAACTAAGAAAGCGCTCTTGGGACTCTCTGTGGTCTTGAAGGATTTTCTCAGACAGGCTCCCAGAATGGGTGGTCTTGCAAGCAGTATTTTGTAGTTCCTCTTTGGATAACGAGCATTTCTTTCATTTCCCCAAAATGAGAAAATGAATCAACATAGCACAGGACATAGGACATCACATAGAAACAGATAAATGAGGAAGTGTTTTGTCACATAACTGATATTTAGATATCTGAGCTTTTAATACTCGTTTAACGTTTCTGAAGTGTTATGTCTGCTGTCAAAGATAATGTTACTTGGTTCTGTACTAATTCATTTAGTTCAAAACAGCTGCACAATCATTGTGATAAGCAGTTCATAAGAAGTAAAAAAAAGTAAAAGGAAACCAAAGGGAAGTAAGGGGAATTTGTTCTGTGCAGAAAAGCTAGTAATGGATACCTGCAGAAGTTGGTTTTTCTTTTGATCTCTTTTGTGTGAAAATGTTCATATGCTGGTGACTTATATGAAGCATTATCAGATCATTCCCTGGGTGATATAATGAATTTTTATTTGGCTTTTGTATTACTTCTTTTTCTATTGTTACTAGTACAGTAATACAGCTTTATCTTGAATTATCAATATTAATCTTCAGACAATAATGTACTGTTGATTCCTCAGGGAAACTAATGGAGATAATAGAATTTAAAAATGCCTGTCTTAATGCATTTTTAATGTCCAGAAGTCAACTTTAATACAAAAGTAGATGAAGTATCTTGCTAACACTTACATTTAATTTGGACAAAAGTACTTGGCCGTTTGGGAGCTTCCTGTAAGCTGCTTGGTTTCTGTTTTTCTTGCTGATTCTGTCCTGCACGCCCAGCAGGCCGGGAGCCAGCCTGTCATGCTGCTTCACGTGGTGTCGATCAGACATCTTACAAATTAAAACTCTTGATGTTTACATGAGCCTTCTTATCACTCCACTGGTACCACAGCTGAAAGTGCTTGATTGTTTGGGTTGCTGTGAATGCCACAGTTAACATTTATTAGTTCTCTGAGCTATTTTGGGTCAGAAAAAACATAGCTGTAACTAAGGTTTATGGGTTGGTGTGCCAAAAAAAAAAAGGGGGGGGGGGGTCGTCATAACTTGGAGGGGAAATTAATCACAAAAAGATCTAGCTTCACTATTTGAGATAAAATCCACTGATTTTATAACAAAGCTCACCTAAAAATAATCATAAGTCAAGGGCATGAATGCATGCTTGGTTCTGTTAAACCTGTGTAGAACAAAGCTGCTGAAGTGATGATGTTGTGGAGGTTTGTTTCCTGGTGTTGAGCCAGCCAGGATGACAGCAAGTAGCTGCTAAAAAGGAAGCCCTGAAAGCTCAGCCACGATAACAGCCCTTACCAGTTTGATAGAACAGTCTGTAATACCAATAACTTTCAAGCCCTTTTCTACCACACAGACACCCTCCTCTGGGGGTTTTCACACGCACCATTCAAATACTGCACAGAAGTTTCATGCCTTCAAACAGCGAAGAAATAGAGAATATTTCCATTTTGCTTTTCCTAGATCTCCAGTCTGGTTATTTACATGTGAGGCTTGAAAATTGAACTCAGATAATTTCATTCCTTTGAAACTTGTGAAACTATATCCACTTTAACAGAAAGCCTAAATGCAACTTTGCAGTGATAAGTCTCATTCCATAATATTAAAATCGCTGTCTGTATTAGAATATGCTGTAATTATCAAAAATATAGCTATAAGGCTGACTAACAGCCCATTAGTAATATCACCACGGATTTAGGTCATGCTTTTCAAAAATAGGATCCTAAATTCATGTTAGAAATTTATATAAGTAGCCTGCCATTCACTTCTCATTAGAGTTGGAAATGGAGACTCTTCTGAATGCAGCTGAAGCTGGCTAGCTGCTGAGATCGGAACACAGGCATGAAATATCATGGCATCTGCTTTTTTCATAATGACAGTAGCATCACAGATGTCCTATTTCTGGGCTCAGCAGAATCACCTGTGTTCTTTTTCTTCAATAGGCAGATGGGTTTGATGGCATGTTTGATATTGAGGACTTTGAAAATTCCCCATTTCTTTGCTTTTTGAGGGGACCAGGAATTCTTTTGTGTCTTTGAGATTAAACAGTGCTCGATAATATTCACTTTGTACTTACACTGTTTTCAGTAGGGGTATAATGGAAAATAGCAGAGGGGGTGATCTTCCCTGGTTTCTGGCCAGCCCAGGCAGTGTGAATTATTTGAGGTCTGTAACCAGTGAATTAGAAATAGCTAATTTCTGTTTACCTGTGTTCACCCTGGACTACATCACTGTTTTTAGCCTTTGCAGTTCAGGCTTGCTCACCACTGAATTTAAACTGTAATAAAGGTGTAACCAAGAGTCTATGCAACAGACCAAATTCTAGTTGTATGTTAGAGTTTAACTGCATCTCTGTTACACAGAGGGAGACAAGCTCTTTACAGTCAGCCATCAGTTGGGGGAGAGAAGGTAGATGTTTAGAACCAGACTATCATTTTGTTTCCCATCTTCCAGCAGTTCTTAGCTTCCAGGGAATAAAAACCTTTGAAAATTTGCAATTAATGTCCTTTGACAGCTGAATCCAGTTAATAGCTGCTGCTGCCTCCAGTCATCAGTAACTTTCCTACACAGATAGAGCTGCCACTTTTTCCCTCCAGTAACGTCTTGGTGTTTGTGTTGTTGCCCTGTGAACTTGTTAGGCTAGCTCATGCTTTCATTTGCAGATTTACATGTAAGAATACATTTCTGTGGTTAAGATACTGACATGGAGAAAATCAAAGTTTGGTTCTACTGCAGGTCCCGGTGTGAGCTGAATTACCAGATACACAACCTTGTGTTTAAGTTTTTCTTTTTTTTTTTTTCGGGCTTTACACCATGAGCCCAGGAATAGGGTCCGTGAGGGCTGTCATAACTTCAGAACTGTCATTACTCCTAACCAGTCTATGGCTGTGGTAATCAGTGAGCCAAGACACGTGCCTCATGAAGTCTTCTCCTCAATGTGGAGTGGAGTCCGTATTCTTCCTCAGCCCCGACACGTGCTGTGTGGCACTCTGGAGCTTGCACAGCATTCAGGGCAGTTTGGTGCCTCCTAGATGTTTGCACCAGTGCTGATATGCAACCGTTTATATCCTGTTCTGTATCTGTGTTTGGCCTCAGGGAATGGTGCTATCCGCCGAGTACATCAAGAAGAAATTGGAGCAAGAAATGGTGCTTTCTCAAGCCTTTGGACGAGACTTGGTGAGCGTTAGTGTTTTATTATCACTGCAGGCTGTACAGAAGTTGAGATTTCCTAAAACGCTGATTTTTCAACCTCCATGTCCCTGAATCTGTTGTACTAATTTCTCAAATCTTCCTTCCAATTCCTATCCCTCTGGATTGCCAGACGGGCCATGAGTTGCTTATTCCCACAAGGCTTATTTTTATTTTGAAGCCTTCTGCCCAACAGTACTGCAGAGCTCCTAATATTTTTTTCTCAGGCAAAGCTAAGTCAGGAAGTCCCATTCAGTGGCAATGCAGGAACAGGGAACATTAAAAACAAATCAACAGGAACTAAAATCCCATCTCTATGGAGATTCTCTTTGGAGACAGCAGTGGGATGCCATGCTGACTGTCTGTGTGTGCACATTTCTTGCGATAGAAAGCTATAGGAAAACCCGAGAGAGATGTTACGAAGAAGCTTACCTTAGCTTCTGTGTCAGTAATGGCACAGTCAATGTCCCCGCTGCGGAGGGATCTTCTGAAGCGCCTGGTTCCCTGCTGCCAGGCAGCTGTCCTTCTCTTGTGCCCAGAGGATGCCTTGGCCTGAGCAGGCCCGTGGGAAATTAGCCACAGCTCAAGGGAGAAAGAAAAGGAGAAGAGGGGTGAAGGCTTGATGCTTCCCTGCAGCTGGTGTCACACCAGTCAGCGCGAAGTGCCCGCCTTGTGATGTTCGGTGGGTGCAGGGAGAGATGCACAGACATCTGACTTCTTTTATGGTGCTTTATTCCTCTCGGCCCAGAAAATGAAAATTGGTTTTGTTAAGTGAGCTATTGCTCATGAGGATTTTTCCCTGCTGTCCTATACAGCTCAATTGCTATCTGACTGCTAAGGATATGGTGGCGTTCAAAGCTCTGTATTTCAGTTTGCTGCATGTGATAATAGGTATCACGTTTCGTTCTGTTTGAATCTGGCTTTACGTATGGTGGGTCCAGTTTCTAATTGATGTAATATAGTGTAACTAGCTGGACCTGACCCACAAAGACGGAGAGAGAACTTGATTAATGAGATGGAGCCACTGCCTTGGTTTAGGAAATGAAGTACTGTCTGAAGCTGAACTTTGAAGAATATGTGAAAAATAGTGTCAGTGGAGCATAAATGCCATCCCAGGTCCCAAAGGTTTGTCTAGCCCAGTAAATTGTTTCTTACAGTTGCCAGCAACAGATGTTCAGTGAAAAACTGTAACAAGTGAAATGTATAAAGTCTTAATTCTCCCCCAGTATTCATCTCAGTGACTGTAGCAGGTTGACTTAGAAGTGGTCTTGAAGTAAAATGACACAAAGACAGATCTTTTTTCCTGTGGCTTGGTCTGTGTTCTTTTTCTCACCTTATGCAGAAGTCCAAGCACAGTCACAGCTGTGGTGACCTGAGACCATGGAGAGTAGGGTCTGGATTCTCTGTCCTCATGTAAAGCCTACAGGGCACTGGCAGAGCTCTGAGATCTTGCGTTAAAACAAGATCAAAATTTCTCAAAGATTGTCTTAATGAACTTCTAGAGTCTGAGCCATGTCTAGTGCTCTAGCCTCTGAATAACAAGAACAGTAGAAAACATTAGAGAGTAGTTTTGTCTCTGAATTACTCGAGCAATTACCAGTTTTTGAGAACACCTAAACTTCAGAAGACTACTGTTCAAACTGCTGGTTAGGATTTCTGTTTTTCAGCATTCACAAGCAGTGAAATTAACGAGAGCAAGTCGTAATTTCTAGAACCAATGAGACCTATGCTCTGTGAACCCAGACCTGAATATTATCAGAAGGCTATCAGATCTGAGGAGGAGCAAAAGGCTCATCAGATCCCAAGTAACTCAAAACAACTTGAGCGTACATTTCCTTTTTCTTTCAGGGAAGACCCAGTAGGCCAAATGCTGACTCTTGGAAGTTTAGGAGAGAATGCCAGAAGAGAATGAATTCCAGTGTCTCCTCAGAACAGGCGATAACTGGAGGGCTGGGACATCTCCTCTGTGACATAGATAAATCAACAGTGTAAATCAAAACTCTGCTCCCATTTCAAAATCTAACACAACATCGCTAGTTCCCATTGGAGGACGAGTTGGTTAGCTGGAATGTGGAGTGTTAATGTGTAGCAAAGACTCAGCAGCTGGGGAAAGGGACAGATTTTGGGGTTTGTGAAGTTTCTTTTCGGCCTGACTTCAATTTCTTGTTTTGTTTTTCATTTTCAGGGGAGAGGAACAAAACACTATGGCCTGATTGTGGTTGGCCATTCACTAGGGGCTGGCACAGCTGCCATCCTGTCCTTCCTCTTGCGTCCGCAGTACCCATCACTGAAGTGTTTTGCCTATTCTCCCCCAGGTGGGCTGCTGAGGTAGGTGTTGGGTCAGGAGGTCTGGTGACACAGAGGGGGTGTGTAGCTGTAGCTGGATCAGATCCTGGCTGTGATGTTCTGATGAGCAGTAAAAGGCAGTCTCCGCCTTGAGAAGCATGTAGAAAAATGTAGTGGCAATTTATAGGAGCTGAGACTTGTTGGCAGCCCTTGTTCTGTGCTATAGTTTGGAGTTTAGGATATGATGACAGGTGGCCACTCCCAAATATTCAGGTTTATGACTTTGTTGTCTGCTTCTATAGCTCTTATTTAACCCTGACTGGTGGGAAATGCAAGTTGAGTGGACAGGGTGCAATTTCCTTCCATATTGTCTGCACAGTGCCAATGTGTCCTCTCCCCATCCTCTGTGAATAGGTGTACAGAATGGGAGGTGTCTGACCAAATGTAGATGTCTGCATCACATCTAGTTGTTTGGGCTCCTTTTGCAACTGACAAAGAAATTGGCACATCCAAAGTGTGATTTCTGTCATTCTAAAGTGGGCGCCTAAAATAGGTCAGAGGGGTTGTGCTGCTTTGGTGCCAGTTTCTCTCCTCTGGCAGTAGGGGGAATCTAGGGTAGCTGCCTCAGATGTCTGAAGAGAGGTATTGTGAATTTCTCCCACTGTAAACCGGAGCAGACCTGCTGGTTGTGTTATTTATATGGCAGCCAAATAAAAAATCCCACTTTGCTGTGAAGTGAGATAGTCTTTGCAGACATGAGGGACACCATGAGGGCACTTGAAAGCACCTATGGATTATAACCTTCTTGTGGTAGTTACTGCATCATGTTCCAGGAGCAGCCAAGGGATTTTAACCATCCTGCTAATGAATCTGGACATTAGCATGCCTTGTTGTGATAGTGATGCCTAGTCATCTGCAGCCATAGTGGAATTGCTCTGCAGAATGTTTCCTGAGGGTTTTCTTAGCTTTTTGCTCAGAGCTTTCCCTCCTGAGATCCCTTGATAGCACAGGCCAAGCCGTACTGTGCTGCCTCAACTGTCTCAGAGTTCAAGGAGGTGCCTCTGACTGCCACGCTTCTGTTGCACTGTGCATCGTGCCCAGGATCATCTCTAGGTCGGTGGTGCTGGTGGCCTCTACCTGTGGTGACTGGTTCAGAAGAAAGGGCTCCAGAAGGTAGCTGCCTGCAGAACAAGCTCGTAGAGTGGAAGCCTCGGTTCCCTCTCGTCTTGGTGCTCAGGTTGCTGCAGGAAGTGGCCATCTTAGTTCTGCTACGGTGTCTTTTTAGAGTAGTCTCAGGAGCATGGAATATCTTCTCCTTCCTCTCTGGTCTCCTGGCCATTCCCAAAGCATAGGAAAACCGCTGTGAGGCATTGAGTTAGAGTACTTCTGCTTCTAAGTATGTGCAGAGCCATATGCAGGTAAGGAAGAAGAAGCTGTGCTGTTTGAGCTGTACCCTTACAGAGCAGGTTGCTTGGGGCATGGGAGGTGAATATCCGGCTCATCTTTTAATGGCGTGCAAGTCCGAAGGGCCTTGAGCAGCTTGGGTTGTGTTTTTATGACCCAGGTTCATTGTCTAGTAACTTCTCTGACACCAGTGGCAAATTGGGAACGTAGTGCTATTTGCTGCTAGTGAAACCCTGTTTGCTTCTTCTTGGTCCTGTTTCTCTTCCAGTGAGGATGCCATGGAGTATTCAAAAGAGTTTGTGACTGCAGTCGTGCTTGGCAAAGATCTAGTGCCCAGGCAAGTTGAGAAGTGTCTGAATTCCTTGATAAATATCTGCTGTTCTGTACCAAAGTCACCTGTTTCCTATCAGAAGCACCCAGATCATACCTGTCTTGTGTCCTCATTTACCTGTCCTTGTATGCTTCTCACTTGTCTTCCTAGTTTCCTGTATTGCTATGTCTTTTACCTGGACACCGATATTGGTGTTTCACACACCTCTTTATAGGCATATCCCTCCCCATCTCTCAGTTGCCTGTATGATAGAAAAAGGTGAATATCCAGCCTCCGTAATTATACTCATGGTGGTATCTGACATGTCAATGCCATCTTCCTTGGTTGTCTGTGTTATCTCAGACCTCTTTACTCTGCCCTGTGCTGTTTGTTCCCTATCATCTCACATCTCTGAGCCAGACCCCTCATTTCTTGTCTTGGCGTTTCTCACCTCTCATCATCTCCTGTGACATGTTGTGCTGAACAGGGCATTGAACTAGGAGCCAAATAACCTGGTTTATTTTTACCTCTGCCCTGTTGCGTGACCTCAGATAAATTCTGTCTGTACAATATTAGGCATGTAGAGTTCAGTGGAGGAAAAGTACTATGGTATTCAATATACCTTTTGTTAACTTGTATAACAAAATCTTGTCTATGCTGTAGTCTGCTTAATGGTGTCGTATAGCTCTGTGCCATCCTTCTGACTTGTGTTCTGTGGCATCCTATACTTCATTTGTTTCTTGCTCACTTGTTTCTCTGATTGCATCATTTCCCTCATCTGTTCATTGACCTCTCATATATGTTCACTGCTCCAATTCTGCTATTGCATTTCATACTTGTTTGTTGTCACGGTGGTTTCTGTGGCCTTTTACGATGGTTACTGGTCCCAAGTGATGCCACAACTCACCTCTGAAGTGGTCTGCATTATGGCACTGTTGTTTCTTTTGTAGCATAGCTTCTCGTTCTTCTGTGCTGTCTCTCCTGTCCTGTTACCTGTCCGCTGTTCCTTGCCCAGCCGTTGTAAACACATCTTCCTCTTTTCCAGAATTGGGCTCTCTCAGCTGGAGGGATTTCGCCGGCAGCTTCTGGATGTTCTTCAGAGAAGTAACAAACCAAAGGTAAGAATGAAGATTAACAGACTCCTGAAGGCAAGTGTCTGAGCAGTGATGATAGCACAGTGTCACATAGCAATGCCGCAGACTTCTCCTGCGTCCCAGGTCTCCTCAGGTCCACCATGACCCTCGTTTAGGTAACCAGAGGAGTGACGGTAACAGCAGGAAGACAGCTAGAGCGGTCAGGGTTAGGAGCTACGCTCTGTTTGCAGGCTGACTTGTAGCTCTGTGATGATTCTGGCTCATGTGCTTTAACTTCATCATTACACATCTCCAACAGCTGAGCAGGAAGGTTTCTCATCTGAGCCTGTTTGGAAGTCTGTGTTCCCAGTGTAGCTTTTCCTGGCCAACAACGAATGGTAACAGGCTGGGAAGTGCAACAGTTGTCTGCTTATAGGCACTGCTGTGCGCTCTCTGGGTGGTGCTGTTCTAAGATATGCAGCCTGCTGATGTTTTGGGGATAAGAAATGTGTAAAGTTGTTCTTCCCTTGGCTTCTTTACCATTACGCTAAGGTGGGAAAAGCATAAGAGTTGAAGATTCTTAGGGGTAAAATATTATAGAAATGATCTGTTGAGGGTGAAAAACGGAGCTAACGCTTTTCTTGTTAGAATTCTGTTTTTTTTGTTTTGGCAATTTTTTTATTTTTTAGGATTTCTTTTAGTGCATAAAGGGAATTTTTGTCTAAGTTGTATAGTCTTGCTTCTTTCGGTACATTAAAAATTCAGATTCTATCCGCCTTGTTTATCTGGAAGATGGTAAGCTATCCATTAGTGGACAAAAATGTGTTTGTTCTAGATCCCTAACTCTACAAAAACATCCAGCAAAAAGAGGAAGGACAAGATTTTGCCACTTTTAAGGTTAAAGTTTGGAAAGGAAAAGAGAGAGAAATAACTTTCCTGGGCAGGGTTGTTATCTCTTTCTAGGTCTACTATTCAAGCAACAGGTGCACAAGCCCTGGTTTTCTCTTTTCTGGCATTAGGTGTTCAGTTTAAGTAAGCCTACCAATAGTGTCTTGTGAGATGGCTCTGCTTTTCTCTGATCTTTTTCTCTTCTCCATATTCTCCTTCCTTTCTCTTGTGTTGGGCAGTGGCGAATCATTGTGGGTGCTACAAAGTGCATACCCAAGTCGGAGCTCCCTGAAGAGACCGAAGAAAACTCAGTGACGAGTAATCGCCTCTGGACCCATCCCAGCGATCTGACTATTGCCCTGTCTGCGAGCACGCCGCTCTACCCACCTGGCCGCATCATCCACGTGGTGCACAATCATCCTGCAGAGCAGTGCTGGTCAGTATGCACAGAGCTGTGAAGCCAGCCCGTGGATGGGGGGGTTGAAAAATTTCTGTTGGAAAAGACTTCCCAAGGAGGAAGACTTCCCTATGAAGGAGGTCACTTTTTTCACTGCCTTACGGTGACAGTGATTGTGCCTTTGCTGTGAGGATAGAAAGACACTCATGTCGCTGTTTGTTAGTGCAGCGCTTTAGAGCAATGGCAGTAGCATGTGTATTTAATATCTCCTCCCTCTACTTTTTCCTCCTGTTGTTTTTTCTGTCTCTGTAACCTGCTGTTTCTCACTTTTGCATGCCAAAACATTGGCCTGCTCTTTCATCCCCTGCTCCCCATTTTCTTTTCTGGATCCCAACTCCTCTTTTAGTTGCTGTGATCAAGAGGATCCCACTTACTTTGCTATCTGGGGTGACAATAAGGCATTTAATGAAGTGATCATCTCACCAGCGATGTTGCACGAACACCTCCCGTACGTGGTCATGGAAGGGCTCAACAAGGTAACGCTGAGAATTGGGATCAGGGGGTGGGGAAGGGTCACTCAGTGCAGTAGCATGGCTTGAATGCACGGGAGGCCTGGGTTTGGGCAGGAAAGTCATGATGATGCTGATGAGGTGAGCTGTAGACACAAAATGTCTACAAAGCCGAAGTTCTGTGAGCGTGCTGGAGGGCCAGGAATCCTCTTGGTAGGGTTTGGGCTTATTAATTCTCTCTGTAAGAGCACTTAAATGGCCTAATAAAGCCAGTGCCTTGTCACAGGCCTTCAGGTAGTCCTTGCACAGGAGATCTGGCTGCTTAAATACACAAGACCATTTAATTTGAGGGGGAGGAGGAAAGAAGTTTGTGCTCTGGGCCAGTTATGTGCAGGCTATTTGTATCAAATGTGATGAGGTCTGGAGATTGAATGTAGATCCCTATCCCAATACCCAGAGTCCCAGACTAGGTCCTCTTTCCAAATTTAATGCCGTAATAATATGAGGTTGGGTGTTGTTTGGTCCATTCTCTCAAAGCTGCCCATTACAGCATGCCGTTCAGGTGAAGTCTCGTGAGCTGTGACAACACTGGACGTCGGTGCACGCAGCTGCATGGGGTATTTCAGAAATCCTCCACACTGCCACTGCTCTGTTAGTCTGGGTGGCTGAGCTTATGCTTATGTGTAATGGTTGTGGAACGAGTCTCTGCTCCTGAACTACAGTTAGCAGCCATGCAGCTCTGCCACAGAGATTTAGCCAAGTCTGCTCAACTGTGTTGGTCTGAAAGCTGTTCCTGACAGCATGTTTGGACATCTCCCCAGCACTGGATTCCCAGCAGGGCATCCTGACAAAATAGAGCATGTCAAAATTCATTGATACAATCCTTTATGTCAAGACCTTGTCCTGTGCTTGCGGAACGCCCCAGTTAGAAACAATGGCAAATCCAGCAGTGTGGAAGTTCTGAGCTGAGAACAGCGAAGCTGCTATCTCCAGTGAAGTGTTCCTTTGCTTGCCTTGTGTAGGTCTTGGAGAATTACAACAAGGGGAAAACAGCTTTACTTTCTGCAGCCAAAGTGATGGTGAGTCCTACAGAAGTGGATCTCACCCCAGAGTTGATCTTCCAGAGTCAGCCCTTGCCTAGTGGACCCTCAGTGCAGATTGGAACTGGAGCCATAACAGTGGACAGAAGAAACAGCAGTACAAAGTAAGGTTATATCTTTGAGTTCTTTGGAGGATTGTTGGCTCCACATGTGGGTCCACCCTTCTCTTGGGGCAGTGGTCAATGTTTGTGGGAAGGATAGATCCAAGGGCTGCCTGGATGGGACTTTCACTTAGCTTTAGTGTGTCTTGCGTCATGTCAGGGGAAAAACAAACCTTTGTGTTGCTCAAAAATCTGTTAGTGCTGCAAGGTCAGGAGAACCTAGAAGTTGAAGGTATGGAAACTTTCTTTTCTTATCAAGACAAGTGGGGTTTTCCCTGGAACCACAAAGACAAAGTTTGCAGTCTTGCAGCCAGATCTGTTTTCCTGTTTGAATTATGTGCTCAAAGATAGCCTGTGGCATTGATTCTCAAAAGCCAACAAGCAGTGACAGCCATAAGCTTACCAGAACATCTGCATATAAAGTTACTTTATGAAAAATGACTTGCATGATATTATAAACTGGAGAATCTGGGAACATGGGTACAAGTGTGTTGGCCAGGAGTATGGGACAAGTATAAAGGCAGTGTAATGTGAGGGGAGAGCAATTGGTGTCCTGTTTGTGAAGGACAAGAGCAGGAAGCTCACTCTGGTGGAAAGCAGGCAAGGGAAAAAGGCATGATGGGTGTGCTGAAAGCATTTCTCCAGGGATTATTTTTTTTGAAAGCTGGATCGTCACTGGCTTGAGCACTGACATCAGTAGTCTGGCAAGGGCCAGAAGGTGGAGGTACATCTCCAAGGCAAACAAAGGATTGGTTTGGGGAAGAGTTTGTAGTGTACATAAGCAGCTTTCTATCCAGGAACAAATGACAGGGAGACTTCTTGCAGAATTTCAGATAACGTTTGAGGCGTTGAAGACTACAGATTTGCTTTTTGTTTCTTGCAAATATTTATAAAAAAAAAAATGTGGGCAAAGACATCAGAACTGGAACGTGCGACTTCGTCATGGAATGGCACTATGCATGGGAAATTTGCAGACAAAACAGGGAGGTGAGAAGATGAGAAGGAAGCAACCTGGTCTAGTGGGAGGTGTCCCTGCTCATGGCAGAGGGGCTGGAACTAGGTGATCTTTAAGGTCCCTTCCAACCCAAACCATTCTATTATTCTAAGATGGTTAGTAGTTGGAGAGCAAATGGGAGTCATGATGGAAACAGAAGACCACCTTAAGAGGCATTTCTGTCACTTCTGTAATCCCGTAAAGTCTTCTCACAATATATGCAAGTTATTTTTATACCTTTGATAATTTTGTAAAGTGAAAATAGTTCTGTGTATGTTTCTGTAATTTATTGCTTAAGCATTCTTGCTTTCTTTTCCCTCTGTAAGAATCACGCCCTTCAAAGGGGGAGGTGCAGAATGAGCAAATGATAAGATACTAAGGACTTACTAGAGAAAAGCAGTCTCCCAGCCCATGTTCCACATCTAAATCCAACTGTGCATTCACACTTCAAAGTATCCTCAGCTGATTCTTCTTCAGTTCTCTGATGCAGCCATTCAAAATGAATCTGCCTATTCCTCAAATGCAGCACAAGTTAATTCCACAAATCGTGACAAAATTGAATAAACAGTAAAACTCAGCTTGTTGTGCAGCTTCTGTAATAAAAAAAAAAAAAGGAAAGAAAGCTTTACAGATGATGGCATTGTGGGTGGGAGAGGATTGTTTCTTTGCAAGGGAAGAACTAGAACTTCTTCTAGAGAGGTTTCAGGTAGAGACCCAACAAGAAGCTGTGCATACCTGAGTAGGGCATCTGGGAGGAGGCAGGGTCGGATGGTCTGTCGTGTGATGCATGGCTGAGTGTCCTTGAGACAACATGAGTGGCATGTACATTTAAAAAAAAGGCAACAGCAAATGCTATGAAAACAATAGGGCTCTTGTCACAGAGTGAATGGTCAGAGATGGCGAGGGAAAGCTTAAACAGGAGCACAACAGAGGCCATGACAAAACAGCAAGAAGATGGATCAGCCAGTGTCAGTAAGACTGAGAAAATGAATTAGGCCAAGCAGCAGGGACAGGAGCGATGGTTTCTGTCAGAGCAGACCCAACGCACTGCTTCCTTTTGAGGTGAGTGAAAGGGGAGGGGGAATTCTGAGATATGAAAGGGAAGGGAATGGAGGAGAGGGCAGACAGGCTTTGGGAAGTTGTTAGAGGGGGAAGCGTTGTAGCCTGGTTGAGTTTAAGGTCAGAGCTAGTTTACTGCCTCAGACTCCTCCTTTCTGGGGTTCTTGAAACCTGCTCTCAGAACATTATTACTCTATTGAAGTTGAAAGAGGTGTCTCCTGCAGTCGTAGATCGCTCTGGTTAGAGCAATGACACGTGCCCTTGGTGCGCGCAAGGGAGTCTGCCCCAGGCTTGGTTCCTCTGGCTATTCTGGCAGCTTGTGGTTCTGAGGAGTGATGCAGCCTCACGTTGTCTCTGTTTCTCATTGCAGGAGCAAGTCCCATTCTGAAATTAGCTTGGAGGGGTTTTATGAGACAAAGCCACTTTCTCCTGTGCAGAAAGACCCCGTTGAGCTGCTTCTCCTGGATACAAAGGAACGCCTGTCTGTGGAGCTGCAGGACCGCCGTGCCCCTCTCGCGACCATGGAGAGCCTCTCTGACAACGAATCCATCTACAGCTTTGATTCAAGGCGCTCCTCTGGTTTTCGTAGCATCCGGGGCTCTCCCAGCCTCCATGCTGTCATGGAGAAGGACGAGACGCATTGCTTTTACATAGACCCTGCTATCCCTGAGGAGAACCCCTCCCTCAGCTCGCGGACAGAGCTGCTGGCTGCCGATAGCCTCTCCAAGCACTCCCAGGAGACTCAGCCCCCCGACAACGCGCTCAACAGCGGTGGCACTACCCCCCAGCGACGCTGCAGCGAGGAGGGGGCCAGCAGCGAGGGGGACCGCGTTTCCTTAGCCCCTCGTGAGGAGCTGTCCCTCCAGAATGGACGGCTCACTGATGTTCCCAGTCCCCAAGTGCTGGAGTTTGCTGAGTTCATAGACAGCCTCTTCAATTTGGACAGCAAAAGCAGCTCCTTCCAGGACATCTACTGCATGATGGTGTCAGATAGCTCCAGTGACTTTGCGGAGATGCCCAAGTCTGTCAGTGATCAGGAGATCCTGTTGAGGGCACAATATGAACCCAACCTAGTCCCAAAGCCCCCGAGGTTGTTTGCAGGCTCAACAGATCCTTCATCAGGCATCTCTGTCTCACCCTCTTTCCCGCTTAGTTCATCCGGAGAGCTCATGGACATCACTCCCACAGGCGTGAGCAGCCAGGAGTGCCTGGCCACTGACAAAATCCGGACTTCCACCCCCTCTGGGCATGTAACCAGCCCTGCCAAGCAGGAGGACCTCATGATTTCGGCCCTCTAGTGCAGGGCAAAGGGGTGCGGCTCTGAGAGCTGATCCCGTAGGCTGAGTGCTGGGATAATACTTGGAGGAGGTGGTCATCGGGCAGTTCGGATCGGCGGAGACAGCTGGAAACATTCCTTCTGGGGTGACACAGTGGTGGCACACTATCTGGAGGATGGATTGTGCTTTGAGTCCCATGCTTACAGCTGGGAGAAGAAGCATTGCCTCACGAGGCCTGCTACCCTAAGAGGGTCTGAGTCACTAAAGGTGGATGCAAGTTCCCTACCTCAGCCTGTCTCATTTCATTTAAGAGGCAGATTCCTTGCCCCAGGGCACCTGCTGAGTTTGGGAGTGAGATACCCTGCTTCAGGGAGTCCTCTGGGGTAAAGGGGTGGATCTCTGAAGCTTGAGGGTTGGATAGACAGAAGCAAGGGGGCCAGGCCAGATCACTCCCTTGGTACCGTTTCAGTGGTTTTGGAAATGAGCGGATTGAGACTTTGGGCCCTGTTGCACTACCATGTCGGATCTGGCCCAAGATCCAATTCGTCACACTTCCATGGGGATTGCTTTCCTAGGACACACTCTTGTTTTAAAGCCATTGGGGCTGTATTCTCCCCAGATGCAGTCTCCCCTTCCCTGGCCAGGCACAGCAAGAATCGGGCTGGCACTGTGTTTTCTCTCCCCTGGGTACTTCTGTGTTCATTGACCACCAGGCTGCTCCTGAGAGGAAAGGAAACTGTTCTGAAGAGCCAAAAGCCCTCCGCCATGTCCCTCCTTTGCCACAAAGAGCTCTCCTGGATGTCACCATCATCACTTCTCAGTTCCCTGGACTGCTCTGAGCTGGCGATGTTCCTGCAGGACTGACAGGATTCTCATCTCAGAGCTGCATGGATGGATCAACTTAAAAATACTTAAAAAGGCTTGTCAGCACCCAGCATTATTTGCTAGGCCCCTGCGGAGCCTGGGAGCCTCTCCTGGGCCCCACTGGGTCCGGTCCTCACAGCACCCATATGCAGTAATCACAGATCAGTGCCAGCCTCAGTCATTGGGAGTTCAGGGAAAAGATGAACTTTTACTAAGTATTGAAATCTCTCGTATGTTTACAGAGCTGCTAAGCTTTTTGGAAGGTATTTATTAAGCAAATAGGGGAGGCTTTTCTCTAGGCAAGAAGCATGTTCATTCTCTCCTTCCTGTGCCATTCCCTCTGGGGACTGAGGGGAGAGAGGGTGGGCAGGTATGGCTGCAAGTCCCCTGCTTTTGAAGGGGAGTAAGGTGATGGGAGAACCCCTGGATCAGTCCGGGGGAAGCTGCGTGTCCCTCGCCCACCCTCCCTTGTCCGCCTCCCTGTTGCACAACGCGTTACGGAGCTTGACCAAGTCGTTAGTAAAACTACCTGAGCACTGCTGTGCAGAGCTTCGGTGCCCGGAGGAGCCTGCTAGAGCTCTCTAAGCAGGGAATTTCCAACGGTGGAAGCAGGAAAGAAACTACCTATCTAGAAAGTTAAACATACTGTGACCTGGTGAAATCCTTTAACTGACAAAACACCTTCATATCAAAGCTCATCGGAGTTACCCATCAGTCTCACTGGAGCTCTGTCCTCCCTCACTGGAAAAGAAACTCCTCTTTTAACTTCCTTATAATGCCAGGGATGTTACTTCCCCCCTCCTTAGCTGTGGTATTTCCATTGTGGGAGGATGCTGTGCTTCCAGCAGCTTGGTTCGTGACTCCCGGGGCTGCTGGTATCCCTCAGCCTCTGGCTGCGTTCGCTGAGCGGCCTCTGGAAGCCGCAGTCATGGGTCAGGGCTGTGCTGTCCTGCGTGCGCACAGAGAGCAGGGGTGGCATCAGATGCCATCGCATCAGAACAGCAGCACTTTAGAGCCAGTGTCCGTTGACGTAAATGACTTCAGGTGCACAGAATTGAACTGGACTTTGTCCAAGTGCTCATCTCCCACTCAGTTTAATGTGGGATACTGTATCCCCTGCTCCTTAGAATTGCAGGGCCTTTAGAAATGCAGGGACTTTTGTTAAGCAGGCAGTAAAATATTGTCCCTGTGGTTTAGGTTCCAAAGGGGACCTTTTCTATACAATCTTGAATTGGAGGGAAGAAGCCCCTCTGAATTCAATGTAATTTGTGAAAGAAAATACGTTTCATTCTGAGCAGCAAGAGGTTACTTTTTATTTTGTAGGTCCTTCAGAACAGAGCAGTGTTCCCCTTGCTGAGAGGTTGTATGGTTCCAGAGCTCGTATAGAACAGCTGTGTAAGTGCCATCAGGTCATCCACTATTGCAGACCACAGGGTAAGGCTGCAGATAGCCAAGAAGCACTAAAAAGGTGGTGTCCAGGAATATGTACAATCATCTGGGTAGTTTTGAGGGGAAAGGGAGCTGAAGCACAGGGAGACTGAGGCTAGCAGGCTAGCTCAGCTCCTGGTGCAGACTGCTGACATGCACACGCAGTGGGGAAAAGGATTCATTCTTCACTTCTGCCTTTATTTTTTGGCAGAAGGTGGGTAGTAATAACACTTAGCACTTCGGCAGAGCTTTATATCTGCAAAGCACTTTACAAACATTGATGAAAGAATCATCTCTGTCCCTGGCAGTGAGGTATTAGGAGATGTCTCTCTGAGACTAGGTGGAACTACTGGTGCCCCACCAGAGGACGGTGGGGAGATGACTCAAGGTGAGGAAGGTGGATAACCTCCCTCTTAAGAAAAAGTTGTTTCAGTAGTGACCTGATGATGTTTAATGGGTCGCAATATTGCACTAGAAAGTCACTTCTGACCTGGGTACCTCCCTTCTGTCCCGGAAAATACAATCATCGTGTGACTGTTTCCTTCTCTGTGCCATTGGAACTGTGTCCTGGGGGAACGGGGTGCCCTTGCCCTGACCAGCTGTAGTAGGAAACAGCCTGGCATGCTGCATTTTTTTGCTTTGTGCTCTGTGATTATTAGGCTTCTTTTGAAAAGCCTCGAAATGCCTAATGCTTGTGACCTGGCCTTGCCATAGACCAAGGCAGTAAAGGTGCAAAAGAGGTCCCTGAAGTTAAGGTTCTTATTGCATCGCATTATGGGCGATTCCTGTTTTCCATTGCTCTGTTGACAAAGAGATCTGTTCCCAGTCCTCACAAAAAGCCCTCACTAAGTAAATCCACGTTCTTTGCGTTATTTCTGCTTTAAATGTCTGAGTGTCTTCATTCTTATCACTCCTATGCTGTAGGAGTATTTGGACAGGCTGGTCTCCTATTCCATCCTGACAAAGTTTGTCTGGAAAGTTACAAATACATGCTAAGTCTGTAGCTACCTCCTTCATTCATACTGCATACTATTGCTTGCTTTCTCTGCCCTCACTCCACTCTAATGTGTAGCTGTCTTGGGAAACATGAAGCTTCTTCAGATTTCTTAATCTCTTGGCTTCTGGTTCCTACTCTTAAGCTTTGTGCCTTTTAATGTTTATATGTTCCCTTGATATTTCGGTGGGATGTTCCACCCCGTGTGGAGGCAGTGCTGGAAGAGCAGTTTGTAGTGCCTGACGTGCTGAACCTCAGTAAAGCAGCCAATAGTTCACCCAGCCCAATGGCACATCCTTAAATCCCCCGAGATTTATTGGCAGAGGAGCAGAGCCAAGACCACCGGGTTCCTGGAGAGCAGGGACTGGGCTTTGCACACCTTAAAATTAAAGCATAGCGAGTGAAACCCTATACACCGATGCAGCTTTGCCGAGGAGTCTAGCACAATCTTTCCCCGATCCCCTGGTGCAGCAGATTTCAGCTGACTGCGTAAGAATAGGACTTGGCACTTGCCATTGCGTGTTTGTTCGTGATGTTCTCAGCAGACTGTGGTGGAATGTGATCCTGAGGCCTTGAAACGCTCGGGGCAGCAAGGGGGGCCGTTAGCTAGGTGCCTGTTGAACTCAGTCCAGTGGCTTAGGAACAGCCTCTGGCCCTGCCCCGAACGTGCTCGCAGGACGGGAAGGGTTTGGTACCGCTGCCCGTTTCTCACGTCTACAGGCTGCCCTCCAACCCTTGTGAGTGTGGCCAATGTGGAAGAAAATCCCTTTGATAATATTCTAGGGAGTTTTGATAATCGAGCCCTTAGCATGTAATGCTGGCTGGCTGCATTTTTTGGAGGCTCTTCTGCATCAATAATAATTGTTTTTATTATTGTTTTAATTGCGGCAGTGCCAACATAGACAGCGTCCTGCTGCGTGAGTATGCACAAGTGCTAAACAGAAAGACAGCCCTTCCCCAAAACCTAGCATTATCCCCTCTCCTTCTCTGTGGGGCTTCCCTCTCCTTTTGGTACGCGCATTTTCTCCTAAAGCTGTCACTCTCTGACCTTTCTCTTTGTGCTCCCTGTTCCTGTCACCTAACCAAGGAGCTACCTTACCTGTCTTCTTGGTTACGCCATCTTGGGGTGGTGGTGTCTTAGTCCACATCCTTGGCAGCACCACTTAAAAAGCTGTCCCTGATAATCTCGTGATGACCCAAAACACAGGTGAATGGGATTCCAGATGCTGTGTGTCTTCCCTGGCTTCTTGTCTCGATGCGCTTGAGAGAGCTGCTGCCTTCTGTGGCAGATAAGGCTATCTAGAGAGGCCAAAGCACCCTCAACACTGAGAGGCTCGTTAGATGCAAGTGCTTTGCTTAGCTCATTTCTGGTCACCGTTTTCAGTGTTTGTTCATAATTTCTGCAATTTTAAGAACTTTATTCAAATTAAACAGGAATTGTATGAGACGTGTTCCTCTCTACAGAGGACTGAGATGGCAAAGCTAGTTGTGAGCATAGATACACAAGTCCAATGGCTCCCATTGATGTGGCTTTAGGACGTTGTTACTTAGATGGCAAAAACAGCTGAAGATCCGAAGCAGCAGCAGGATTTAAGTGGGAAGTAGGTGTTGCTGTCAGCGAACAAGGGCACAGGAGAAGGAGGAGAAGCACCGAGCGTGAGGACACGTGTTTGGTGTGTGTGCGCTCCGTGGAGCTTCTCCTGCTGCAGGAGTCTGGCTTGTTACTCTGTACCTGGGGGAAACAGAACAGGGCTGATGTGTATGAAGCCCAGCAAAATGAATGAATATGGCACTATTTTTTAGGTGTTTTTAGGTACTTTTTAAAGTACTCCTTGTAAGGCTCCCTTCTGCTCAGTTTCACTGTTTGTAATCTGGACCTAATTAAGAGGGTTTTTTAAAAACTTCCTTTAGTATCTTGGATGATTTTGTTTTGTTATCAGGTGTCTTTTTGATTTGTCACTGCTCCGGATTCAGTGGTCCCAGTCTCAATGTTCTCTAAAGCCTCTCCATGTTTTTGATTAATACTGCTTCCCAGTTTTACATTCATTTTAATGCTTGCTGTGCACCCTGTTTTCAGACTGGGTGATGAGATCTGGACATGCTTGAGAGCGTCCTGTTGATTTGTAAAATGTCCTCTTGTAATATATTCATGCCCTTAGCTGGTGTAATTGTTGCTGAAATGCATGTGTTGGTATATTTCGAGCTTTCCTTTTGTGGCTGTATCCCTACAGGGAAGAGTGGGAGAAGGAGCTTCAGTCAGCCCCAAATGCATGTTTTGTCCTTTCGCTGTATCAGCACCCTGATACTTGCCCCTTTCCTAGGATACCTGTCAGGTCTGGTAGCAAAACGGGAGGCACATTTCCCTGACTATGCAAACAGCGCCTGGGCTCCCCCACGCATTTCACGATCCAAACAAATGGGTTTCTGGGTGTAGTGAAGTTTGTTGGGGTGGTTTATCTACCGAGTTCCAAGCTCTGCTTGTTTCTGCTGGATGCCATTTGCACACACAAGCACTGCGTATGCTTGTCAGTGCTGACCGCATCTAAATCTCACGAGGCATGGGACACTGGAGGGCATTCTGGCCTCCCCTGCTGCATTTCCCCGCTCAACAGAAGCACTTCTGTGCTGCCCTGGGGATCGGCTGGGCTGGAGCTCTGCTTGATGCTGTGTTCGTGCTGTGCTTGTGCATACCCACTGCTGGAATGTTCTGTTCCCTTTTTCCCTCAGCAGCAGGAGGGCGTTCTGGCTGCAGCAGCTTTTCTC
>VXAA01002536.1:149226-162866 GCA_013399115.1 Anseranas semipalmata | reverse complement strand
AAAAAAAAAAAAAAAGGATGATGGTTGAAACTGCTGCCCATAGAACATGTTAAGCCACACAGGTCAGTAATTTGCCAGTAACGTAGTTTACATTTAAATATTTAAAAAAAAAAGTCTTCAAATGTAGTGCAGAAATACTGGCAGACACTCAAAATAACCTGTAGCCCTCAACAAACCTACAGCTTTGCTCTTCGCTTAAAAGCTCGTTCAGCTTTCCTCCCTTCTGTAGCATTACGCTTATTTCTTTCTGCTCAGACAGTTGAAGTCTGAGATGCCTTTTGCTGACAATCCTTCTATGCTGTCACTTGTTTGTTATCCCTTCTCCTGTTTAAATTCACCCCACCAAAGCTGGATTTTTGCTGAGCTGTCTTTTTATTATGCTGCTGCCAACAGACTCTCACAGAGCTCTTCTTCACTTTAGGAAGTCTATAGACAATCTCTGCAATCCTCTTTCTAGTTGGAAAAGCATAGGGTGAGTAAATATTTGTTGGCTAAATGCTTCCTTGGTAGTTCTGTAGCAGCAGAAGTAAGGAGCTATGGAAATACAAGGAAGTGAAAGGAAAAGGGGTAGAATAATTAACACGCTGAAAACTCAGCGTAAAAACAAAGATTTAACAGGGGTATTTGTTTCTTAGCAGGTGAAACATCAGCTTCTTCCCTGTCTGCAGTGTACAGGTGCCTCTTTACCTGCCTAATGAAGGGAGGGTTGGAAATTCGGCAGTTGTTTTGCACAGACTGCTTTGATGCTCTGCATGAAGGCTCATGCAGCTCTGAAGCCCTGCAAAGCATCGTCTGAACCAGGCTTGCTGCACATCCTTCTCAGGGCCCGCTCAGTACTGAGCTGCGGAGCTGGACGGAGGGAAGAGCTGCATCTCCTGTGCCAAAGCTCCCCCTCACGGTGCTCCCGCGTGGAGGAGGCTGTGCTCCGTGCCACAGGCAGGAGCATCCTGTTGGCAGGCAGGCATTGCCCTTTCTCTGCAGATATGGGAGGAGTGAGGGAAGGAGAGATCCCAGCTGGGAGATGGGACTCGATCTGGGAGCTCCTTGCTCTCGGGTCGATGGTCATACTGACGTGACGGGTTGCGTGAGAGGTATGTGAACCAGACCGTACTGATATTCAGCGATGCCCTTACCCCTTGCCAGCTCGAGCGGGTGGTGTGCCCGCTCTGTTCCCTCCACGGAGGAGCCGCTGCCCCTCGCAGTGAGATGTGACGGGTTGGATGGCAGGGGCCAGCCTGAGCTTGGTTTCTCTGTGTCAGAGTTTTATATTCCAGCTCAGAGCGGACCTTCGCTGCCCAGGTGGGTGTTACACCTGTGGGGCCAGAGCCCAGAACCCAAACCCTGCTAATTTGTAAACTGCTGTTAGAACTGAGAACTAGTTTAGGAAGGAGATCCTTCATTGTATGACAGCAGCCCACTGTGCGGAGGGCGGCACGTTCTGCAGAGCAGCAAGGCTGTTGGCTTTCTCGTGTGGCAGGAGTACTGCTGGCTGCCAAACTTCTGCGCTTCTCTCTTCGCCGTCTCCCGACAGTGTCTGTGCCCGGCGCTTCCCTGAGAGCTGTTACGCTCTGCTCGTAGCACGGGAGGATGTTGCCAGCCTAAACTTTGGCTGCTGAAGGCTTTGCGTGCTGGCAATATGGAACAATTGAGGAGCAGTTCCTAGCTTTGTCACCGTGACTTGCAGTCCTAGAAAGCATCAGGAAAGGCACACAGCTGTCTACAAGCACTTCGCTGTCTCCATCGTTGTTGGTTTCTTTTCTGCTTATTTTCTTAAATTCATACCTGTTGTGCCTTTGTTTTCCATTGGCTTGAGGTGCAAGCCTCCTGCTTGGGATCAGACATCTAGCTTCCTCTCCCACTTTGCGCTTTCTTCTCTGGCTGTATGAAAGGAGACGTGGGGTGGCCAGGGACCGGTTGAGAGCTGCCCTTGCTACACATCCCCCCCTTTCTGCCTCAGCTAGGACTTGTCAGGTTTCCCTGCTGTCCCCTGCTCCCTCAGGTCGTCTCCAAGTGCCAACAGCAAAGCCTGACCTGAGGCAGGATGCTTCCTCCTGCCCGCACCGCAGTGACCCTGCAGCCCCCTCCTGGGCGGTAGCAAGGGAGGGCTCCCCGCACTTCTTACCTTTGGTGTACGTGACCTCAGTCAGCGTTCAACAGGTCTGTTCACGAATAAAACTTCCTCTCAGGTCTCTTCAGGAGTAAAACTCTGCTCAAGGTCTGACTCTGTTGGTTTTTGTTTTTTGTTTTTTTTTTTGTTTTTTTTTTTTTTTGCAAGGACTTGCCCTGAAAGGGACTTAACACATTCTGAACTGTCCGCTGCAGGTTTGATTTTACTGACATTCCCAGACTGGTTCTGGAACAGCCATCTTCCAAAGGTAAGCTCTCTTTTTAGAGAGTTGGGCATTTTTGCAGCTGCCATTGCTGTGTTTGAGGCCTGGCCTCACCACGTCATCCTGTGCTTTGTTTTTCACTTATTGAAGCTTCCTACCTGCCCAGCATACCCATATGATGAGGGGACCTTTATCTGGCTACTTATTTCTACAAGATCATGAAACACAGCAGCACAGAAGCAAGCATTCACTTTTTTTATTGGGATTCCAATGCCCTGCTTTCCATCACGGGCTTTGTGCAGTTCTGATGGCTCAGAGTCGGAGGGTCCCTGGTGCACGTGGCAGTACCAGGACGAGGGAGCGGTGCAAAGCACCATGCGCATCACGCAGCGCTCAGACCGGCCGAGCGGCCCTCGCCTGTGCCGTCTGTCCTGCCATGACGCGTAGCTTCAGGCGTGTTGGGCGCGCAAAGCAGTCGCAGTATGGTGTGCTTGCTGGCCCACTGCCGCGCACGTTCCTGGGGTCTTACCTCCTTATCAGCATGCCCACAGTGCTCCCTGGCCGCTGCCCGGTGGCATCATCTGCAACCGCTGAGGCTACAGCTTCCCAGCTTTCCCTCCGCAAACACTGCAGCTGGTGGCAGAGGTGATGTCCAGGGAATAGTCTCGAGCTCCTTCCTTTCTTAGCGATAAGCTTAATTACTACTGTCAACACAGGGATTATGCCTGCCTGCTTGGGACAGCAGGAGAGGAGCGCTCTGCCCTTTAAGACCCTTTCCTTTAGCTCAGTTGTCTGCTGCGACGTCCTGCCGTGACAGCCACTAGTCTTGCCTCTCCTCCCGTTTGGCTGTGAAGGAGCAGAGACAGCAAGGCCAGAGGGGCGGTGGGAAGCTGTTCCCTTCTCTTTTTGTGCTCTCTAGTGCCGGCCGTGCTGGTGGAGCCCAGCCACGCGCCTCCGTGCGACAGGAGCTGTCTGCTGGTGGGGGGCTCCACGCGGCGATGGCACACGGCGACTCCCCTGCCTCCTGCTCCTCCCTCTGTCAGCAGACTCCGATGCCTCTGGAAACAGCCCTTCTGCCTGCTGTCACCTATCTCGCGTCATGTGCTGGGGCAGCTCAGACTAGGGTAGCTGTGAATTAACTCCTCGACCCCCATTGCCTCTTTATAGGTAAGGCCTTTTGTGTTTGTGGGCGAAGCAGCCCTTCAAGGGAGCTCTGACTGCCTCTTGCAGGACTTAGAGCACTTGCATATGCAATCGGGGAAAACAGCACAGGATCTTATGTCCCCATGCTCAGCCTGTCCCGGGAATGCTGCCCTCCAGATCCCTGCTCCGAGCTGCCCCAGCATGAAGACTACAAGGAAACTAAAGCACTCTTCACGTGCCATTCTCATGTGACTTTTTGTACCTATGTATGAAAGATCTAAACTAATATTGCTGTAAAGAAAGATACAGATTAATATAGCATATTATATAAAGATATATGTATATAAACTTTTCTGTATATTGTATGGCACTGTGTATAAAATGGATGTAGAAGCATGACTGGTGTATGTGACTGTTCCCAAGTCTGACCTGGAGAATGATAGTTGTGATTTGCCTGAAGTCACGTCCCGGAGGATTGTGCGTGAGTTTGAGAGTTGGAAAAACCCACACTGTGCTCTCTGATTGCGGTGGGTCAAGGTGTAAGACGGTGGGGCATCACTGCAGCTGCCCAGGAGGCTCTGGGGAGCAGTTCAGGTGCCAAAGGGGACTGCTTGTCTCCTCGCTGGCTCCGTCTCTTCTGGATCTCAGCCTTCGATGCAGTGGGGGAAACATCTCTGTCCCTTGGCACGTCCGGCAGAGAGCCGTGCCTTTCTGTGCGGCAGTCGCTAGCTCCAGCTTGGCCCTGCGCAGCTGAGGGTGGAAACAGCAGGAGACTCGGCTCTAGCAATTTCTCCTCTTCTGCTTGATGCTTTTAGCTATCAAGTACTCGGATTCAACATGCCATATGCAAAGACATTAGTGTGAACAAAGGCAGCCGATTAAGAGGGCTTCTTTGGAAAGGTATGACAAAGCAGCGGGGACAGGAGGACTGAGCGCAAGCAAGAGTGGTGTAAAGTCTGCCCTGTGGGAAAAGGGCAAGGCGCTGGAATTCTGCAGAGAAGGTGAGTTCGAACTGGTGAGCAGGTTTCACTGAAGCTCGGCAGTGAGTGCCCTGCGGAGCAAGGGACACGTCTTTGTGTAGGTTTGTAAAGCGGGTTATGAATGCCTGGTGCTGTTTACGGGTGAATAATGCCATAGTAATATATATTCTGGGAAGGGGAAAACAGTGCTCTGACTACGGTGTTAGAGGGAGGAGGAGAAATAAGGGAAGCCAGCGGAACAGGTTCAGGAGAGGAACAGGAGCTTTCTGACCAGCCATTAGAAATACAGGCAGGAAAAGGAATGCCTGGAAGAAAATAATCCTATTAATGGCTGCATGGAATAGTTTTTGTGGTTGTTCCTGAAGAGACTAAGTACTATCAGGGAATTAAGAGCTCAAAGGTGGCTGAACTACTGAGTTCCTATAAAAATGCCTGTAAAAAGTGTTGGTATGTGTAAGTGCCTGCTGATGCTTTGCTTTTGTTTTGTTTTTCCCTACCCATAACTATATCAGGTAGTCTCATAAAAAGATATTACTTCTAGAAACACTTCCTCTCACGAGGAAAGAAAAACATTAAACTCTGCATGCTACTTTTGTATAAACATAAAATAATCCATGCTTAGGAGTGCCTGTTTTAATACAGTTACTAAGGAGAAAGAATATGAATGTGTACACAGCAGGCACTGTGGATGTTGCTTTAAAACCTGTTTTACTATTAAAAGCCTTAGCTATCGAACATAGCAAGGGATGTAGCTGCTATTTCCAAGGCGACTCTCTGGCTCCTCGGTATGTTGGTGGCTGTAGGAGAAATTTACAGCTTATTGAGGAGACCTGCAGTCCATAAAGCATCCAGAATTACAGCAGAAAACAAGTTTTCAAGCAATTTGTAAGCCAGACTGATGCATTTCCAAGCGAGAAAAGAAAATAGGTGTAAACTAATGGAAGATAGGTAAGTAGTTAAAGCTGTAATCTAATTTTTAAATTATTTGTAAATGGCAGCCACGGTAACGACATTGCACAAGCTGGTTCATCGTCATTTTTTGGAAAAAAAAAAGTGCTAGGTTGGCCTTCTTTTAGAAAAGAGGAAAAAGAAAAGGTTAAGAAACAGATCTGGAGGTGATCGTGCAGAAAGTATGCTTTAAAAAAGTCAAGTTGTGAAAGGTTATTTAGTCTGTACTGTTTCAGAAGAGGTAACAGTCTGGTCAGTTAAAGCCTTACTTGGCCAAGTGATCCTTCTTGGGAACAATGTTAAGCTTAAGGGAAATAAAAACAGCATATGGAAGGATTTCTAGCTGGGTGGTGTCTCTAGCTCCGTGCTTTGGTACAGGTTAACTTAGTTCTTTCAATTAATGGTGCAATAGAGAAGATAGGGATGCTGCTTGCCATTGCAGGGTGACTCTCGCTTGCTTTAGGAGGCCAGTTTAGTGCAGAGCCATCGGGGGTCAGGTTGCCCTGCCCCAGCACAAGGGAAAGCTTGGAGCGCTGTCGGAATGGAAGAGCGGCCGATGCACGATGCTTCCCTGCCTGCGGTTGGTGTGCCCGGTCCTGGTGCCCCGCGTCGCTCAGCCGTGCTGCAGCAGAGGGTGCTGTGCCCGTGCTCAGCGCTGCCTGCCTGGGGCACCTGTCCTCTGCAGGGCTCCCCACGGTACCGGGTGCTCGCCGCACCTGGCAAGTGCGGGCCTGGGGATAACGATGCCACGGCCAAGGCGTCCGCACTGCTGGAAGACCTCAGCTGTGCCGTGAGCTGGCACCAGCCCCGTGGGGACAAGCCCAAGAAACGAGCACCCTTCCCAACCTGCCCACGAAGCGCGAGAGTTCCTTGTGCTCCCCCTCTGCCCTGGCTGTTCTGAGTCCCAGCGGCGCTGGTTCCAGCCCCCGTTGGCTGCAGTGGGGCTCCCAGCGTGGAGAGGGCTCCCCGAACGGGTGTCCCTCGCTGGCAACCTTCTTTTATCCTTTTTCTAAATCAATGGTGGTGTTCTCTCCATCTTGGGAATGAACCTCTCGCAGTTAATGAATAACCAGCAAGAGATTTATCAGTGCTGTTCTCCTGCCAAGAGGAGATAACAGAACGAGCCCGCAGCAGTCCGCTTCCGCCTCCAGCAGCATGGGAGCTACCTTGGGTGTGCACGGGGCGTTGGAGAAGGGTGAGGTTGCATCCTCTGCCATCTCACCCCCTCCATTGGCTGACCCTGAAGGCGGCCTCTGGGGGACGTGTTCCTCAGCGTCTGTAGTCCGTCATGTCCGCAAAGGCCTCTGTGTCCGTCACTTGGACATTTTTGTTCTGTGCCAGCGGAGCCAAACTGGTCTCCTCCTGCAGCTGCGTGTTGATCCAAGGTGTCTTGCCCCCAGAGTACTGGGGGTGCCTCTGCTTGTCTTTTCCCCCTGTTTTGAGGACAAAACAGAGCTCTTGGGAGCGGAGGCTCTTCACTGAGCACTTTTTGCGCCCTTCAAGCTGAGGCGGCGGCTCCCAGCAAGGCCCCCTGGAGTTCCAGTTTGCCTAGAAACTGGCAGGAGTTGCGAGTGCGAGGCAGCCCAAGCAAGCAGTGTTTTGTTTAGGTGGCCGCACAACTTCCATCATGAAATGCCTTCGTTCTGCACAGCTGGCAGGGGGCTCCCAGAATAACCACGCTTGCTGACGAGGGGAAGAATTGCAGCAGTGTTTGAGGCAAGGAGATGCTGTAACACAAAGATGAAAGCTATTGGGCAGCCTGGAGAGAAAGACCCACAGAGAAGAGGAGATGCACGTGGGGGCTGGGGGGAGAATTCAGTGTACCTTGATTTCATAGGATTGCCTGCTGGTTGCTGTGCTGGCCTCAGAGGGACCCACGGAGAGGGATGCTTGCTGTGTAAGGCTGAGGGAGGATGGAGGGTAAGGAGAAAGGGGGTTGAAGGTGGGAATATTTTTGTAAGTACAAAACGAGGAAAGAAATCAACTGGCTGGGCTTGTGGTGCGATCCCTGGTTCTTCAGCTGGCCTATTTAGACTTGCTCAATCCAGTTCCGTCAGCGACATTCAAGGGAGAACGAGTTTGAGATGCCGGGGAGCGTGGAGAGCTGGCTGTTCCCACCAGCCCTCCGTCTGGCATCGCCTTGTGCGCGGGCAGGGGGCTCTCCTCAGCTGGGGGGTGCTGGTGGCACTGTGGGGGTGCAGCAGAGCCCCAGGGAGCGGGCTCGCTTCCGCGTGCAGGCAGAGCAATCCAGGATGTACCTTACACATCCGCGATAACCGTATCGGCGGTGCCGAAGCTAACAAGGCCAATGACCCCGGAGCGAATGACACTCGCCTTTGTACCGCGCTGGTGTTACCTCTCGCTGGTCTGTTTGCGTTTCCCTCTGCCTTTGTGTCCTCGGGCAAAGCCCAATTACAAGAACAGGAGGAAGGCGCCGGGTTCAACACAAGGAAGTTTCGGTAGAGCATGGTAGCAGGAAACAGCAGCGTTAAGGCTCTCATCCCCTCCCCTGTGCCCCCAGCTCAGCAGAGGTGTCTCACCCGTGTGCTCCCTCACTTGTCCCCCTTCTGAGCCACCAGACCACGGTGCTCCTGCCTGAGGCCAGCGGGTGAGGTAGGAACGGGATGGAACAGCGGGCATCTGAAGCACCTTCTGTAATCTCTTGCCAGCCAGCTCACGCCCTGGGCCACACATCCTCTGCCTGATATCCCGGCTCTGATGTATGCCAGCAGCAGTATTCGCTGGCCACTACCACGGCGCAGGTCAAAACCTGACCCTCCATCTCACCTGCCTTCTGCTGTTGAGACAAAATAATCTACTTCTCAGCCATGCTGATCAAAGAGATTACGCACCAGCCTTTGGCTGCAAGCCTCAAGCTGCTGCATCCTGTCTCAGTGAAATTTCCAAATAGTTTTTCCTCCATCCCAGCATCCTTCCTCTCTGCATGCCACTACACTACATTACCTGAAGGGACTTCAGCCTCAAATGCTGGCTGAGGGTGTTGGAGATCCTTATTTTCCCCACACAGGTTAAATTTAGTGGTAAGCTAGGCTGCCCTACATGAAGGGTGGGCACAGAGATACGTTCACCATCAAATTCAGTGGGATCTGAACCAGACCCCGTTGTACGTTCTTTTCGGAGCAAGCAAACAGAGCTGGGGTGAGAGCTGTCGCTCTGTGACGTCTGGCTGGCCCAGACCATGGTAAATACATGGCGAGTCCTTGCGGTGTGACCCGTTCAGCCCGCGACGAGGTGTGGGACAGACCCCAGTGAGGTCTGGCGGTGGGGCTGTGCCAGGGGAGCGCAACCTTGGGCCATGCGGTTGGGAAGCAGCTCGGCTCCTCGCTGCAGGGGGACGTGGGCGGTCTGGTGGTGCTTTACTCTTGTTTCCAGGTTTGATTTTCAAAGGCACAAGGGGCAGGTAAGCACCCAGTTCCTACTGAAAACTGGTGGGGATTGATTCCAAGCTCCCACGGATTCCTATCAGAACTTCATCCTTATGTATGTGTGAAGAGAGAACATTTTAGGAGCAGTGATGAGGTTGGAAAGCATTATACAGAACAGCAGTAGGGATTTGCGAAACAAGAAAGTAGGTGCTTTCTCTGGCGTGAGGAAGGCGGGATTCCTGGGCTCTTCAGAGTTCTAAATTCATTCTTCCTGCTCTGATAAATCAAGAAATACTGGAAATATTGGACTTGGATTGCTGCAGTTCTAAAGCAAGCTAAAGTTTGCAGCCTCAAAATCTGTAATCATCTTTGGCGGGTTCTTTTGTTGGAACAAAAATGGAAGCTGTTGATAGCTGCGAAGCGATGGCACAGAGGACCAGAGTGCAGCTTATGTGGCCGATGGCACCTTGGAGGAGCAGCGTGCTGCGTGGAATCGAGTCTGAATCCTGGGCCTGCAGTCTTTCCGAAGCACGGCCACTTGCCTCGCAGCCCTAGAAATCCAGCTGTGGTTTTTATAACTTCCTTAACCAGGTCAGACAATCTGATGAGCTCTTCCCAAGCTTGTGGGGGGGGTTCCCAAAGTGCCCTGAACCAGTCAGAGAGCTCGTGGGATCTGCAAGCACAGTCCAGCGAACTAAACATCATAAACCGAGAGGACCCCAGGCCTGAGCCCGGTTCTGTCGCTGACTTGCTGTGAGACCTTGGAAATCGCAGAAGGATTCATTCCCAAATGGGGTTTCTGTTTGGGGCTCTCTGGCTTTAGATGCCAGCAGACCTGACGGCGTGCGAATCACAGAATCACTTAGGTTGGAAAAGACCTCCCCGTGCATCAAGTCCAACCGTTGTTTGTTTGGTGAGAGCCAGAACTGCAGGAGCTGCTGGGACTGCTTGAGATGGTTTGGCAGAGGTCTGGACTCAAACTGAAGTCCCTGAGTTCTGCCAGCTGTCACTGTCCAAGCAGCGCTCCCCTGCCTGCTTGCGGGGGACCGGAATGTCGCTGCTAGATGCGTTGCGCGAGGGGCAGCTTCAGCGCCAGCTTGCTGGCTCCCCTCGCTGCCTGCATGCCCACGGAGTTACTAATCAAAGCTGCCGTCTGTACTCGAAGGTTTTTGATCGCGCTGAATTCACTGGCTGGCTCCAAGAAGCATTGTCACAGCAGATAAGAGCACCAGCTCTTCCCCGGGGAAGTCAGGTGGGGTCAAGGAGAGAAGTTTCTGTGTCCCCCTGTGCAGCCAAATAGCCACGGGAGATGCAAGTTCTGCACCGTCCCTGGGGCCGAGCTGACTCCATGCCCCGAGCAGATACAAACCGAGCAGAGCGCAGGCGAGGCTGCGTGGGCTGTCCCCAGATAAAGTCCTTCCACAGCCGCTTCTTTCTCACCCCAACACCCGGTAACGCAGCTCCCGTCGCAGCCGGGAGTTGTTTTCCCGTCCCTGTGCGGCCTCGCGGTCCCGCAAGTCAGGCGGCTGCCGCGGGTGAGGACGGGGCCAGCGTTTGCTCGCGCCAAGCCCGGGGGCAAGTCCACAGCCTGCGGTTTGCCAGCGTACCGGCGCGGTCATCGCCCCCACGCCTGCCTCCCCCAAGGGGACAGTGCAAGGGAACTTCTGGAACACGCGCTGGAACTGCAGCTCCCGTCTTGCAGCCCCTTGAACCCTTGTGGTGTCTGTGAAGAGCGCCGTGGGTGCTGCAGACAGTAATTGCTAACGTTTGCAATAATCGTGCCTTCTTTCTGCAGCCCTTCTTTGCGGACTTTGAGTGACGGTACACGGGGCATATCAGGGCTCCCTGCTTTTTAAACCCAGTGGTTACAGCAACCTGAGGAAACAGGCCGGGGCTGTGTGTGCGGTGCCTTGTCTTCGTTTTTGACCATGCACGCTGTGACTAAATCCAAGACCTGGCTGGCATAGTCAAAAGGACTCATTCCAAAACTCTGCGTAGCTAAGGAGGCCACCTAAACACAATTCACGTGGTCCATGGGAAAGTTTCAGCACATCCTATTTAGTGCAGTGTAAAATGTATAGAGTATGGCCTCATTTTCCCTCCGTTAGATGCTGATGAGGCGGACTAGCACGGCCTAAAGCCAGGGGAGGCACAGGGTGGTTCCCAAAGGACACAGATCAGGGAGCGAGGAACGAAGGCTGCTGTTGTGCAGCCACTTTGACATGGACGCAGCCCTGATTTTTTCTGCGGTGAAATCGCGCACTATCACTTCCTGTAACCTGAGCGGGCTTTAGACCAGGTTTGAAACTGATATGTCCTCCAGATGCTAAATAAATGGGTGTATGCACGCTGAGCGTGTAACACACAGGCCATTGGCGTGAGATACCGAATATTCCAGTATCGCCGGCAGCTGAGCAGCAGCTCCTTTGGCATCCGCTGGCACAGCCGCGTCAGGAGCAATCTCACGTCTGCTGCCCGAGCGCCCTGCCCCGCTGAGCCTCCCGTGAGCTGGTGCTGGCTCCTGGGGGCTCTGCCTGCTGGCCTGGCCCCAGCACAGGGGCTGAGGCGGCTCGGCGCTGGGGACGGAAGATGAAAAGGCACCGAAAAATTCCAGCTGTGTCCGGGAAGCCCGACGGGGCGTTGGGCTGTGAGGCGGGGTGGGGGGCACTGCTGAATTTTTTTTCTTGTTTTTTTTTGTTTTAAACTGGACTTTGAAATTTAGCGCTGGAGGGAGCAACAGCCACACCTTCCGTGAGTAATATCCCTCCACCCCCTCCTTGGCTTCTGCTCCGACCGACCGCATGGTGCAGCGAGCGCGGTGTTTACAGAGAGCGTGACCCGGGGAAATGAGGAAGGGAGTGTGCGTGTATCCGAGGGGGAGACGGGGGACGCGGGGAGGACACGGGCTGAAAGGGAGGCAGAGGGGAGGCAGCAGGAAGGAAAGCAAATAGCCCCCCGTGATGGGGGCTGGCTTTCTGTCCCCTGGCGCTGCTTTCTGTGCAACAACAGCAGATCAAATACCTTTAAATGTTTCTGGGTTCAGATCGTGCTAGTATTTCTTAGGGATTGCACGAGTACAGCCCCGAAATGCCAGCTGGAGCTCATCGCAGTGAGGGACCAGGCGCGCTTTCCCGTTTCCAGAAGGGATGAGCCCAAATGCGAACCTTCGTGCCATCAGGAGTTCGTGCCCAGCCTGTCTCTTCCCTTTAATTAGGTCCAGGAATGAGACAGCAGTGCTCCTTGGGACACAGATCCGAGCAGTACTAGAGACGTGCGGGAAGAAAACGAAGGTGAGAAGGACAGACCGTCAATACCTTGCCGGGTCCAGACACAGCAAAGATGGGTGCACCAGCCCCGGGGAGGGCACAAACACCTGGCTAGCTTCGTGTTGTTGCCCAAAGACACCGAGTTATTTCAGAAATTATTTCTGGGCCATTGGCCTGCTTGTTCTTATGATAACTCCGTGGCGCGGACAATAGAACCAAGCGCTCGTTCAGCCCGCTCCCCCCGTTCGTACGCGGGGTATTTGTCGGGAGGCAGCTTGCCGGGGGTGGTGGCCACTCCTGTGCCCCGCGCCCATGACGTGGCTGCTGCGAGGTCACCGAGTTCTGCTCTTCACCGCGCAGGAGCCCGCTCCGTGGGGTGGGGAATCCCGGGCAGGGAGCGACGCAGGTGATCCGGAGCGTTACGGATGTGGGGCAGGTCAGTCTCGGGGTCATTCGCCTTTCAAGTCTCTGGATCATCTTTGGACTCAGCTTTAGGGTCTAATGCCATAACTGGCAGGAACTTGTTCTCCTGCCAGCTCAGCCTGTTTACGGGTTCTCTTCTGGCTTTGACAGTCACCGGTGAAGTGACCCAGAGTAGCCTTGGCCTCCCGTGTTGTTTTATTGTGCCTCAGCAGCTGAAGCTCCGGCTCCCTCCTGCCACTCCTGTAAATTATTAGCTGTCTCTGAGAGAGGCGTGGGTGATGCTCGGGAACTCACGGGCACATTGAAGAGACATACACAAGATGTGAGGGATCCTAAAGGGCCTTTGCACGCCCTTATTTACGGCGAGGAGCATCTTACCGCGTGCGTAGCTACTTCTTGTGCCTGTAGGAGACAAGAGCTGATCTTTAACTTGAACACCTCCCTCCCCAATGTCTGGGCAAGCTCTGGGCAGGAGAGAAACCCGGTCACTAGCGAGCCCTGGCTGCATTTGGATCTGGTGGGGTCCTTTATTAGGTCCAGGAGTATTTAACTCTGGGGTCTAATATCTGGTAGGGCCGAACGTCTAGCCTGGCCCCGAGCAGATGTGGGTCTGGGCTAGCCCTCGGGCTCCATGGCGAAAATAAACTTCGATGCAGAAAATATTTTGCTTCCTTCCCACGCAGCTTGTGCCCGAAGATGGGGGGATGTGGGTGAGTGTGCGCAGGAACAAGGGCCGTGGGGTAACAGAGAATAACAATTGTCTTAATGGAAAGAGGGGGAGAGGAGAAAAAAGGGCTGTTGAGCTCTTTCTTTCCATCCCTGAAATAATAGACCTATTACTCTCCCCAAACCTCAGCCCCCTCCCCTCCCCAGAGAAGAATTGGTCACTGCACAGCTGTGGGAGCGAGAAAAATATATTTATATATATCAGAGAATCTGCCCTTCTGAATTGGTTTGTGGGGACGGACAAAACCTCATTGTGCGCTTTATCTGCCCCGAAGAGAATGGTCCCACAGTCTCCGGCTGGCAGGGGCTCGGCTTTTGGTTAACTGCGGTCGGACAACTGTGACTTCATTTAGCACCGCGCTCTGGCTGCGGGGCGGCGGCGGGGCCGGTTGCGGGCGCAGCTGGGGCGGCCGAGGCGGGCGGCGCTGCCCGGCCCCC
>VXAA01002536.1:119117-149143 GCA_013399115.1 Anseranas semipalmata | reverse complement strand
CGGCGGCGGCGGCTCCGGGAGCCCTGCGGAGCGCGGCGGAGCGGCCCCGGGGGATGCCCCGCTGCGGGCGCGGACATTAGCCCGGCCGCCCGGTGCATGGCACAGCTATGGAGGTGGTGGACGAGACGGAAGCTCTGCAGCGCTTTTTCGAAGGTAAGCGGTTCCCCGGGGGTTCGGGGCGCCTGCCCCCCGACGGCAGGGAGCGGGGGCCGCCGCCAAGCCCACCCGCCTAGGAGGGGTCCCGGTGCGGGCGCGCATCCTCCGGGCACCGCGGTCCCGGCCCCGGGGGCTGGGGGCTCGTCGTGTCCTCCGCCAGCCGCCCGCCTGCGTCCCGGCGAGGACCTCGCTGTTCCCTCTGCGTTCCTCGGGGCAGCCGCGGGCTCCTGGCAGCGACTTCGGCACCTGGATCGCGGGCGTTGCGGGGCCGAGCTCCTGGCCGCCCTCCACTCGACCCGAGTTCTCTCTACCTGGTCCCCGGGCGCTGCGGCCGCTGGGCACAGGCTCCCCGTTGCACGCTTCGGTGGGGAAATCGCCCGTCTTCGGTGCCCACCAGCGGGCCTGGCAGAGGACCCCACACCGTCCTTTAACCAGCTCCTGCAGGGCACTGCTGTCCAGCCACAGCCCGGACCCCGGCACGGATCGCAGCCGCCTTCACGCGAGCGCAAACTGGAGGCAGCTTTTACCAAAGCCCAGGGTGGAAAAGTGATCGTAGAGAGAATTTGTCAAGCAGGGGTGAGACATGTTTGCTTGCAGCAGCTGAGGGGTCGGTAGGGCTGAACCAAGGTGCTGGGACCCTCGTGCCCTTTGTTGTCCCTCCCGTGGCTCAGCGTGTCTTCTCCCTGGGCTGGTTTTGTTGGCATGCTCTTCTCTTCCTTGTTGACTCGCGTTGCTTCTCTTCCTCGCTCTCTGTCTTTGTTTCTCTCTTTCTGGTGCCGTGTCCCACGCCGCATGCCCCTTGTTCTCTGGTGGGCCGTTTCCCAGGTGGAGGTTTTGTCTGTGGGGGCTGCGTGCCTTGCTGCAAGCCCCTGGCACGCACACGTGCCGGTCGAGGGGTGACAACACGCCCGTCCTCACGAGGCTTCGTTGCAGCAGTGGGTCCTGGCACCAGCGGCAGAGCGGATGCGGGACGGTCTGCGGAGAGCCGGCTGCGTGCGTGGGTCAGGTCTGGAGCTTGGGTCCCCCCGCGTCCTCGTGCTGTGCTTGGGCAGTGTCTTGCCTGCTGCCCTGGGCTCGCTCGGTGCCGTCGGGGCGGGAGGACCGCGTCCCCTCCGTTTCCTTGGCTGGCGGAAGGGCTTACCCCGCGGAGGAAGAGGAAGGTGCGTTGCACGCAGGAGATGCTCTCAGGAGCGGCTGGGACTGAGCAGAGGCTCGAGCTTCTTGCCTCTCGCTTTCCTCTCTTCTGGCATCCCTGTGATGCCTCAGTAACGCATCTCTCCCTCTCCAGAGGAAGAAGCATCCCCTCTTTGTTCCAGCTGTGATTCTGGATTCCTGGGAGTGACAGGATTAGCGAGGATGGGAAGCCTCGTCACGCGGGCTCTTATCATGTGCTCCCAGCCTGTTTGCTCCTCAGCCTTCAGGGGGCTTGTTTTGTTTTGGGGATTCCACCAGGACCAAGCTCCTAAACCCTGCCCACGCACCTCCTGTCCTCGGGGCGCCGTGTGCCTGCCAGCATCCCGCGAGCCCTCGCTCCGAACCTCGACGTTATTTACAGGCACTGGGCTTCGGCCGTTTGTCTCGTTTTCGTTTGTAAAAGTGGAATTTCTCTGTCGCTCTCTCCCAGAGCATCTTTCTTGTAGGCTGGAGGGTTTCTTTCTTTTTCTGTCCATCTGTCTCTTTCTTTCCGGGTGCTCCAGGTGACCCTGCCTGAGCAGGAAGGTTGGATGAGATGACCTCAGGAGGTCCCTGCCAGCCTCAGCCATTCTGGGATTCTTCCTCTCTTTCTCTTTCCTTCTTTCTCTTTTTTTATATTTGTCTTTCTCTTTTTGACTTTCTCCTTCTTTCTGTCTTTCTAGCTCTTTCTGTCTTTCTCCCTCTTGAACTAAAACCATCTTGTCCATGTGAAAACGGAGAGTGAGGACAACCAGGGCTGACGGATATTTCTTCATCTTTGCTATTTGCTTACTGGTATGACCTCCTTTGAAGAACTTCTCTGAGCGTAGCTTTTTCGCGGAGCCCATTGCGGCTGTTTGTTTCCTTCGGGCAGATGCGGCCCTTTGGCGGTGTTGTTGAAGAGCGTCTGTTACAACACGGGGCCTGAGAGCGAGAGGGGAAGGGGAGAAAGTTTGAGCACGAAGGATTGTTGTTCGGTTTATGCAGCGAGGTGAAGAAACGAGATTCTTTCCTCTCGTGCACGCTGCCAGTAGTGGTGCTGTGAAGGAGCGCGGCCGAACCGATCCTGTTATTTGGGAGTGAAAGTCAGTGCCTGAAATTGCCGATTCTGCAGCATGGAGTTGGACTTGCCCTGGAATCTTGGTTTGCTGGAGGATTAATGGTTTCTGGATGTGTAATACAATGATGAACAATGGATCTGTTAGAGTTTATGAATTTACAAAGATAAATTCATTAGTGGAACCCCTTTCCTCACTACCCTGTAACCTCTTCAGAGGTGTGTGCTGGTTCCCATCCTGTGGGGAACACATGTTCAAACCGCGTTTTTCTTTTATGGTGAAATCTTTTTTCTCCTCACAGATCATCTTCTCTCACGTGGAGATTTCACGCTTCTTCCCTGAAATAATTAGGGAATTCCCTTCATTTGTTCGAAGCTGGCTTGCACAATATCTGAGTTGGCTGTAGGCAGTCCCACCACACTTAAGAGTAATCCTTTAGCGCTCGTGTAGCGCTCGGTGTTTCAGAGTGTCAGACGAGGATTCACTGGTCTCTTGCAGGTTTTTGGGGCCGGGGCTGTGCCCGCCTGAGGTGTGGAAGAGAGCTGGCATTGGTGCTGAGACAGATCCTGGCTGCAGGTCCTGCCTGTGGAGCGGGGCTTGTCTTGGGGAGCGAGCCCCCAGGTCTTGGGTCCTGGCTCTGGTTTTCTCAGCTGCAAGGGACGGACCTTTATATTCATAAAGAGGGCTCTGGGCACCTGCTGGGGCAGCGTATCCTTATTTCCCTGGAGTGTAGTTGTCTGCTCTTTGAGATCTGAGACTTGCAAGGACGGAGAAACAGAAGAGTGGTGTGAAAAGTCTAGGACTTTGCTCTGATGTTGGGAAAGGACGAGGAAAAAGTGTATACAGCCTCTGGGAGGAGAGTCAGACCGGGCCCAGCTTCACGCCCTCCCAGGGATGAAGATGCTGTGAGCACGAGTCCGGCCGGCAGCTGGGCCTGTGCTGCGTGAGAGGCATCATCGCCGTCCTGGCTTGTTCGCCGAGCAGAGCTGCGGGCCGGCGGCAGGGAGAGAGCGTGGGATGCTGGGGGATCTGGCAGCAGAAGTAAAGGAGCTCAGTTTGGTCTTTCCATAGTATTGGGAGTGTTTACCCAGAGCATTTGTATTTTGTATCAAAGGAAATGTAGGGAGTTGAAAGCGTCTGACCCTTGGCTGGCATCCTGCTAGAAACCTTACCTTCCTCCCTGCCTACCGCTCGCGTAAGGGAAACAGTTACGACAGAGCTCAGCTATTCGGGATCCCTCTCTCTCTCGGCTAATTTATGAGATAAGAGGTTGTTAAAGAATGTATATCGGGAAGGATGTGCAGAGCTGGGCTTGGGGGGCAGGGGAGTGGGCGGTTTGGCAGATGGCTGCGCGGGGATAGGGCAAGAAGTGGAGAAAGAATAGCGAACGCTAAAAGTTTGGAGGGTTTGGGGTTGAGCTCTCATTGGGAAAGACAGTCGTTGGTTAAACGGAAAGGATTTTCAGCGAGAGCCGTGAAACGGAGCAGATTTACCCCAGCCCTGACGGTTTTCTGCTGCGCACGAGCGGCTGGAGCAGTCGGAAGCGTGTGCCTGCGGGGCGGCTGCGGCTGCGCTCGCGGTCGCGGGAACCTCCGAGCTGGGAGGGAGCGAGCGAGCGCCGGGCGCTTTATCAGCGAGGCAGCAAGCGTGTTTGTATTAGTGAATGTTTTTGCCCCTAGGAGTGCTTGCATATGTGTGTTAATGGTATTGGTTACTTTCTCGGTGATTTTTATTGTGTATTATGGAGCACTTTCGCATGTGAGTAGGAAATGCCGCCCTGCAGGAGGAGGTCTGGGCCGTCGCCCCATTTTCCCTGGATGCAGAAAGGTGAAATGAGGGGGCTGAGGCAGAGAGCTGAATCCGGGACTTGCGGGAGGACTTCACCGGTCAAACTTTCACCGACGTAAAACAGCAAAGCCGTGAGCTCAAGGGAAGAGGAATTGTCCCTTCTTCTTCAGAGCCGGCCTGATGGTGGGGGGAAGCGTCCCTGAGCTGGAGGGGCTCTGGCTGCCAGCGGTGCTGGAGACCCCCTGTGCGAGTTACAGCTCACCGGGGGCTGCTGAGCACACGGGGACTTTGTTTCTGCCCGGGGACGAAATGGGGGGGGGTGCACAAAAGAGTCGTAGAGAAACAAGGGGCTGCTCTGGACGCTTCCTGGCTGCTTGGGGGTGCAGAGGGGCGACCGGTGGTTTCTTGTGGCCGAGCACAGGGGTAGCAGAAGGGACAGAGGCCAGGACAGCTGGCCCCACCTGCATTTTTTGACACCTGGGCTTGCTGTAGCAACGTAACTAGAGGATCAGAGCGGTTCCTTTGAGTTATAGCGAGGAACGGCTTTTGGGGAGCTGGGTTTCACGTTCGCTGTTCAGCCTCTGCCCGCCCAGCCGCTGTCTGGCCCTTGGCCCCTGCATCCCTGAGCTCTGCTGGTGAAAGGCCGCGGAGAATCAGGGGCTCCGTGCGAAAAGCACGGCGCGATCCTTGCTGCGCGTCGCCGCAGGTGCTTCGTGCCGAGACCCGACCCACGGGAGGACGGGGTCGGGGAAGCGGCGGCTTTGCGGTGTGACAGTCCCTCTGGGGCCTGGCTGGCGCGGCGGGGAAGGTAAGAGGCTTTGTGCGGAGCGCTTTGCTGAGCAGAGTTAGCCCGTGACAGAATGGTCCTGGGGAACCTGGTACAGCACAAACACATGACCATCCCTCCTGGTAATCCCCTCGCAGGCCCAAATCCCAGAGTGCAGCAGCAGCCTCCTCCCTGGCCCTCCCACTCTTCCCAGGGGGAATAGAAAAACCAGCGGGCAGCAGCCCTGGGACCTGGACAAGCTGAGCTGGGCAGCGTAATGACAGAGGGGACGAGCAGGGACGCAGCGGGAGCGTGACATCTGCTCTCGCCATGCTCAGGATGCGCTGGATCCGAGCAGGTAACGGCACAGATCCCTCCCTACCTTCCACGGCTCAGCTTTCTTTCTTCTCTGCCCTCTCCATCTCTTTTCCAGTGGGATTTATTTGCTGGACCTCCTCTCTCTGCCCTCCATCTCCAGCTTCCCCTGCCCGACCCACTTGGTGCCTGCCTCTGCTCAGCACGCATCCTGAACGAGAGCAGGTAGCGCGAGGCTGCTGCTGAGCACAGCTCCATCCCAGGCCCCGTGCAGCAGAGGGAGGGAGGAGAGAAGCATTCCCTCGAGCTCATCGCCAGCACCCTGCGGCTCTGGGCTGGGGCCCAGGGGGCATTCCTGGGCAGAGGGAGCTGCACCTCCATCCCGGCAGGACCAGCAGCAGGAGGTCCCAGGAGCCTTCAGCCAAAGCACTCGTCCTCATCTGCTCCTCAGGGCAAGGCTGGCACCTCCAGCATGGTGCTGTGAGCGCGCTGGTACTTCTCTGGGGTCTGCCCTCTGTCCTCAGTTTCCCCAAAATTCCTTTTTCCTGGGTGGGAAAAGGACAGGGGACATTCAGACGGGGTAAGGCCAGGGAGCTGCTCGTAGGAGGGCGGATCCCTAAAGACGTCTGATAAGGGTGGGCTGTGATTCAGAAGGAGCGACGTGCGCCCACGCCCACGGAGGCTCCATCGGGGACTGCAAGAGGTACTTTGCCCACCTTCTGGTTAATGTGTCTTCCACACATTCCTTCTGTCCTGGGAGCGATGCCCGGACAGGGCCTGGGAGGAGGCAGCAGGGAGAGGTGGCCGTCAGGGCAGGCAAAGGGAATCGCGTGGAGGTGCGACCAGGCTGGTGGAAACGTGGTGGTGACTCAGATCTGGCTGGCCCGGGCTGCTCCCCACGCCTGGGCTGGGATCGCACAAGGGCTGCTGCGTGCGGCGGGTTCGGGAAAGAGATGCCAGAGAGGAGGGTGCCTTGCTGGGGTGGGGTGGAGGGGTCCGGCTGGGCCGGGGAAGAAGCGCAGCCGTGGGTCCTTCTGCATCCCTTCGTCTGAGGGTGGGCAGCTCTGCGAGGTGCTGGCACGGACCCCGTCGAGCCTGTTGTGAAATGAAGGTGCAGGCCCTGCCCCGTGAGCCGGAGGGACTGATCTGGAGCCGGCATGGCGAGCTCAGAGGCTGGGGCCGGGAGCCTTGCGGAGAGGCGTTGCTGCTCCCTGGGGCACGGGGATGGCCTCTGCTTTCCTTGGTGCTGCCCTGTCGTAGAGGGGCTTGCGGGGGGAGCACTTCTCTGCCGGGCTGCCTGTGAGCCGGGAGTCCCGTGGGCACGAACACGAGTGCGAGAAGTGGCAGTGAGTGGCTTGGGTCTTCTGGAGAGCAGATGTGGATGTGGAAGCTCTCACGTGGCCTCGGGGCACAAGGATTAGGACTATAGATGTGAGTAGGATCTACGGGTGTGGATCCTGTCCAGGAGGTTAAACTGAGCTTCCCCCTTAGCCAAAAAGCAGGAGCTGGTGCTTGGTTTATGCTGGAGAATCATTCACTAAGCTTAACCTGGGACATGTGCTGGCATCTGTCTTGTGGTATCTCCCAGAGAGGCCCAAGGGACTGGGGAGCCTGGAGGAGCTTTCACGCACAACCAGCACCACCAACTTCTCCAAAAGCCCCCCATTGCCCATCCGTGTTTTTTGGGGTCTGGACCCCATGGGGAGCAGGGGCATAGGCTGCTTTGGCTTCTTCACTGGAATAAAGGCTGCTTGCAAGGTAAGGAGGCGAAGCACATTCTGTGACCTGGAAACATCCACGTGGAAGCACAGAGCATCTCAGCAGCTTCCTGATGTACGCTGGGGGCTCAGGAGAGATGGTGAAAGCCGCCATGGAGCCTCCGCTTTGGCCTCCTGTGACCAGTGACCTGCCAGCTGCACGGAGCTGTGGGTGAGGCCTGGCCCGCAGCAGTGCTGTAGGAGTCTGCCCGTCCTCGCTGCAGGGTCCCAGAGCATGGCTTGGTGTCCCCACAGTGCATCTCTGCTGGGGACTTCCCCGCGCGGGATGGCGTTGCTGCGGCAGAGCTCGCTGGGTAACCCCCTTGCCTCTCTCCGGTGGTGTTGCTGGTTGGGGCTTGGACTTTGCACTCTCCGATAAGAACCCCAGTAAGCTAAATGTGTCTGAGGAATGATTAACTAGCGTGTGCGTTGCCAGAGGACAGGGGAGCAGCTGTGACTGGAGACACAAACAGGAACGGGCTCGTGGCTCTCAGGCCCAAGCTGGTGCTTGCCGGGTGCCCCTCCCATGTGCCTGCTCGGGGTCAGCATCCTTTGGGAGAGAGAGCCCGCACCGTGACCACCTTGGGCTTTTCCAGAGCTCGGGGTGGACAGAGAGAGATCGTGCAGTCATGGAATCAGAGAATGGTTTGGGTTGGAGGGGACCTCAAAGACCATCCAGTTCCAATGCCCTGCCATGGGCAGGGACCCCTCCCACCAGACCAGGTTGCTCAAAGCCCCATCCAGCCTGGCCTTGGGCACTTCCAGGGATGGGGCATCCACAGCTTCTCTGGCAACCTGTTGCAGATGAGCCCGTCAGATCAGCAGGGGAGGTGCAGAGCCCAGGGGAGCATACATGTGCGTGGGGAGAAGGGGTTTGGATTGCTTCGGACACCGCGCTTGGCTACCCATTGGCTCCTGCATCAGGACTCATGGATACACCCTCTTGCTCCTCCTGCTTGGCACACTTTGGCATGCCCTTGCTTATCCAGCATGCCTTCCTTCTCTTGTTGGCACCGCTTGCCCCACGCCATGGGGATGAAGGCATCGTCTGTCTGAGGCGGTGGAGCTGGAAGCTCTGGCCAGGCCAGGGCCGAGCTCCCCGCCATCTTCTAGCACGCCCCGGGGCACGTTCAGGGCATGTTTGAATGAAAGGCTTCCTTCCCCAGGGAAAGTGTAACGTGATACTCAGGGTCCACCGCTTATCTCACTGAACTTTGTCTGTTTGGACGCAGTTATGCAAAATGGCGAGAGGGAGGTCTGGGAACAGGGCTGCGGGGCCGGAGAGAGTGGCCAGCCCTGGCTGCAAAGCAGAGATGCCAGACCTGCTGGGGAACGAGAGCAGGCTCTCGCTGGTTTTGCTGGCTTTTGGGGTGGCGGGGAGGAGGGCTGGCTGGAGGGGCCGAGACCCGAGTTTTAAATAGCCTTGGTGTGCTCGGGTCCAGGATTTGAGGTCAGAGGCTAGGGAGAGCCAGGGGGAGAGGTCCTGGTGTGGTGCCGCACGGCTGTGGTTGCAACCCGTGGCGTGTCCGGGGCTGGTGTGCCGGGCTCCAGGCAGGGGTGGGAGCCGTTCCCTCTGGTGCTGCACAGCATCATTGCTTCTCTCGCATCCCAGCTGCTGTGACAGGCTTGCTGGAAGGAAAGCTGACGTCAGTCTGCAGCGGTTAAGGTTTTCCAAGCCTCTCTGGACTGCATTGGCCTTTCCTTTTTTCCCACTCTTCCCCTTCCCCATCTCTCATCCCTTTTGCTCTATCAAATCCTCTTTTCTTCCACTGCTCTCGTTATTCATGTGCAGTGTATTGAAGAAGATGTACTGAATTATGCCCTAAGTCATTGCAAACTGCATCACTGGGAAGAGCAAAACAAGTGGGGCTGTGATTGCAAACCAGCATGTAGTGTGAATAGAGACTGAACAGGCTAGCTGAAGCAGTGTGGGAAGGGACCAAAGTGAATAAGGAGCTGACAGCACGTGCAGTGCCAACAGCCATGGTCTAGCGTTTGATGTCTCTGATTTTTATAAAAGGGTAGTGAAAGCAATTTTTGCTGGGACTGAATTTTTTTCCTGTAGAGTCTTGTTACCACCCCAACATTGCGGCGGTGTATTGCCTCGTGAGACTTGGAGTGCCAAATAGATCTGATCTCCTTCTCCAAAGAAAAGATGATAATACTTGATGGGGAGGAGACGATGCAGAAGGTGTGGGGTGGGCATGTGGCAGGATCTGGGGAAGACACGGGTAGGGTTTCCAAAAGAGTTGGAGGCCTAAGTCTTGTAAGCTGTCGGTCCATCTGTTTTCATGGCAAGGACTGTAGAGCATGCAGAGCCGCTCTTGCAGCCTCGAGAAGTGGACATTGCATAAAGAAAACATACAACTTAATTTGGAATATGAAGATTCACTTAGTTTGTGTGTCTGACAATACTTATTAATAAACACCTATCATTTATGACTTTTACTCCATTGTGCTGATTACAGCTAACTGCTAGAAATCCAGATAAACAGGAAACCAAACAATTTATCAGTCAGCCTGATCTGGGCTTATCTCTTCTGTTATGACAAGCAATGGTTATGGACATTGATTCAATAAAGCACTAAAAAGCACGCTTTGACTTTATTGGAAATGAAACACCTGCTTAAAGTAAAGCAAAAGCCTAAAAGGGGCATTACGAGGGCCATCAAGCCATTTCACAGTTGGCTGCTTGCTGACGATACGATCCATGCTCAGCTCAGTATAAGAGCAGAAGCAGCCCTTTCCCTGATAAGGTGCCATCCGAATTGAAGCCTGAGGTCAGCGGGGAGTTCTGGGTGGGCAGTCGGAGGGTGTCTGTCCGTCTCCCCTCCCTCCTGTCTGTCTTAGTTCAACCCTCGGGAGCGGGCGCTGGAACGGGCAGCTGGACGGTGATGAGTTTTCACATGCAGCACAGTGGAAAATGTAGAGAAGAAAGGGAGGTGATAAACGATGTTTGAAAACTAATTTCATTGTTGGCATTGTGGGGCTGAAGGGACACAAGGTAGAGCAATGTGGGGACAGGGCTTCTTGGCCCAGAATGAACAGCTCAGCTGCTGGAGGATGTGCAGGGGCTTGAGAAGGGAACCTGGTCAAAAGTTAACACAGTCTAACAGGATGCTCTTCTGGAACACCAGGGCAGGGACCTTTTCTGCTCCTCTGCGTTCAGACACGGGCACTGTGTCCCTGTTACACCCAGGAGGCATCCGTGGTTGAAACAGATCATGGATGATCACTGATAGACATTTGTGCTGAAGTTTTACAGATCTTTTTTCTGTGACTTTTCAGCACAGTTCTCTTAATTTAGCCAAGGCACAAATAGGTGGGTGATCGTACCGCTGGGCTGTCCAGAACCTGCAGTGTTTCACCCAAGCCAAGTTTGGCTTTGAAAGGGAGGAGGATGGTACTGGTGACAGTGAGCTGGGATGGGGAGCAAGCTTGGTACCAGACACCACGAATAGTCACCACCACTGGTGCAGGGCAGTGCCTCATCAGGAGGACCCCGCTTTTTGCTAGCGGAGCTCTGGCCCCTAATGCACAGGCTGGAGTGCTCTCAGTTGGCACTCTGAAGGGGAGTAGTAGCGAGGTTTTATTTGGCTTTTTTATGTAAACCCTCTTCTCTGCAGTTTTGGAAACTAAACCACACAGTGAGCGTTGAGAACTAGGTAGGAATGGGATGGAGAAAGTTGGTTGGATGTGTCCTTGCTTTGTGTTTAAGCTGGGGACGATTCATGCTAGCGAGTGGGAAGGGGACATGAGCTTTAGGAGCGCGGGCTGCTCCCTGGGGATGGTCACTGCCTGAAGGAAATGCGCAGAGCTCTCCCGTTTGGCAGGGATAAAACCCAGCTTCTGTAGAATTTGTTTCTGCTTTGATCAGCCTGCTGTTTAAATGGCTCAGGGTGTTGGTTGTTGGCTTTGGGGTTTTGGTCAATGCAGGAGAGCCGTGTTAAATCTCGTTTTGCTGTTTCGCAGCGTTGTGGTACCGTTCATAAACCCAGCAGCCTCGTGCTGCTCGCGCCGCAGCGGTGGCGAGCTCCGGGTCTCTGCAGACTGGCAGCGAGGGGCTGGCCCTGCCCTCAAGTCTCGGTGATGCAGGTGGGAGGACGAGCCTCCCCGCTTACAGAGGCAGCTGAGGACCACCTGGGATAAAGTGACCTCTCCCCGCTGTTCTGATCCCTGCCTGCTCCTCTTCCTTGCTTGCTAATTTCACAAGGCCCAGCCAGTGGCAGCATCTTCTGATGGAATTACCTTCTGATATTTCCTACTTTCCTTTCTTAAAATAACGATGCTTAACTGAGTTTCAGGCCAGAGAGGACTATCAGATCTTCTAGCCTGACCCATGCAACAGCCTTGAGCAGCACAACCTCCAGTTAGAACAGTAGAGGAACAACAGAATTGCTGCCAGTGAGAATTTATCCATGAGATGGAGCTTAACATCCCAGCCCTGCCAGGAGAACTGTGGGACTTATCATGTGTGCTCGTGGGTTTGTGTTTTAGCTGTTAAACACCCAAACAAACAAACAAAAAACCCATAGCTGTAGTTTGGGGCTTTTACAGGAAAGAATATGTCCCACTGGACTGTGCGAAACAGCCTTGGGAGTCTGTCTGGGCCGAAGACTTCTCTGGGGGACGCTGAGCCAAAGAGACTTAGTGCAGATCGACAGAAATTCATTTGTTTCTGCAGTAACCTTTAGAAAACTGTATCAGCGTAGCCCCTTGCACAAGCGACTGCGAGGAATCAAGAGGCCGGTAATCCTGGGAACCGATTTCTCTCCTCGTGAGCAGAGACGTGCTCTGGGAACCGGTACTGTAAAAGCAACCGATGGAGACGGCTGTGCTTGCTCAGTCGGTGTGGACGGTCCTGGGAAGGGGGCAGCTCGGCTCTCCACCCCGGTGCGGTGCGGCAGGGCGTGCGGGAGAGGCGGCGGCACCTCGGGCAGCGGTGCTGACCCCGGGCGGCCCTCCGGCAGTGGCCCGGTCCTGAAGGAGATGGACGGACAGACAGACAGCCCCTCCGGGGTGAATGCAGCCCGCGGGTGCAGCTGGGTGGAAGAGCTCCGGGAAGTTCACCGAGCACTTAGAACGAGGTGTATCGTGCCAAAAGTCCCATTTAGTTCAGCTCTGGACCTGAGGCATAAGCGCTGGCACACGTGAGTGGTGATGCGGCGCTGCTCTTCCCTAGCGTGCGAGCAGCCTGCTAGGAGAGACCCGGCAACCTGCAAAGGGGGAAAGTGGCTTTTTGTTTTGTGGCAGGCCCCAGCACACACAACGAACCTCCCAGGGAAGTGAAGCAGGTCGCTGGGTGGGGATGGATCCCGGCTGCAGGTTACGCCTGTGCTGTTCCAAAGATATGTCGAGGTCTGTCGCAAAAGAAAGGCAAATGGGGTAATAAAGCAAAGTGGCTGTGCTGCCTTGGGGGAGTTTTGGGTGGCTGAAACTCTAATCGTTCGTGTTCTTGACTCAGGTTTCGCCCCAAAATTGGTCACAGCCACCACCGCAGCCGTTCCAGCCTCTTCTGTCACCTTTCATTCAAAGCTCTGCTGTTGTCCACCGGCAGCGAGGAACTGTCCTGCAGCCTTTGGAGGGAGGTTAGCTCCGTGATAGATTTTAGCACTTCTCTTGTGAGGTGAAGGAATGGTTTTGTCACTTACGTGTTGGCTTCCAGGCGAGCTCCCTTCGCAGCTGGGGACTGGCCGAAAGCCTCTGGGCAAGGGACGAAGCCAGCGTGCTGTGCTGGCAGGGGTGGCTGGCGGCAGCGGGACGAAGTCAGCGCACTCTCTGCTCTCCTTCCGTGGACAGGTCGTGATTTATGGAGTGGCAGTAACGTGTGTGGTTAGTCCTAAAAACTGGAGCCTTTCTATTAGGCATTTTCTTCCAAGAGTTTCCCAGCCTGTACATGCCGCTTTCGGGTGGCGATTCAGGACCCTCTGTAAGAACGAGTATATATATTTTCCTTTTTGTTGCTATCCCGCCTGTCAGTGTGCCACCTTCAAACTTTGCCAGGTGGAGATGAGCAATAAAAAATGCTGAATGGCTTTGGTGCAGGTACCAGTCCCCGCGGGGCTCTGCCATTAACTACACCGCTCTTTGATGTCTCGATATAGGCAGCGGTATTTTAGCTCTGTCAGTGATGCAGCATTTGATCTCTCCTGTGTTCTCCCTGCCAGTTCCATGGGGGGGACGTTTCTAATCAGGACGTTGTTCAGCATTAAGTGAAATGTGCTGGAGAAATTCAAGACCGTAAACCCTCAGGGCAGGGGCTGTCTGGCTGATGCTTGAATGGACAACCCCTATCCCAGCAGACCCCAGAGTGTGTTCTTACAGAGTCACCTCAATAACAGGCGTCTTCAGCAACCTGAAGATGCTGCTGGTACCAAAAGCACAGAGTGGAAAGATGAAGAGTGTGTTCTGCAGGAAGGCCAGGCTTTTTGCACCGTTGCTGATGAAGTCAGCTGAAGAGCTGTGGTTCAGCCCAGCTGGAGCTGTGGCCCTCATTTTGGGGAAAGCAAAGCAAGATGCACCTGGGGAGAAATAATTCCAGACAGAGATACTGCCAGGGAGAGAGCCAGCCTTCCTGCTGCTGGCCGTGGCAGATGCTGGGGTGGCAGTGGGACGCGATAGCAAGGGGATTGTTGTGCACAGGCTGGGGACAGATAATGTCAGGTTGATGGCAGTCGGGACCGGAGGAGTTGGCCTGTGAGCAGTTGTGGCTAGAAGATGGTGAATGGCCCAGCTGTGAAATCCTTGCGCTATTTAGGAACTGGCAGTGAATGGAGATAAGAAAGGGAGCATTCAGGTCAGGCTTCGAGGAGAGCAGCCAGACTTTGAGTGTGGGGCTGCGGCATCGTCTCCCGAATGGCAGCGACGAAAGTCCAGACGCACGGCGCGGAGCCCCGCGGGGCAAGCTGGGAGTGAGCGACCTTGTGCTGGCCGGGACAGAAGGCTCTAAGAGGTCTTTTAATCTGTTGATCTAATGGCTCACGCGATCCATGTGATTTCCTTGCCTTCCCCTGTCACTTGACTCTTTGTCGCAGTGCTGGCAGCAGGCTGCCTTGCTCACTCGGGACCTGCGGGCTGCTCTCCCCAGCAGGTGCTGCGGAACGGGAGCCGCGAGATGGGCGAGTGGTGCTGGGAAGCGGCCGCGGGTGCTGCCGGCTGGCCTCAGCACTGGAGGAGGAGGGGGCTCCCAGGGGTCTGCCCGGGTCGAGGGGCCGGGAGAGGGCTCTCGGCTTGGTTCCCAGGTCCCTGACCTTCCCCGCGCGTCTCTTCCACGCCCAGTCCTTCGTGGGGAGCTCCCACCCGCTGCCATCCATCCCTCGCGCTTCCGCACCCGCAGCCCAGGCAGCGCTGCCGTGAGGTTTTATCTCGCGGTTCCTCTGCTTTGGACACGTCTCGCCCTCCTCTCGGTCCCAGTGTTTGCCTCTGCTCGTCTTCCGCGTGGACGCTGCTCGTTCTGCGCCTCGGGAGCCCGTGGGGCTGTTCTGCCTGCGGGCACGCGTGCAGCCGTGCCTCCCACCAGGCCAACCTCCTCGTCCTCCGGTCCGCACGAATACTTCTGCACTGCCCTCCCCACCCGGCGTCCTCCAGCAGCACGCCAGGCACCTTCCCTCCCTTCGTTTGTACCGCTCCAGGCAGCGCGCCGCTTGAAGCGAGACCCAGCACACACAGAGAGCCCGCGGAGTGGGTGGGATCCAGGCGGCACGTTCGGGAGCTGATTTGTATTGTCTGGTAACTGTTTGCTAAATCCCTGGTGCAGGAACTATGTTCCTGTGCAGGAGACAGCTCACGGTTAGTCAGAAAATGCAAACAACATTTTTTTTTTTTTTTTAAAAAGAAGCTTTCAATCTGAAAGCCTAAGCCTATATGGAAATAGCCAGAATGGCAGTAATCTCTAGGGATTATTTTTTTTTTTAGATAACCATTTTAATTGCACCATTATTTGTTTATTTATAGTGGGTGGCTAGAGAAGCTTAGCTTGGCTCAGGAGAAGGCAAAGTGTGAAGGTGACTGAGCTAGTCCACGAACGCCTTGTTGAAAAGTAGCTTTCTTAGAGCAGAAGGCTCTTAGTAGCTAAGGGTATGGAGATGCATCATGCAAACTGAGACACGAAACTAAGGATGCGGGTTTATTAGTGTCGCTCCTTCCTCAGGAGATGAATCGATCTGCTGAAGCCTAATTCAGAACTGCATCTGTCCAAAGGATGTGTCCAGTGCAGCAAGAAGTTCTGGGTTTGGTGGGGGACACTGAGTAAAATTCCATGGACTCGGGGATATAATGGTCGGTATTGTCTTAAGATGGATGAAATCAGAGAAATAGTGTCTACCGTGTCCTTCAGCCCATCCCTCTCTTGAGAGCACAAGCAGGGCAAGAACTCACAAGCAGGGCACATCAGCTTGTGAATCAATCCTGAACCAAAGCCAAGCAGCAGAGCAGGAAGATTCCCTCTGGACAACCCCCCTGCTGCTCCCTGGCACAGCCGCGCCCATGGCAGGAGGACCTACAAACGCGCCGCTCGTGCTCCGTGGCTGCCACGCCAGGCTTGGAGCACTGAAGCAGGATGCGTTGGATCTTCTCCTTGTTTCCTCCTTGGGGAAAGAAATGACTGCCCTGCACCTGTGTGCCCGACTGGTCTGCTTCTCTTGATCGTGCTGCTCTGCTCTTAGACCCTGGGAAGTGGTGGTGGTCCTGGGAGATTTGTGCTGCCAGTGTAGCAGAGATGAATGAGGACTTCCTGCAGCGATGGTAGGGGAAACCCATGATAAAAGAAGCTTTTGGTGCCCTTTGAGGTTTTTGCAGGAGTCATTTCTGGAGCAAATGCTATTGCCGTGTAGTGCCAAGAACAAATGCTGTATGGTTGCATGTCCCAGCAGTGCGGGAAGGAAGAGCTCAATGACCTGACGCTCCTGTTTGTGAAAGATCAGTGAAAGATTGGTTGCACAAAAATGGTGATGGCCCTCCCCAGGCCCTGGCAAAAGTCCCATCTAGATAAAGAGCTCTGCCTTCGTACGCTCAGCCTCCTCTGGAGGCTGTCCAGGCTGGACAGGAGGGACCTTGTTGCCTCCCAGCTAGAAGGGAGGAACGAGACGCCCGATCTGGACGTGGTGTTCCAGGCGATGCTTGGCTGCCTCTAGGTTTGTGTTCTGTTGCTGTTTGATTGTTCAGCTTCACGCCTAAGGATCGTTTTGTGCCGGGGGGCTTCCAGGGGAGGCAGCACAGCTCCAAGTGCTGAGTCCCCCGTGCCCATCTTCATAACTGGGCTGAAGGTGGGTCCCAGCATGGCTCCTGGATCTCTGACTGTCCTCAAAGCCTTTCCAGGAGCCCGGCAGCGCCGGTGGCCCTGCAGCAGGGTCAGCGTCCGGGGCTGTGTCCCTGGGGCTCTCTCCCTGGCAGTCACGGAGCAGTGACATTGCACAGGCACTTCTGCCAGCCTTGTCAAGTCCCTTTGCCTCCCCGAATCTTTCCAAGTCACCGCTGACCATGGTTTGGGGCACTGGGTCGTAGTCTCTGCTTAATGTCAGTATGTAGCTGGTAATAACTTTTTTTTTCTTGTATTGCCAATATGTTCTGATGATAATTCTCAATGAAGAGAGTTTATACTGATGGGGAAGAGAGTTGAGCCAGGCCTTCATGGTCAGCAGCATGTGCTGCAGTGGAGCTTGCGGATGTAGGTGTCACCCTATAGAAAAAGGTTGCTCCTGTCCCCCAAAACTTGCAATCTAGGTATAGCCCTTTTATCTACCCGAGGCTGGGGCTGGTGTGGCCGGTGTGCTGTCATCCCAGCCAGGGCAGGGCTGGAGCGCGGTGCTGCTTGGCCACAGGACGCTCAGCCAGCAGCACGGAGGAGCCTCGGCGAAAGCATCCAGAGGCTGAAGGCCTCTCCCTGTTCTGTCTTCCTCCCGGGGCAGGGAGCGGAGGCACGGGGGTCGTGGAGCCGGCCCCACGTGGCGGTGCCCCTCTTTTGGCCCCGAGCGTGGGAGATGCCAGCGCGCTCAGATGGAGTGGCCTTCGGTGGTCCTGCTGTCCCCCCTGCCAGCCCGCCAGCACCCTCAGCCCAGAGAGGGAGATAAAGGCGTTATCTTCTGCCTCTGTGGTTCTCCAAACAAACAGGGCAATGTGCCCCCCTGGGCAGGCACCTTGGACCCGCCAAATGGCGACGCTTGTGTGGGTGCTGCTGTTTCTGCCATCTTAGTGCATGAATTGACAAGCAGGGCATTGACGGCAGCGGGGACACACACAAACGCTCCACTGTGTCCCCTCTCACACCTTCCCCTCCTCCTCCTCGGCCCCGATGCCCAGAGGACAATGGCTCTATCCAAGCCAAGGTTCACAGCTGGCAAGGGCGGAGGAGAGGCCAGGACCAGGGTGGGGAGCCGGAAGGAGAAGGGACTCGGGTCCGGAGGGATAGCGGCTCTGGGAGGGAAGGGACGAGGGGAGATGGGAGCTGGGGAAGTTTGGGAGGGGCTGGAAGAGGGAGAGAGGAGAAGGTGCTGAGAGGTGGCTGGTGGAGAGGCCAGAAGGAAGGCGGGAGGAGGAAGAGGAGGGCTCAGGGCGGTTCGGGAGGGAGGATGGGGCTCACTCACCTCTTCTGTATGGAGCCACTCGCCTTCTCCTGCAAGGCTCCTTGAGGGAGATGCCCTCGCCCCGCCGATGTGTAGCGTGATGCTTTCCTTCGGCTCCTCTTCTGCCTTGAGATGTCTCGCCAAAAACCTTGTCTTCCCCAGGGCCTGCGAGAGGGCATTATCTGTCTCTCTCTGTGCCCGTACAGGGTGTGTGCACTGGCTCATATCCCCGCCCTGCCAGGAGCTCAGGAACAGCAGCACTGCGCAGCAGGTATGGGAGGGAGGGGTGCAGCGGGCCTGCGACAGGACCTGCTAAACACTTAGGGACACTTTCCGGCTTATCCGAAGGCACTTCTGTCAGATCCATTCTGCACACCTAAGCCAAGGGGATGTGGGCCTGCGTGAGAGCAGAGCGGAGCTTTCCGGGAGATGTGGGGCTGCTGCTGGGGATGCTGCTGCTGACTCGGCATTGGGCTGCAGCACGGCGATGGTTTGGTTGCGCCTTGTGCCGGCGCGGTTCAGGACTCCGAGAGTTTTGCCGCTGGCTCGCTGTTCAGCCCGGTTGTCGCTCCAGGGTCCTTCTGGCTACTGGAGATCCTGCAGCTCTTTCTACGGTGCTCAGGATCTGGGGCCTTGGCTAACCCCCACCTCTCCTGCATCAGTGTGGACGCAGGAGCTGCCCCATTGCTTCGGGAGGGCAGGTGATGCGCTCGGTGGTGGGCTGACAACGTGACGTCCCTCTGGGATGGGACGTGGGCTAGTGGCCGCACCTCCGCCTTGACTGAGGCAGTGCTGCCCTTTGTGGTGGGAAGGGGCACGCGCTGTGTTTGCGTGTGCCGGAGAAGGGTGTCTTAACGCAGCTGGAGCCACTCGGTGATGGCACGTAGGAGTGAGTAGCCAGCCGGTGCAGGTCAGCCCCATCGCTCCCAGATCAAGTGAGGGCCCCCGAAGTCACGGAGCCACATGGGTTGGCACCGCGTAAATGCTTCCCGCACTGGCAGCCTGTGCAGACCCCAGCAGGCTGTCCTGGAGGGGCCGAAGGGGAGCGACAGGGGGGCCGGTGCCAGGAGGGGCTCACCCTGCAGGGGAGCTGTGCTGCGGCTCGGGGAGGGGGCCCGGGGGGCCCTTTCTGTGCCGTGGGCAGCAGGGGCTTCGCTCCGGGGTGGTCCCAAAAGCGCTTTGGGGGAGATGGGGGAGAGGTTTGGCTTGGCGTCCCACTCGGGTTACAGGAGCCACTTCTGCCGGGAGTGACTGGTTATCGTTACAGTCAGGTAATAAAGAGCATTAATTAAGGAGGAATGCTGGGCCGGTATCTGGGGGGAGGCGGGGGCCGCGGGGTCGCGTTCCCTCCCGCCGGAGGGGATGCGTCCCCCCTCCGCACCCTCTGGGTTGGGAGTGCGGCGCGATGGGAGATCATCCCGCTGTCCCCTCAGCGAGGCGCAGTCTGTCCCTGCGGCTGGCTGTCCCCAGCCGGCCGCTGCATCGCCCGGGTCTCTGGGCAGGGACAGGACTCTGTCGCGGCCTCCCGCTCCTCACTGCATCCCATCCCAGGGCAGCAGCAGGCACGGGGGAATGCTGTTCCCAGCGGGAGCAGACCAGGGCTGTTGCACTGGGCAGAGCTGGCCGGGGGGAGCAGATCCAAGGCCGAGCGCTGGCCCCGCAGCTCCCCGGGCTTAGGCGGTGTTTGGTTAGTGAGCCATGGCCCGGATTCCTCGTGCTCGCGGCCCGGCCGGCAGCCAATCCACCGGGGCCGAAGGATAAACACGGGAGGAAGCCGAAGGGGGTGCAGAGTGGTGCGGGGCCCCGGGAATGTGCCGATGCGGCAGCCCAGCCCTCCGATTGCACAACCCCTGGGGAACGTGCTTGGGCCGCGCACCTCGCCGTGGTGCTGCCCGCCCCGGTGCGGTGTGCCGCTGCCGAGCTCGCGGGCGATGCCGCGCTGAGCCGGGCAAGGGCTTGCTGCTGGGAGCAGCACCTGGCAGCATTTGCCAAGGCCAGCAGCGTTTGTCCTGCTCAGCCTGGTGTGCCCCTGAGGCTCAGCGCCCGCTCCAATGCATGCTGGAGAGCCGCTGGGAGAGGGAGTGCAGCACCTTGCTGTGTGGGACCGGCGGCTGGCACTCCAGGGGTCTCCTCGTCCCCTTCCACCATGCACCCCCTGGCTGTTTTGCCACTGCTGCTCTGCTCAGCAGTGGCTTTGTCACCAGGGTGCTCTGCGCCTCAGTTTCTCCATATGCTTCGAGCAGGGAGGACACCACACAGAGATCCTCAGGCAGCTGGATCCGTTTCGCTGGTTGCAGCAAGCGGCCGAAGGACTGTCCCAAAAGCTACGGGCTCTTTGGCATGCTCCAGCTGCCTGCGCTGTGCCGCCAGGGCCGAGCCCACAAACCTCCTCTTCACTGCCCTGTATCTGACGGTTCCCCACGTGTTGTGCCCTCTGGACCATGTTTCGGGTGAAGACCTGCATGCAGCATGGTAGTGGACCTCTCCCATGAATGCAGACAAAAGGGCCAGCGCCAGTACCTCCTGCTCCCTCTCCCAGCTGTGCTGCAGGCTGGACACTTCGCTGCGGGTCGCTCGATTTAAAGGCAGGGCAGCAGCACTGGGAGGGACCAGAGGTATTTCCTTCCGTCCTGGCCATGGGGTTGGGGCTCGGCTGCCACAGCGCCGTGGGAGCTCCTTGTCCTGTCTGGAGTGAGCGCAGGGCAGCACTGCAGCCCTGACGTCTGCGGCACTTCAGGCAAAGTGTCTGGGGAAATGGGCAGCCCTGGGAGCCAGACAGGGCTGAGATGGCGGCAGAGGGATGGAAGCGAGTGGCAAACACTCACCAGCGTCTGTGGCTTTTCGTTCGTCTTTGTTGCAGTCCTCTCCTCACCGGCTTTCACAGCACTCGGGTTGGAGCAGAGTGCTTCATTTCCAATTCAAACCGGCACCCCCGCAGTGGGTCCCTGAAACCGAGAGCAAAAATTCGGCCTCTGGTGCACGGCTGCAGTGCCGCGGGGAGGCCCTTGGCTTGGCACAACCTCCTCCTCATCGCTGGTGTCCCCCCACCCTTCGCTGATGTTCCCCAGCCCGTGAAGATGGTTGACCTGGTTGTCATCTCCAGGTTCCCACATCTGGTTCTCGTTAGCAGATCCCAGGATGAAGTTCCTTGGCTCTCTCCCTTCCTCCCACCTGCAGGTGACCCAGGCAGGATTATGGGTGATTAGAAGACAGGCAACAGAGCAAGGATAGGTGGGGGAGGGACTGTTATAAATAGAAATACCATAAACTTATCAGCCTATCACTTGAGGTAAATTCTGGTTTTAATCTCTCAGACCTGTAAATATGACGACTCGCAGGGGCCAGACACCTTTAACTCTTTCAGAGCCCCGAGGCCATGTGCCCATCTCAGGTGGGAAACGGGATGCGGCAGAGCACCTGAAAAGGGGGACAGGAGCGTGTTCCCGAGCGGGGAGGATGTGGCCAGGAGGGACGAGCTGGCAGACCCACACCGTCAGAGCAGGGGCAGCAGGGAGACGGCGGCACGGGAAGCACCTCCGTTTGGATGTCGGTGGTGTTTGGAGGTTTGGGGAAGGCAGAGAAAACCAGTCCAAACATTGGGATTCCTGACATTCTCACACGTACGGGGGCCTCTGCTCGCCCAGTGCTGCTCACGAGGAGGGTGCTGCGGGTTTAACATCTTGTTCTTCAGGCAGAGTTTACCTTTGGGGTCTCTTCCTTCCTCTTGTGAGGAAGGGGTGGAAATGTGGGGGTCAAGAGGAAGGCAGGACAAAGGGACCTGGCAGGTTTGGGAGTTTCTTTGCAGCACCGGCTGGAGGAATGGTGAAATGGAAGGTTGTCCTGGGAGAGTTTGGCCTGAGGAGCCTCTCCATGTCCACACAGGGAGGTCAGTGTGTTAGCAGGAGGGTTGTGCAGCGTGGCCAAATTACTTGGCCCTGGTGCCCTCCCGCCCTGCGATGCTCGTTGTGTGTGGAGCACGCTAATGTGCAGAGCTGCTTTGCAAGAGGTGCTCTTCGGGCAGCTCTGCGGGGGACTGCGGCACCTCTCCAGGCTCGCTGCTCCAGCTTGGAGGGCAGAATTCGTCCTGCTTCGGGGACATCAGAGGGGTTACAGGTGACAAAAGCTCTAGTGAACTTTTTGGAGCGGGTGCCGGTGTGGAGGCAGGGCTGTAGGCTGGAGGTGCTCTGTGGGGATCGCTGCTGTTCTACCCATGGCAAGAGGACGAATGCCGGTGGCACGGGAGAGCTCGGGGCTCCCTGGGCGCCTCCATCTCTCTCCTGCTGGGACGAGGAGACGCGGCAGTCCGTCCCGTGCGGGGCCGTGTGGGTGTTACGCTTCCCAAGGTCCCTGCTTGGTGGCTTCCTGCTCCCTCCTAATCCCCACGTCGGAGGGGGAGGGAGCGTTGTTAGTGTCGTTAGGAGCTCGTGACTCTGTGGAGAAGTATTAGCTTTTAATTAATCACCTAAGCTGGCTTTTGGTCAGAGCCCGGCCTGCATGGAAGCTACGGGCGGTGGGACGCTCCGTGTCTGGGTGCGCCAGCAAGACCCGCTGCCCCGATGCCCCTGTTCCACCATAGCTGGCGCGAGTGCCTCCGTCCCAAAGCCGGGGTGAGTCCTTTACGGTCAGTGGGCAGCCCCTTGCCGTCGCACATGCGCGGCCGGCCCCCTGCTCTTATCGTGGCGGCACAGCTGACGCACCTCTCGCGTCAGGTTGCTTATCGCAGCCTTCGCCTGGGTCTCAGCTGAGCGCTCCTGAAGGTGACTTTTAAGGGAAGGTAGCAGAAAAATAGGAGAGCCCAGCAGCACTGCCGTCTGTGGGGGGCTTCCCATGCTTTCTGGATAGGTCCTGGGCTCCTCTTCCACCGTGGAGAAGCTGCTGGAGTTTGGAGGCCTGAGGGGAACCTGTTGGGGGGCAGACATCTTGAGGTCTTTTCCTGGACAGGCTCAGTAGCTTGTGAAAAGGCAGCAAAATTGGTCAAGTGCCTTTTTTGCTTCTTTGAACCTGAGTCCCCACCCTGGGCCTTGGGATGAAGACGAGTCTTCCGACAGCTTTTGTGGTGGATGTTTGCTGAATGCATCGTGATTTATAGCTCGGTCTCTTTGGCCAAAGGCGAGGTGGTGGAAGGGGCAGCGCTCACCCCCGGCAGAAGGTTTTGGCTGATGTCGAGGGTCGCAGCGGGGAGGCCGAGGAGTGGCTGCTTGCACAAGAGGTGCCTTGGTAGAGCCACGCATGGTGAAGAGTCGGGAGCAGGGTATAGCGGAGGTCCTTGGGCACGAGTGAGGGACACAAGCACCCATGGTGCTGGCCCTTGGCGAGCTCTTGAGGGAGGACAACTGCGTGGTCACTACCACATCCCTGCAACTTAGGAGTTGAGAGGACATGGCTGTCATGAAGGAGCATCTGCAGCATTACGAGGGATGTGCTGGCGCAGCTCAGCACCTCCCAGGCTCTGCCTGCCCTGTTCTCGCCCTACCGTGGTGCCAGCCCAGCACCAGAGCTGTGTGTCCATGCTCTGGATGCATCCCTTTGTAGCAAGGGTTCACATGGGAGAGTGTCACCTCCTCGTCCCCGGGCTGTGCCATGGAGCCTCACTGTGCACAAGGCGTTAGGTGTCCCGCAAGGGAACAGATACCCGGGACTGTCCCCCCGAGCCAAGGTTACTAAAGGAGCGATGCCCCGTCTGTGCACACACCCTGTCCGTTTGGCAGAATTCCTGGCTGGATTTATTTCTGCCGATTTGCTTGTCTTGGTATGAAAGGGATTTGCAGAGGGGAGTGCTGCAATTGGCCGGGTGCGGGCTGAAACCCCCCGTTTTCGGTTTTGCGGTTCACTGCCTGACCTCTCCCCAGTGACTGGCCTGCGGGAGGCAGGGGCCAGACTTTGGCCCCGTGTGAGCAGGTCTCGTCCTGGGCCGGGGACGCCGTGCTTGGACATGAAGCGGTCGGGCCTCTCGGGAAGGGCTGTCTCTGTTATCGGAGCTGGGGGCGGCGGGGGGAGCCGGCCCTTCTCTTCCACCTTCTTGGCAGCGTCTTTGGCACCGAGGGCTGGCACCGACCCCAGAGGGCCGCAGACTCCCACTTCAGAGAGACAGATAAAGAAAGCACTTTCTGTCAACAAAACCTGGCCCAGCTTCCCCGGAGCAGGAGAGGGGAGGCAGGAGGAGGAGCCCTCCGGGAGAGAGGAGAGGGAAGTCCACTGCTTCCCCACGCAGGAGAGAGGAGAAGGAGGAGGGCTCCTGCGGCGTTGGGAGCTGCTCTGGAGCTGTCATGGCAGCGGTGGAGAAATTCCAGTGCATTCTACAGAGCAGAGGCGAGGGTCCAAAGGGAAGGACTCTAGCTTTCCCAAAGCACCCCTAAGCCCAGTTGCAGGGCCCCGGCCTCTGCACGGGTCGCTGTCTCCTGTGGCCCCTCCATCAGCCTTTAACTGCAGCCCCGGCAAGGCTGGAGGCCCTTGTGGCTTTGCTGACAAAGCTGCTGCAGGCCGTGTCAGTGCCAAGTTGGTGGTGGTTGGGCAAGAACTGGCTCTCGTGCTCCACGGAGCTGCGTCTTGCATAGCTCAGGCCTGGCTCCATGACCTCCCCTCTCCCACGTGTCCTGAGCCCGCATGCCCCACAGCTGGACCATGCCCTGCAGGCTGCTGCAGACGAGCCCCACCTGCGTGTCCAGCTTCCCGGCCGTGTCACCACCCTGACTTGTCCCACACGCGCTGTCTCTGTCTGGTTTTACCCTGGTGTGCAGAGGGGTGTGGACAGAGGGTCCTTTTCAAACCAAAGGACCTGCTAATCTTCTCAGATTGGTTTCTTGACTCTGCGAAGGTCTTTGGCGGTGTTTCTGACCTGTGAGGCGAGGGCCTTTGCCTTTCATGTCCTTCTCATGGCTCTTGCTTCCTCCTCCTCTCCCCTTGCAGGCCATGACATTAATGGAGCTCTGGAGCCATCTAACATCGACACTAGCATCCTGGAAGAGTACATCAGCAAGGAGGACTCACCAGATATGTAAGTGCTTCCCTTGCTCCTCAGCAGAAACAGAATTCGCTGTTGTTTTCTGTGAGACGTGTTGAGCAATTTCCAGCCCTGCAATGTGAGAAATAGTCTGGAAATCACTGTGCGCCCTGGCTGTCCCTCTGTCCCTCTTAGAGTCCTCCTTTATAGCTCTTCGCTCCCTTACTTATTTCCAGTTCCTCCTCCTGTCTCTTCCCTGCTTCTTGCCTTTGAATTTCTCAAGTCTCTTAGCCGCTGTCTTCTGTCCCCTCTCTTCTCCCTCCTGAGGGCACTGCAAAAGACTTTTTCTCAATATGAGCAATGTGAAAGCAAGCACTAGCAGCTCGGTGTGAAAGATTAAATCCCCAGGGCAACACGAGTGTGGAGAAGGGAAGGGTCTTCCTGTGTGCACCGACACCGGCAAATGGGGGCAGAAGCAGACCTGGGCAGCAGCCATGGGGATCTGGGCCGTAGGGTGGGAGCAGGGTCTCGGGCTGACACAACAAAGAAGCTTTCCCGTGCTGGTCCGTAAGCCGAAGCACATGGATCCTGCTGTCTCCTGGTGCCCTCACAGGCTTTGAGGTTGGTTTCCTGGGCACTTCTGGCCTTTACAGCTCCACAGGTGGATTTTGCACCCTTGGGGGTGCGTCAGTCCCACCAAGCCAGGTGACCAACCCGTACGCTCCTGCTCGTGCCACCACAATGCTGTCTGTTTCACTCATCTTCTGGGTGTCCCAGAGCACCTGAGTGGCTCCGGCCCCATCGCTGAAGGGCTGGGTAGCGGGTGGAAAGCACCGTCTCCCTGTCCTGCTGCTGAGGTTGTCCCCTTCTCTCCCTCAGCTGTTTCCCCGACATCCCCGCTTCATCTGGCTATGCGCACCCCCAGCCCTCCAGCTCAGCCGCCATCAGCGCGCCTCTTCCCAGCTCCATCGCCAGCGCTGGGCATGTGACCAACCCCGCTTCCAGCGGTTCCCTCCACCTTCCTCCCCCCGGCGGCCAGATCCCGATCCGTCATGGTCCTCTTCTGGCCAACCCTTGCGGACCTGGCTACGGTGCTCACCTCAACTGCAATAACAACAATGGCATGGTGGTGCCCAAGGGCTACCTTGGTGGCCACTGCCTAAACAATGTGGTCCCTCCAATCAAATCGGAGCCCAAGGCCTCCTACGCACCTGGGTAAGTGGGGCTGGGGTGGCAGAACGAGGGCACGTGGTGGGACTGGCGTTCCTCTAGGCCGGCGGGGCCTGGAGGCCTGAGGTAGCTTGGCCCGCAGTGCCTTAACTGCTGACCACGTCAGTCTGTTTTAAGCCCTTGCTTCACAGAGGGGTGCTTTTTCACAAGCGTAGGCCCTGAAGTTTCCTGAAAGGTTGTTCAGTTTTGGTCTTGTCTGTCTGCATGGGGTTAGAGAGGATCCGTGACATCCCGCACTTCTGCAGGTAGATGGGTGACTGGGCTGTCCATGCTGTATATCTGCAAGCGCGTGATAATGTTGCAGTAACGTCCTGCTTAAGAAGGAGGAGATGCAGAATAATTTCGACCAAGACAAAATTCAGTTTCCAGGATGTTCCCATGACTATCCCAGGGGAAGATGTTAACTAAATTGGGTGGAGAGCTGCATTTCTCTTGGCCTGGTGTTTTAGATACTCCACTCAAGAGAAGAAAGAGAGAGTGTCTGAGCTGGATTTATGCTCCTTTGCAACAAGCTCTGGATGCAGCCCTGGTGAAGGGGAAGAGGATAACAGTTTTAGTACTGCTGATGGACTTAGCTGGACAGCTAGTCCTGGGAGGAGGAGGGATGCAGTTCCTGCTCCGTGGGATGGCCTTGCCCAGAGCAGGCAGGAAGAGAATGACCCTGGCAGGCTGGGAGAGCACAACGACATGGCAGCTGCCATCTGTAGCGATCACCTCGGCGGAGAGCACTTCGGCATGGCGTGCCAGGAGGGTATGGCAGTGGATAGGAGCTGGCATGGTGGGAGGGGGACCTCACTAGGGCTGCTGTCATTTTCATGAAGTTTTACTGCCTGGAGATCCAAACAGAAGACTATGTCTTGTGTCTTCCTCTTCATCACCGCTCTGGTCCGTGCTGCTCTCCCCCAGTCCCAGGGGAGTGAAACAAGAAGGTGATCTGAAGCCGGGCAGATGAAAATCAAAGCATGCCGCAACATATCCATCAGCAGGAGGCCTCGCCGGCTGGTTGTACCTCGAGGAACTGTGTCGTGGTCCAACCTGTCCCCGTGGCACAGGAGGTGGGTGGCCGCGCTGTGCTCTCTGCACGGCCAGTCTCTGTGCCTTCTCCAGTGGAGCTGGTGGATGTAAGGGACACGGAGGCCAGGACAGCCCCAGGACTGCTCCTCTCTACGAGCCCCTGTCTGGCTTTTCTCCCTCAGCTGTGTGCCCTCTAGTGTTGCCAGCAAGTACGGCGTGGTGGTTCCCATGCTTGGAAGCCACCAGCTCACTGAATGAATGATTCAGCTATAACGTAGCTCCATTGGGATGACTTTAGCCCTGTGCATGAACTTGAAAAGATCCTCCAGAATGTGCCAATCTAAACAAAATCTGCACTTATTTTATTCCCAGAACAGGGAGTTGCTGTGTGCCCAGAAGGCTGCATGCAGCTGAGGGGGAACTATGCCCAAAGGCATGACGGGATGCCTTTGTCACATCCCTTTGTTCTGCGTGCATCTGGCATTCTCCAGGATGTTAGAAGACATAAGTAAGATCGTAGCTCTCCTCCATTCAAAAACCAGGCCAGATTACCTATTTGCTGGCTACATGTCATCTTGACTTGCACCAGGACAACAAACCCTTCATGGAGACATCAGGAACTGCTGTGGCCAAACATTTAACATCTGTAAACATTTGGGGCCATCACAAAGAGATTGAGGCATTTGACTGGGATGCGTGCAGCTTTGTCAGTGGTGAATCATGTGGCTATGTGAGTGGATTCCACCAGGACCTGGAGATCATTGTATGTAGTGGCAGCAGGGTTCGTAGCAAATCCTTGCTATTGGAGATGGAGACCTTGGTTTGGGTGTAGATGAACTGGCTCAGCTTTGATGGCAGCATTTCTTCAGCATCCTAGAATGACTCATCCCATTGTACTAAGTTTTTCTCAGTGTTGAATACCAAAAAACCCTGTCCAGGGGTCAGGTGTGCCTGCACAACCTCCCTACATGAATTCTGTAGTGCCAATCTTTTCTTCTCCAACTCCTTTTCCAGCCTCCAGGATTCCCTGAATTGTCCCTGACCTTTTGTTATTGTCCAAAATGTGGCTTGCTGAGGCACAGATCCTGATAAATTCACAGGAAATATCGTAGGAAGTTGTGGCCAGGTTGGCCAGGGCCTGAAAATAAGGCTGGTGATGGATACTCCAGAGAAGCGTAGGAGGGGAGTGGAAAGGTGCCACTGAATGAAGGTGGAGCATGAGGGAAGCGTGGTGAGGGCTCTTTGCTGGGATTACCCCACCCCATCCGTCTCCAACAACTGCTGCGCACCACCATGGAGAAACCATTCACTGGTCGTGGACTCCTTTGGTGCAGGAAGGGGCTGGTGGGTGGCCTGGCTCGCAGCTGTGGTGGGTGCCTCAGGAGCAGCGGGATCTGGTTTCGGACAGGCATGTGCATGGTGCACTGTAGCTTTCCTACCCGCAGCCCTAAGTGCCTCCTCTGCTTTTTGGCCAGCCTTTGTCTAAGAAGCACTGGCTTGTCTGGGACTATTTTGCTGGCACAAAGCTGATGGTGTAAGATGGGGGAATGGAAGAGGATCCCCGTGGAAAATCTGCTTGTGGCGAGGAGCATGGTGTTGGGAGATGGGGAGGAAAGCAGCCATTGTTGTCTTAGAAGGAGCAGGCTTTGCCAGAGTGCTGGGCTGTTGAAATGTGGTGGGGCTTGCCAGGGCTGGATGTCACCCAGGGTGCAACAGGTACAATGGGCAGACAAGACATCTCCCTGCCAAGATATCCCCCTGCCAAAGATCTGCACAGGGGCAGAGCGTATTGCACACGCTTTCTCTAGAACATAGACAACGACTGCTCCAGCCACCAGAGCCACCATCTCCTTGCCCGTCCCTGCTGCGGCTTTGGCTTGTGGTGACCGTGGCTCAATCCAGCTGGTATCAGGCCCTCAACTTTTTCCATGTATTTGATCTGCAAAATACTGCCGGAGAAGAACCGGTGTCTGAGACGAGCAAATTGTTCCCTTGTGCACCAGAACAGTGGAAGATTTACCCTGGCCTGAAGATGTGTCAGGCCCAAGCTTCTTCTGCAGGAGCATGCATGTTGAGGAGGGGCTGGGAAAAGGAGAAGGAAGAATTGGTTCAAACAAGTTTTGAAGGAGGGGCTTTGGAAATGGCTGAAGAGTCCAGCTGGCTGGAGTGTGCTCTGGCTCGAGGTAAAATCAGGAAGGAAGCAGAAGCGAACAAGCTCCCTGCCACGCATCTGTGCTGCCACTGCACGCGGTGGGTCTGGTCGCCAGTCCTGCCATCTCCAAGCCGTGGGCGTGCTGGAGAAGGCAGCTGAGAGCTCCCACTTGGTTGCATTTTGCAGTCAGGGCCAAATCCTGCTCCTGGTGCTGTTGGAGTAGAGCCAGGGTGATACAGCCGGCAGCTGTGGTGGTGCTCAGGTGCATACAGGTCGTACGGCAGAATCCAGCCTGCAGGCTTCCCAGCTTTTGCTTCCGTGCATCAGACCCCAGCTCCCCCAGAGCCCCCAATTTACCCGTGGTGAAGCACAGGGTCTTTCTCAGGGGAACTGATACATGTCTGTGTGACTTCTTTTAACTGGGCAGGAGCTGCTGAGCAGAGGGGGAGTCTCACAGGCAGGCCAACAAAATGTCTGTCCCTGCGGCCAAGGCCCGGGGAAGCGCTGTGGGGAGCGGGGCAGCAGTGACAGCGATGGCAGTCCCCAGCCTGTCAGCTGGCCGTGCTTGGGGTGACGGGGGTCTGCTGTGGGCGCAGCTGGGGTCTGCGGTCGGAGCCTGGAGGGTGTTTTGGTCAAACTGGACCTATCAGTTGCGCTGGAAGCTGGTTTGAAATGACCTTTCCTTTTCTTTCCTGATCGCTCCGCAGCACTTTACCCGACTCTCCCCCGGACTCTGGATCAGAAGCCTACTCCCCTCAGCAGGTGAATGGTAAGTGCTTGAAAGAGAGAGAGAGGGGGAAAAGTATAATAATCAAAAGCCCAAACCCAACATCCTCCCCCTTTTTGTTCTGTGAAAGTGGTTGGCTCTGAAATCTTTATCAGACGGGAGAAAACAGGCGGCTGCAATACGTGGGGATATTATCAGTTAGTAAATATCCCTAGACTTTCGCCTATTGTTCTCCTGCTAGTCTTTGCAAGGGGGGAGAGCGAGCAAGAGAGGGAACAGGAGAGAAGGCAAGGTGTGAATCCACTTACACGGGGAGAGATCGGCAGTGTGGCTTGTCCCCGGGAGGGTGGGATGTGGAGCCTGCGAGCCTCCTTGTCCTGCCCTGCGCCTC
>VXAA01002536.1:83429-114217 GCA_013399115.1 Anseranas semipalmata | reverse complement strand
ACCCCCAGCACAACCCTCACTACCCCAGCCTGCAGCGGGACATGTACATGAAGGCTGAGCCCCTGATGCCACCCTACGGCATCGGGCAGGGCATGGCGCCGGCCGACCTGCACCATGCCCAGCAGTCGCAGATGCTGCACCAGCTACTCCAGCAGCACGGAGCAGAGTAAGGCCTCAGGGCACCGGGGCTTTGTGTTTCTGGTGTGATCCGGGAACCTGGGGGGGGATGAGGGGCAATGGGAGCTGGAGGCTTGCGGAACGCCTGAGCGGGATTCCTGGGTTTAACCACAAGTTAACCAGTGTGTCCCAGTTCTCTGGGAACGAGCTGGGGAGGTGTCGAGGTGGAGACGACCCAGAGTGTGGGGCAGGGATTGTGGTGCACAGCTTGGAGCTGGATGGCGGGGACAGACAAGAGGAAAGCCAAGACGTGGCTCAGCACACGCCTGGCACAGGGCTTGGCCATCACTGGGTGGGTGGGCAGAGCCTGGTGGGAGAAGGTGGTGATGGGGCTGAAAGAGCCCGTGGCTCCAGGCGCAGAGGTTTTTGGGTGAGATGGCAGCTTTTACCTGATCGTGAGCTATGGGGTTGTTACCGCACCCTCGTCCTTTCCTGCTCAGCTTTTGCTCTCCCGTTGTTCTCGCAGCCTCCCGGTGCACCCTGCCAAGAAGAGGAAACACTCCGAGTCGCCCCCCAACACCCTCAATGCACAGATGCTCAACGGGCTGATAAAGCAGGAGCCAGGTATGGGGTCCGTGCCACTCAACCCTGACAGAGTCCAAACGCCTCCCTGGCACCAGCCGGGAGCGCTCTCACCAGGTACGTGGTTTTTCACCCCCCCCTATCCCCTTAATACCCCCAGCATGCAAACCCCTGCTGCCAGCCCGGGCCCCCCACTGGGCCAGGGTGCCCAGGGGAGGGTGCACGGGGGCCACAGGGTGCCAGGAGGAGGAGGGCAGGGCGGCGCGCTCCTCCTGGCCCAGACCTCGCGGTGGTGCCCCAGCAGTCAGGAGGCGAGCTGCAGGCTGGCGGCGCGATGCTGCGGGTCGCTCCCTTGTGCTCTTACCCAAGTGGATGCTGTGTCGGGGTGGCTGAAGCACATATTTCCCCCTCGCTGCAGGCCTGATTCAGGATAATGACAGTTTGAATGGCTCCTACCTGGATCCCAACTACCAGTCTATAAAGTGGCAGCCACATCAGCAAAACAAGTGGGCAACTCTCTATGATGCCAACTACAAAGAACTGTGAGTGATTCATCCAAAGTCAGATTTACCTTTCATTTATCGGTGGCAAGGGACTGAGGCTGGGGGGATTCAACTCATGGGGTCACCTTGCGCTCCCCCTTGTCTTTTATCACCTGCTGATCTCCTCTTGCCTGCACTGTGGTGGAGACGCTCTCCCTGCTGTACCTTTTGCCATTGGGGAAGTCACTTCTCTGCACTTCTACAGGGATGGTGGAGGATTAAGAAATGGGGCCAGTTCTGTAGGAGCCAGCAGAAAGCAATTCAGCAGCCACTCAGACACTGGGCTGCCATGGGGGGTTGTTCTGGGAAATAGAGCCTTGCCTGAGCATGGTTTGGACCTGCAGCACACTTTCCCCCTTCCCAGGCTTACAAAAGGTCCTGGATTTTAAAATGTGTGTTAGGATTTACAGGACAAGTACACAGCATGAAAGACTGGGGGTAGTCCAGAGCCACTTCAGCACAGCTTGAGAACAGCACAGAGAGGAGGAGTGGGAGTAGTCAGTGGGCAGAGGAGGAGAGAAAGAAGGGAAGAGAGAAGGGTTTGAGGAAAGCTGGGAAGCCAGAGGGCAGAGAGGCCAGGGGAGCGGGTGGAGAGGAAAGCCTGGGGTGGCCAAGGCAGATGGGGGAACAGAGAGCGGCTGGGTGGGAAGGGGGGGTCAGGAGCTGTCAGGAGAGGCTGGGGCAGAGGAGGGTGGAGGCAGCGCGTGGACAAGCCTTGTAGGAAAAGAGTGCTCAGGAGGAAACCGCTCTGGATCCTCCCTGCATTCCTCAGAGGTGACAGAGAGCTGGCAAGCAGCAGGCTGGGTTCCAGGAACTGAGCAAACACCCCCATTTCCCCTCCTCCTCTTTCTGGACAGCCAGGGGCTGGTAGGGTCCTCTCGGGGGACATGGAGGAGGGGGTGCTCTGTTGTTTGCGATACCAAATAGCCCAGGGCTATCATCATACCCTGCCTGGATGGTGCTCAGGGTGGGAGCCGAGGACACAGCAGTCATGGAGGCAGGGAGGGGTATGTGATGTGCAGGGAGGCTGCAGCTGCAAGCCCCGGCGCTCCTGCTCACAGATCTCAGCCAGCCCTCATCTTCGTACCGTCTTTAATTCAGTCCTGGGGCGTGCTGTGGGTTGCTGCCTGCAGAGAAGTGGCTGATAGTTGGTTACTTCTCTGGTGACATCCTGTCATTTCCAAAGACTGTGTTTGTGGTTGTTTCCAACCACAGCGGGAGAGGGGTAATTTGGGGAGGTGATTGCTTCTGTTTTACTAAACTGCTTCCATAAAAGAAGCAGCTCCCACCTTCATGCACCCTGATTGACCTATTCCTAGTAGGGGAAGGAGAAGAAGGGAGATGAATAACATGATAATGCATGATTTCTGCCCTGAGACGCAAGGCTGCCTCCTTCACCAACAGCAGCATGCTCTGTGCTACCCACTAGTCTTTGCTCCTCTTCCCTCCCTGGTAATTTTCTCCACTGCTTTCTACATTGTGACTGTGTTTCACTGTGTGGTTTAGGCAAGTTCATGCTGTTTCTGCCTGTATGGTAGTTTTAAATCCATGGTGTAGCCTGGGGTCCTCTTTCCCAGTGCATTTGGCAGTTTGCTGAAGTGGGCATCTCCTCTGCAGAGCTTTTCTTCAACTTTAAATGTTTCCTTCATGGTGTGAAATCTTTTATTTGGGGTGCCATGGCCTGGCACCTTCCCAAGTGCCAAACTTCTCCCATCTTGTGTTGCATTGAGGTGAGGGCTAATTCTAGGAGCTCACGAGTAGCTCCAAAGTCCAGTCCTGCAACCCTGCCCCTGCTCTCCACCTTCACTTTGCTTTTCTGCAGGCTGTGGGACAGGGGAAGCCGGCCACCTCTCGCTGAGCGTGTGCACGCTGCAGTCCCCATCCCAGATTCCTGCTTTTTGCACAGGGCGGTGTTTGTGTCCGGCTCCCACCACCTCCGCACGCTGCCTGGACACATCATCTCTATCTCCCGGCTTTCAACCAGGGCCTGGGCATCGCTGGGCAGTTACAGCGCTGAGGTTTTCCCACCTGACAAAGCCACCTTCAGCGTCTGCTGCTGTTTTGCTTCTCACAGGCTCTGTTTTTGTGCCAGTACTGCCTCTGACTGTGAGCCTCGGTGTCTTTGCCCCATGTCAAAGGGGTTCTGAGAAGTGGAGGCATCAAGAGAGGAAATCCCCCTCTTTCTGACTTGGGCAATGCTTGGTCGCAGCCTGTTGGTCCCTGAAGTGGCCTCTCCTCCGCTGTCAGTCTCAGCAGGGTTTTCGCTATGTGGCAGAAACACGAATGCGCCTTTTACAGTCAGCAGGGTCCAAAGAGCTCTGCACATCGTAGGAGCAGACCTCTCGCATGGCCTCACTTTTCTCTTTGACACAATGAGCCCCCCTTTTCCTTCCATCTCGCTGTTTACCTGTGCTGGGTAAACGGTCTCTCATCTGAAACACGTCACAGCTCTTTCAGCTTGTCACAGACCGTTTGCAGATGTTACGGTTCCTGTTCCAGAGATTTGCCGTGCACCCCGGTATTGCACAGGCACACTGGCAGAGGCAGACTACATGGTATTTTCTGCTGGGCACAGAGAAGTCTCTGGAGTGCCGCAAACCACAGCTTTTAACTCCCGCAAACCTAGCCCTGCGCTACCATGTTCTTCGGATCTGTGCTTGGGGTCACTTGCTAATACCTGCTTTTAGGATTTAGGGTGAAAGCCAGAGCGAACCTACTTTTGCAGCATTTAGGTCATCATCCAGTTGTGTAATGGATAAATTCCTTTGAAATGACTTCATGTAGATTTTAGGAACCCACGTGCGGTTTGGTGTGGTGCTGGATTCGACCCAAATAAAAAGTTAAGGTCAAGGATTGATCGATTACATTTTTTGTTATGCGCTGCCTCAGTGGGCTCTTCCCCCTTTCTGGCAGCTTAGCAGTCTGGTAGCTCTAGGAGAGGCTGTGCAAACTGAGCCTACATCTCTTTCTAACTGGAAGATCACTTAGATGGTTCTCTTAGTACAGCACTGTGCCAGAATAGATCTGTGAGGGACTGCAAAAGCTCAACTTTCCCTTCTTTCTTCTGTACGGGCTTTATTTGGTCGACCAACTCATGGTTTAGCAGGTAGGTGTCTCCTTCTTCCTTTCTGCCCTTTGGGTATACTCAGCAAATGAGCAGGCATCCGTGTCTCTTTGAGATCCGTGAGTATTTCAACAATTTAGTTTCCTCTAAGATTATTAAACAAGGACCAGCCATTCCTGGTCTGTTTTCTGCTGGAAGCTGTCCTGCAGTTTGTATGTGCTGTTATAGTTTCCTGCCCCTAGAGGGAACATATTTTTCCCCCTGTGATCCAGGTGCCCACAGCCTATTCACAGCCCCAGGAATTTGAATCATCTGAATCATCTGATTTTTCCTACTCTTGTTTCAACGAAAAGAGATCAGAAAGGCACGTTAAGGAGAGAGACTGAGCCATAAGCCCATAGGAAGCTGTTCAGGTTCTTGCCCTGGTGTGGCTTCTCACCAGTCAAGAGCTTGCCAGTGTTTCAGCAGTGACTGGTGCACACAAAGAGCAGCTCTGTGCCCTGGCACGTGCAGGAGATTGACTTCTCAAAAGCAGTCACTCTAGATCCACCCAGATGTATGGGAGAAGTACCTGCATCCAGCCTACAGTGTTTCCACAAGGCAGGGCAACTGCTCGTGGCCTCCGTGGGGGTGAATTTCCCAGGTTCACAGTGCTTGATCTTCCTCCTGTTCTGCCTCGGAGAAAGCCAGTCCAGTGCTTACTGCTGCATGGAAGAGACCCAGCTCTGCTCCCGGCTCTGCTCCTGCATCTAGGCACAACATTTTCTGTTGGGTTAGTGCAGTAATTGCTTTGTCAGTACTCTAATATATTTCTGAACCTATACAGAATAGTTTATCCTGGTGCTTGTGGATTTATGTATAATGTTCCATGCCAAATGTAATCTTACAGGGCAAAAAATACAGGTAAATGATTTTCCATGCTCCTCCTCTTGCACGCATAAAATTGGGTCCTTTAGCAGGTCCCCCTGCCAACAGCAGGACAGAAGCGTCTCAAAGTCTGTCATGTATGGAGGTCGATCAGCTAAGGAGAAGATTTTTCCAGGTTTGAGATATAGCTGAGACTGTCTTTCTGCTGTGAAAATCTTGCCAGGAGATGCTGAAACACCGTGGGGTTTGGGAGTTTCTTAGAGATCCAACAATCTGTCTGTGTCAACCAATGGTACCACGTTCTCTGACTGTACTGCTTTTTTGGGGAGGAACTCGACTTGCTGGGCTCTTGCCAGACTTCTGTCAGGACTTTGCACATACATCCCCAGTGCCCACCAGCTGTCTGATCTGCTCGGCAGCTGAAGAGGGCTCTCAGAACAAACCATGAAACTTCTCCTGGCAACGTCTTCTGGGAACAGATAAAAGTTACGTGGTCCCAAACTCTTTGGCTAAGGATGAGCAACACGTGCATGTTGCACACAGTTCACGGCAACCTCCTTGTCATACAGTATGTTCTGCATTCACAAGGAGCTGAATCCAGCCCTGTAGCTGCACAGGTTCACCTGTGAATCTACTGGCAGCCACTTGCCTCTTGTTTGTCCTTCCAAGTATGTGGGTGCCACTCTGGCCTTTCTTTACAGTTCCTTGCAAGGAGGCTTCCTGAAGAACTGAATGCACTATCGTTAGTGTTGGCTGGTGGTGGGACATGAGGAGACCTTCTGCCAGTTCCTACTCATGCTGCTCTTGGTGAAGGCACTAGTAACCAATGCTGAAAGGTTTTTTGTTCCTCAGAAGTTTCCTACTATGTTTTGTGGTGATCAGTATCCCCATGAGAGTTTGTTCCAGCTCATATCAGCACCGTTCAAGCTCAATTAACAGCTCTCTTTTCTTATGCAGTGAGTGGATGCTGTCACATCAGATCATATTTGCATTCTCTTGCTTATAAATATGTAGAAAAAATCATCTCTGTTCAATCATTTTCCTGGAAAAAGCTGCAGAGTAGGGGCCCTTCAGCTATTTCTCTTTTTCTGCTGTTCTGGGCTATATCTTGGAGCCAGGCTCCTTCTCAACCGTTGTCTAAGCGTGATGACATAGGGACAGCACAGGGGGAATCTGAACTAATTCTTCAGTCCCTGGGTAACTTTCCTGCCTTCTGAGAGTCCCATCTAGCGCCAGAATCTTGTTGTGTGAATGGCAACAGAGGAGAGGACGAAGGGAGGGAAGGAAGGAAGGGTTGCAGCATGGATTCGAGTGGAGGTGCCTGGAAATCTATGTCTTGGCATGCTGCGCTTATGTCTCAGGCTTTGGTTATGTGGGCTGAGGAATCTGTGTTGGTTGAAGGAGACCAAAGTCTCTGGATTAGTTTTATTGATAGTATGTTTCTCCTTGGCCTTTTGCACTGGTTTTGTGGTTTCAGACTCGCTGAACCTTCAAAAGGGTTAGCTGGTTTCCAGCAGTGGTGCCGAAGAGGCCTGGAACCAGGCAGTTCACTAATTTACTCCTGGGAGCAGGAGTAATTCATCTCCCTGACAGTGTGCTCTGATAAATGCCAGCAGGCTCCCTCCTCCCTCTCCCCATTTGTTTACAGTTTGAGGTAAGGCAGCTGGGGAAGGGTAGTGCAGCGCTCGACAGGAACATTTCCACGCTGAAGCCAGAGCCTCTGTGCTGTGGGAACGGGGCTGGTGCCCTTCTCTTCCCATCAAGCAAACCGGTGCTCCCCGTGCCCGCCAGCTTTCAGAAGCCTCATTTGGAAGAAATGTCCTTACAAACAGCACCAAGCCTGTCCGTGCTGCAGATCCTGCAGGGGACAGAGACCAATGTGACGTGGTCCAGTCCTGCTGGATGTGTTTTAGGCTGGGTGACAAAGTGTCTTGGGCTAAGTCCTGTTGGCCAGCCTGGGAAATCCCTTGGTGATGGATCTCTGAGGTCTCACCTCCCCGTGCCGTGTGTCTCAGGCAGCTGAAGGGACCATCCGTGGGTGCTGAGCCCTGGCCACGCCGGTGTGGTTGTGCCAGTCTGACACAGACTGGCTGAGAGGGCAGAGTCGTGCTGCTCGACGGGGGGGTCCTGTCCTCCATCCTGGTGCTTGTATCCTGGAAGAGAAACAAAGCCGAGACTGCATGAAATTAGTGAGTGGTCCTTGAAATTAGGGGAACTCCAGACATCATGTCTTCGGAGTGGTAGAGATACTGGGGAACCTGAAAAAGGAGAGAGATGGGGGAGATTTTTCTTCCAGAAGAGAAACGGTCGATGGCATGAGAACAGCCCTCTGACAATCCCATTCTCTGCCACAGGTCTAAATACAGGTCCCTTTCTACCAGAGACACGTTTTTCCTTGCACTGCCTTTCCCTTAGCTTTGCACGTTCACATAGAGGATGAGGGCACTCCCTGCTCCTCTAAGTGTGGATGCCAGACATGGCCAGTGGGGAGTTTGTAACCTCTCACCCTCACTCGGCACTGGAAGACACCTCTGAAACCTCCCTTCCTCTGATCCCGGCCTTCTGAGTCCTGCGTTAATCTGCTTTTGTCAGTGGGGACGTCCTGGCTAAAATAATCCTTTTGACCCCAGACCTTTTATTCCTGACGCCTTGCCCACTTGCTCTCCGGAGGGACGCACTGCCAGCCTGCCTCCCCGAGGACAGGGCCTGGGGCACGGGAAGGCTGTGTGACAGTGGAGACGTGGCTTTGCTGCTTCCAGGTGGGATTTACAATCCAGTGGATACCCCTGACCCATGCACCGTTTGCAGTGGGGTGCAGACTGAAAGCAGGGACCCCACTCTGGGGGATGGCCCTGGTCACAGCCATCGGGAAAGCTCAGTCCTTTGGGAGCTCGGGGAAAGGGGGCCTCAGGATGTGGAGGGGCCAGGCGTTTCTGGAGACAGAGGAGGGAAGCCTGACTGTCTTCTTTTCTTCGGCACGTGTTTAGCAGCCATCAGTTTGAGCGACATTAACCAGAGCATGTTTTGGAAGCATCCATGCTTTGGAAGTTCGGTCGGTCCTTCCCATTCCTCTTCTCTCTCTGTTACAAACGAGCAGAGCGAGTGGTTAATGCCTGGGGTCCTGGGCACGCGGAGGCAGCTCAGGGGGCAGAGGGGCGGGGGTCTTGGTGGAAGCAGCTGGGAAAAGGGCTCCAGCACCCGTGGGCGAGCGCAGAGGGTGCCAGGGCCAGCCCGAGCCCTGTCGAGAAGAGCCAGATGGAGGACTCGGGGCTGAGGCCGGGAGGAGGGCGACCGCGGAGGGGAATTCCTCTCGTGCCTGTAGGCTAAGGTAGCGCTCTGCTCCCACCGTCTGGTTTGTGTTCAGGGACGGCACGGCAGCCGCGGTCCCTCGGGTGCAAGCAAGGGCTGGTTGCTCATAGACATCCATGACTGCCCGGAAACTCCCTCCAGGTTTTACCTGGCATTAACCACAGGAGGGCATGGAGGGGTGAGAACGGCTTTCGTCCCAGCGGGAAGGAGGTGGCAGCCCGGCTGGGTAGGGGAGCGAGAGTGGCCCTTGCATGTCCCTGCTTCCTGGAGCCTGCAGAGGTGTGCCCCATCCATTGCTGTCCGCCTGTCCACCTCCCCAGGTAGTATCTGTCTGTCTGTATTAAGAACTGGATGTGGAAGTCAGAGGTAGTTTGTTTTCATGGAAAAGTGCTCAATAATTTTTAAGTCTTATGTCAGAGGCTAGGCTGAGCTATCTTTTACCTCCTGAATATTTCTTTAAGTACAAAAGAAGTGGCGAAAAGGTGGGATTTTGCTGTTCTGCTAGAAATTCTTGATGGGGAGGCGAGCCGAGAGGCATCTCCTCCGCCCCTGGGCCAGGCAGGCAGCACGTCCCGGGGGCCCACCAGCCCAGCTCGGGGTTCTGGTATGGTAAGAGAAAGGGGACTTGCTGCAAAGGCCACATATTTCCCTCATTCCCATGACGACCAGCCCATTAAGGAGATGTAGATTAAACCTCCCCAGCTGGTGTGTGTTGGCTGGGCAGCCAGCCCCCTCTTCCTCCTCTGGACGTGCCCGTGGGAGCTGGAAGCTGCTGGCAGCAGCCGGAGCGTGTGGCTGCGATTTCGGCAGGAATCCGGCATGCAGGCAGGACTGCCCTGTAGCAGGGCCAGTGCGGGCGATGTTGGGAACGTGATGGGTGAAACGAGCGGAGGTGTGGGACCCCCAGGCCAGCCCAAGCTGCTACACGGGCAAGCAGTGCTTGGGGTCTGCTCCAGGCTTTGGGCAAGCTGCTGTTTTGCGTTTGCTGTCATCGGTATGCATTGAGACAGGGCTAAGGAGATGCTGGCTTATTCTGGCTCATGGCTGTCAAGGTTTTTTTTTTTTCTTTTATACTTTATGCTATTATACTACATTTATTGTGTTAGTACTGTAGTGTAGCATATAGAGGGATGTTTACCCCAGCATCCTCATCAAATCCTAGTCACAGGAACCACATTTCTTTCCAGTTGAAGACCCAAGCTTTGTTCAAGCAAAGCTTGCAGCTCTGAGGGGATGCTGTGGACCTTCTCTGACCTCTCATCCCTGCACAGCAGGACGGGGTGCTGTGCAGGGCTTGAGCAAGGTGTTGGGCTCATGTCTGAACCCAGGAGCCCCGGAGCAGCGTCGGTGCAGAGCAGGAGGCACTGCCTGCACGACCAGCACTGCACGTGTGGGTGCTCTGCAGCTACGTGACGCTGTCTCCTTTGCCCCAACACAACCCTCCTTCTCCTCCCACGTGCTTGCTGTGCCTCAGGATTATTTTGCGGCTGTATGTGTGAGTAGAGGTGGCCTCCTCAGCCTGGTGAGGTGGGACTGCTCACGACACAGTCGCTGTTCATCTGGGGTGGCACGTGGAGGTGAGCTGTCCCCCAGCCCTTCCCGGGTGGGGTGGTTGGCTTGGGCCTTGTACCGTGCCCTACAGACCCCTCGTTGCCGCTGTCTTTGGGTGCACAGCTCGTCCTGCCCCCCACAAGCGTAAGCCTCTCGTGGTGTGCTCAGGCCTCTGGTCTAATGCCTGCTGCCTTTTCCACAGCCCTATGCTCACGTACCGCGTCGATGCTGACAAGGGGTTCAACTTCTCAGTGGGTGATGACGCCTTCGTGTGCCAGAAGAAGAATCACTTCCAGGTCACGGTCTACATCGGCATGCTTGGAGATCCCAAGTATGTGAAGACCCCTGAGGGCCTGAAACCCTTAGAGTGCTTCTACCTGAAGCTGCACGGAGTGAAGGCAAGCAGGAGCTAAGGGCCAGTAGCGAATCCCGCAGGGAGAAGGGGAGCTTGGCAAGCAGCTGGGATCAGGCAACACCGCGTCTCTCACGTGCTAGGTCGTAGGGGTGTGTGTAGGAGAGTGCTGAAGGCCAGAACAAGGCAGATCTTGAGATATGAGTCCTAAGATGGACTCAGTCACTCCCTGGGTGTCTTCAGGAGGCACCCGTGCTCGGAGAAGAATCGCACCCAAGTGAGGTGCTGCATGTTGGTTGTGCTGAGTCGCAGGAGGGGCTGGGCAGACAGCTGGCATGTGCAGAGGCTGGGGAAGAGGCGGTGGGAAGGGGAAGGGCTCTTTGTCACATACCCAAATCTCTCTCTCCAGCTAGAGGCCTTGAACCAGTCGATCAACATAGAGCAGTCGCAGTCTGACCGCAGCAAAAGGCCCTTCAATCCTGTGACGTGAGTATTGCCCGGGCTGCATTCATCTGGGGGAACTGCTGCTGGGGAATAAGCACTGGCAGGAGAGGGTGGGGAAGGGAGCTGAGCTGGAGGCCTCAGGACAGTGCTGTGGGTACCATATCCTCCAGTTTTATCCTCTGTTACCCACGGCAAAGTTTTCCTCTCTTTATATTCCCCACTCCACTCTGTGCCCAGCTCATAGACCTATCTTGGTGGAGCAGGCCAGGAGATGGCCATTCCCCGAGGAGCCTCCTCTCCAGCAGTACCCTCACTCTCTCCTCTGTTTTCCCTTCCCCAGAGTCAACCTGCCTCCAGAGCAGGTCACCAAGGTCACCGTGGGGCGGCTGCACTTCAGCGAGACCACAGCCAACAACATGCGGAAGAAAGGCAAACCCAACCCAGACCAGAGGTGAGGAGCAGAGACACCTTCTTCAAGCTGTTCTGAGCTCTCAAGGCCTGTGGATGCCCCAGTCTGGGGAGTGACAGGTCCTGCATTGGCCATCCTTGTCTGTGTGGAGGAAAAGAGATGTCTGCTGTGGCCACAAGAATGGTGCCCCCGTTCTATGAGTGGCTGGGGACAGGGGAGAGGGGATGTGCCAAGCCCACCGTGACAGCCCGGTGCCTCGGCCTTGAGGCAGACTCAGCAGTTCCCAGTGCAGGATGGCACCCTGACCTCTCTCCCCTCTTGGCAGGTATTTCATGCTTGTGGTAGCCCTGCAAGCACACGCGCAGAACCAGAACTACACGCTCGCAGCCCACATCTCTGAGCGCATCATCGTCCGAGTAAGTCCTTCCGTGCTCCCTCAGCCTCTGTGGGTGCCCCCCAGCGCTTTGCTGGGTGACCTGGGCAATTCTCTTACCTCTCTCTGGCTTTTCAGTGCTTTCCCCACCCAGCCCTTGCCTACCTTCTCCAAACTGTCACTGCCTTGCTTGTAGCTATTCCTGTCCGTGCCTGGGTTCTCACTCCAACCTTTCCACACCTGCTTGGTCAGAGCAGCCTCAGGGCATGCAAGAATCTGTGGCAGGACAGGGAAGGTGTCCCCTTGTCCCAGCCTTGCACTGGTGCCAAGAGTAGAGCTGTTAACAGTGTTGTTAGGACTCCGCAGCAGGGATGAGACCTCCAGGCACAGGAAGACTGGGTGCCTTTTCAGGGCTGCACTTTTTGCACATACTAAGGCAGCAGTGCTCAAATGGGAATGCAGAGGAGCAGGAAGACATAGGCACCATCCCCAGACCCTCCAGGGCTCTGTTAGGAGAGTGCTCAATTCTGTGGCCTGAACGCAGGGGGCAAAACTCAAACGGAGGGACCTCAGAGTCTGCAGACAAATGCACAATGAGTTATGCAGCCTCCAGGGTGCCCAGAATTTCAGGGAATTGCAGGCAGCCTGGACTGCCCCATCCCAACCTGTGAGTGGGTCACAGAACTGTGGCAGCAGGCCAGAACCCCGGGATTTTGGGCCCAGGAGCAACAGCCGTGTCACTTATGATCTCCAGCTGTCCTGTGTGGTTCTGGTTGGAATTGCTGGAAGAGCTCTGAAAGCTGAGATAACAGACAGCTCAAGAAAGCAAGGATATTCCTTTAGGGAGAGCAGCAGAGCAGGCATAACCTTGGTTCCTGCTGAAAGAGGCTTAGACAGGGCCAGCAGATGAATGCCAAGGCTGCAAGGGCAGGCTGGGATCTGTTCCCAGAGCTGGCAGTGGATCCCTGTCCCTGCCACTTTCCTTTGTGCTGCTGCAAAGCTCTGTCTCACACCTCCATGGCCTTGCTTGTCCTCTGCTGGCTCTGCTGTGCCTGTCTGTCCAGCTCCCTGATGTCCCTCCTGTGGGGCTGGTGCTGTCACAGCTTGGCCTTGAGATGTTCCTAGGGCTGTAATTCAGTGTGCTGTGGGCTGGAGAGGGCTTCCCTGCCAAGATCCCGTGCCTCTTCATCCCAAAAGTCCCCTCCGGCTTCTCAGGCCACCTGCATCAACATGCCCCAGTTTCAGCTGAGATCTTCCCTATCCCTGGCTCCCTTCTGCAGAGCAAGGACACAGCCGTGCCATCGGGGTGCTTCTGCTTATCCCCAGCTTTGTTTCCCAGCTGTTTCCCACCCGTACTAAGCAGGACAGCATGCTGCTGCTGTGGGATACCTGGCACTGTGCAGGCCACCACGACAGCTTGGAGCACTCTGACATCCACCAGTTCCCTGTGGCCTCCCCTGCTATCCAGTTCCTCCTCAAGGTGCATAGTGGGATGAGACTGTGGGGCTCTCCTGACGTCCTCCCTCTGTCCACGTCTCAGAGTGCCTCTACCCAGCAGCATTTTTCTCCATGGTTTTCTTACTGCTGCTTTCCAGTTCCCACTTTCCCATCTCTCCACAGGCCTCCAACCCTGGCCAGTTTGAGAGTGACAGTGACGTGCTCTGGCAGCGGGCGCAGCTCCCTGATACTGTTTTTCACCATGGCCGCGTTGGCATCAACACGGACCGCCCTGATGAAGCCCTCGTGGTCCATGGCAATGTGAAGGTCATGGGTTCACTGATGCACCCGTCAGACGTCCGAGTGAAGGAGGACATCCAGGAGGTAAGATCCAGGCAAACCAGGCTAGGCTTGGCTGAGCAGGCATTTGAAAAGGCAATGCAGAAAGTGCAGGTGTCCTTGTGAGCTTGTTTCAGCTGCTGATTTTGACATACTGCTCATGGGAAGCCTGAGCTCTTATTGACCAGACAGGAATGACATTAGCAGTCTGTCTGTCCCTGTATGTCCCAAACACAGCCTGTCCTCTATGTCTTGAGGAACGAATATTGGCACTTCCACTGCTAGCAAGAACTAGCAAATGCAAAACTGACAAACCCAAAAACAAGTGAATACCTCAGACAGCACATCGGGGCTTGCCAGAGCCTGGCTGAGAGGCTCAGCTCTGCTCCCAAGTCCTCTCAGCTGGTTGTGCCCATACAAGAAAGCCAGGTGCAGTCCTGTCTCATGTTTATGAAAACTGCCTCTGCCCTGTGCCTGGTTGTGCAATGGGGCTCGGTCTCCTCCTGGCTTCTCCGCCCAAGGAACATGTCCCGTGAGGAGAACTGGAGATCAACCCCGAATGCTCTTTGTCCACATGGCTGGTCTGAGCAGGGTTCAGGGCTGCCTCTTGCCTTGGGGCCTGTCATAAAGATATTAACTTGAACCAAAGTGGGTTTTGCTGCCTGGGGTCAGAGTGATGGGATCTTAAGAAGCAACACCCCACTTAGGAATTGCCCGTGTCTGTTTTGTTCCAGGTGGACACCACAGAGCAGCTGAAGAGGATCTCCCGTATGCGACTAGTACACTACAACTACAAGCCTGAGTTTGCGGCCACGGTGGGCATTGACAACACCTCTGAGACAGGTAAGGGCCCCGCATCACCCTGCTGTGGTACCCCGCTTGCATCCGCAGCACTGGACCTTGTATTCTATGACCTACAGCAGTATTTTGTTCATGGGGCAGCCCCACCAGGCCCAGGGTAGGAGAGAGGGGGCCTCTCACTAACTGAAGCTTAGGCATCTAATGAAGCTCTCTGTTTAGTGAGCTGGAGAGAAGATGGCACTTCCCACAGGTGGCTTGTAGCCCCTCACTTGGGCTGTGGTAAGGCTCCTTCAAGTACCCACCTCTCCAGGGGTGCACAGGGAGCCTGGACACAGCCGTGTGCTGCAGCGGGGTGATGCAAATACCCTGTCCATGTAATCTGGGAACCAGCCTTGCCTGAACAGCCTCTGTTTTTCCACTGCTGAGACTCAGCTGTCTATGGCTGCCCTGGCCATGGGGCCCCTGATGAGCTCTGCTCAGCCCTGCCCAGGTTAGGGTGAACGGAGGACAGCCCTTGTATCATCCCCAGTGCAGAGGGTTCCTGCCAACAACCACATGAGCCAGAGAAATGGCAGGAGGAGCACTACCCCAATCCCCTGTGACCCACTGTGCCGTTTCCACGCAGGTGTCATTGCTCAGGACGTAAAGGAGATCCTTCCTGAAGCTGTGAAGGACACTGGGGACCTGGTCTTTTCCAATGGAAAAACCCTTGAGAACTTCCTGGTGGTAAACAAGGTCAGTGGCAGCCCAAAGGGACAGGAAGGGCAGGGAAGCTGGGGAGGTTGTTGAACCTGGGTCAAGGGAGTTGTGGAGCTGGAAGTGGAAGAAGGAAAGGATGGTGCCTGGGAAATGTTTCTAGGCTAATACCACCCATATGAGTTTCAGACCTGGCTGGTCTTTTAGGTGTCAGGAGCAGACCTGAGTTGATGGTAGACATCTGCAGGGAGGAACTAGCTTGATGTTGGTGAGAGTTGGCAGCATCTTCCTCAGGAAGGGATCCTTGTTGGCAGCCCCCTGTAGGGAGGCTCTTAGTCATCATCTCTCCTTTCTAGATAAGATAAGGTCGTTATGTCAAGATAACCGAGAGCACCTGGCTGCCTGACCTCACCGTAACCTGTGGCAGCCTGTTTGCTGCTCTGGGCATTGAGGGGACAGCCTCCCATAGCACACACCCCTGCTGTTCTCCCAGAGCTGCCAGCTCTCTCCTGCCTCACTCCGTCCCCAGTGCCCGGAGTACGAATGGCCAGGCCTGACCTTAGTGCTTTGTTTCTCCTTTGTGGAAGCCTAGCCCCCTGCAGTTACATCACTGGCTAGCAGTAGCTGGGACCATGGGCTTTTCCATAGTGTCCAAGACCCTCTGAGCTCGGCGCTGTACCAGCACGCCAATGAGATGTGCTGCCTCCCCTTGTGGAGCTTTGCACAGGGATGTGGAGTAGCGTAGCCCAAGGGTGTATAAGAGGCATGGGTGATGCCGCAGTGCCAGCGGCAGTATGTGGGATGTAGGTGCACTTGTGCCAGAGGGAGGTGCTTGTGCTGGAACGCCCTGCCTGTACCAGAGGGGCTGCAGGGGGGAGGCTGCTCTCCAGAGGCTTCTCCGTTGGTCTGAATCAACTGACTGTTGGATACTGCTGCAAAATAGCTCCAACAGCTTGCACTGCAAACGGGAGACAGACTTGGAGAGCTGGGGAAGGGTAGAGAAGGGGCAGATGGGGAGCATTCCTCACTCGATTTAACCAAGGGCTCCTGATGAAGATGAGTACTTTGTGTCTGTCCTTTGTGACTGAGGAGGACTCCTTGGATTAGCACCAGCAGAGGACACGGTTCTCAGGGATCCTGAACTAACATTTATTTTGGGGTTGGGTTTTAAGAGAATCCCTCTTGTTCTTGCATCCAGGGGCTGTGTGCCTTACTGGGTGGGTCTCCTCCACTCCCCCGGTGCGGGGGCTGTTGTGTAGCCTTTCTCTGGAGCAGGGCATGGGAGAGCAGTCGGAGTGGCTGGACCCATGGTGGGGAGCAGGAGTGCCTCCACGTGCCCGGCCATTCAGGCTGCTGACCTGTTCCCCGGCAGGAGCGCATCTTCATGGAGAATGTGGGAGCTGTGAAGGAGCTGTGCAAACTGACGGACAACCTGGAGACCCGCATCGATGAGCTGGAGAGATGGAGCCACAAGCTGGCCAAGCTCAAACGGCTCGACAGCATGAAATCAACTGTGAGCTCTGGGGCATTCAGGTACGAGCATCCTGAGGGCAAGGGAGCCAAAAGGGATGTCTCCTTTGAGCCCAGTCAGCCCTGAATGGCAGCTCATTTTGGAAAAGAGGAGATGGGAAGGAGTGGTGGGGCATTGGTGAGTTGTCATTTGGTCTGGAGTTGATTCAGAGAGCTGAGACAGGTCTGAGATACACATACCAACATCCTGCTTGCAGGCCAGCCCAAAACACCTGCTATGAAACTGTCACCATGTTTTTCCAGAGTTAGTGAGCAAAGAGTTTCTCACGCTTCCAGAATTGTCATACTGACCTATGTCAGCTTATGAAGGTTTGGGGCAGAATTCAGGCTTTCTGGGCAATGCACCAGCACTGCACCTGCCCCCTGGAGCAGGCTGAGTGACAAGGGTTTGTAACTGTCATGTCACACAGAGATTTCTTCCCTGGCAGAGAATCACAGTTTTGCCTGAGAAACACTCAGTGCCAGGGCCTGTCCCTGCACAGCTCAGCTCGATTCCCTCTTTCTCCTTGCAGCCAAACAGGAAGCCAGTTCAGCCGTGCAGGAAGCGTGCCCCACAAAAAGAGGCCCCACAAAGTAGCCAGCAAGGTAAGGGACTGCTCCCAAATGAGTGTTGCTGTTCAGGGGAAGGTGGTCTGCCCGGGATCAGTCTTCTGCATGGTTCTCCAGTGTTTTCCCGCACATGCTGCAGAGGGAGAAACCCTGTCTGCTCCCATTTTCCTACCCTCTCCTTCCTTTTTGTCCATGCATAATGAAGACGTTGTCTGGCTTCTGCTCTGAGGGGGTTCAGGACTTTCAGGGGAGCAGAGGGAGACCTTGGGAAGTGATGTGTGGGATTTGTGTTCAGAAGCAGAGAGCACCAGAGCAGTAAAGAGCCCTGAGCTAATCTTGGGGTTTCTCTCTTGTAGTCACCATCGGTTGTCCCAGAGCAGGCCTGCATCAGTCAGCGCTTCCTGCAAGGCACCATCATTGCCCTGGTCATCATCATGGCCTTCAGGTGAGACCATACATCCAGGCTGCTGCTTCACCATCTCCCTCCAGTTCATCAGCTTGGGCCAACCAAACAGGCAGTGCTGGAAACACAGAGTTTGCTTCGTTTCCCAGGAATTGTCTCACTTGTTACTGCATCCTTGAGGCTTCCCAGCACCATGGGGTGGTAGGGAGGTATATGGGTGCCTCAGAACAAAGAGGTCCAGCTTTTACTGCCACCCGTGGGGTGGACATTGAGGGGCTGTGGACCTACAGCTCTTTTCGTGGGCTGAAATCCCTTGAAAGCAGGTCAGCACCATGACATGTGCCTTGCCCCATGCCTGTCCTCAGCCTGTACCTCTCCATCTTTTCAGTGTGGTGTCCATGTCCACGCTCTACGTGCTGAGCTTGCGCAGCGAGGAGGACCTTGTGGATATCGATGGGTAGGTACCTCTGGGCTCTGTGGGAAGGGTGCGGTGACTGGGGCAGTCCGAGGCAGAAAGAGCAGCTGCTGCAGGGTTATTGACCACAGTTCCAGTGAGTCAAGCTGTAAAGCCAGCCAAATGTATCTGTACATCCAAGCCTTACACGGTTTGCAGCAAGAAGTGAGGAACAGAGAAGAAAAAGAAAATATCCTGATGTTTGGCTGCTCATACTCGTGGCCTTTCTGAATGTTATTTGGATGCTTCTTCTGCTGGACTAAAACAGCATGGTCCCACTGACTCTGGTGGGGCTGGACCAGTCTATATGAGGCAAGGGGTTTCCTCTGCAAACGGTGTCCTTAGTGTGGAGAGAGTATCAAGGGAATGGCCCCAGCACAGCAAGAGTGCACATGGTTAGCCTGTGTTGGGCATTCAGTTTCAGCACACTTCACTCCTTTGGGAGCTCACAGTACCAGATAACGAGTCTCTTTTTCTCTCTTTTCCCTGTCCTACTTTCCCTCTTGTTCTGGTTACATCTTCCATCCAACCCATTTTCTTTCAACTTTCTCTTTAATTTTCCCTTTCTTGTCTTTTCATTTCCATTATCTTCCATACCCTCTTTCATCCCCCCCCTGCCCTTCTACTCCTCTACCAACCCCCCTTTTCTTCCCTTCTCCCTTCACTGCCCTGTAGCTCTTTCGCTGTGCCCACTGCCTGTCTCCTGGCCCTCTTTCGGCACAGGGGTCCCGGGGTCCCGGTCGCTCTATGTCCACGGTACGTTACTCTTTCATTCTACTCTTACTTAATTGTTGCATCCTTTCTCTCAGTTCCTCTTCTTTCTTCCATCTGCACCGCAGAAGACAAAGAATCTTAGGCAAAATGTGAAGGCAAAGAAAGGGATACAAATACAGCTCAGCAAGCAGGGCTCCAGGAGGAGGGATTATGGACCCTGTCAGGCAATATGGAAGGGGAATTAGGATTAGCGGATTGAAGAACCAATTAATCAAAGGCTAAGTAAAGAAGTTAGATACTGCAGGTAGAGCAGGAGTGGGCAGTATGAAAGGAGTGAAGGGAGTATTTAAAAAGGATGAAGACTGAAGAATTAGCCCAAAAGATGTTCCTACTCTCTCTTCATATATGAGTAGCTTTATTGTGAACGGTCACTCTCAATTACAGGACAGCTTAATGCGCAACAGAAGGACAGAAAAAAACCTTAATTATTTCCTTTTATGAGCCATTACCACCGGGAATGCTTGGAAAGGTAATGACTCAGTTCTCCTGGTGTCTGAGTCACTAACAGGCAAGTTACTGAAGTGTCCAACTAGTCTATAAACTGCACTCCTGTATTTTGCCACTGCAGGAAAAGTAATATCTTCAGGAAAAAAAAAATAGAAAGCACATTTGGGAGGTATGGCCTTAAATATCTTACTGCAACACCAGGAAAGCTGGCTGAGCTACTAATTAGGAACAGACATGTAAAGCATCTTAGTTAATGTGATCACAGGGCTGCAGCTACAAACTTCCCTTTAAAGGAAAACAGGTCTTATTTGTCTATCAGCACCCTTTGAACAAAGTGCTGCATAAAGAGCAGTGGAAGGCACAATTAATTTGTTCTTTTAAGAACTACACAGCAGTGTTTCACAAGAAGCTATTAAAAAAGTAATTGCTCATGGGATGCAAGATAAAGCCAGGCATGGAAAGTGTTGACAAGGCAGTGGAGGAACTTGAGGGATAGAGGTAGATCTTCACCTTGGATAAAGGTTGGCTCCAGAGGCTGGTGTCCACATGTCCTCCAGGAGAATGGTATTATGTCTCCTGTCACTAGAAAAAGAAATATATGTAATAAGGTAAGTCTTGCAGGTAACAGTGGTATTTGGATTTCTCTAAATGAACAAAGGCTCCATTTATCTTTGATAAACCTTAAGCAATGCTAAGGGGACAGGCAGGACATTATTTCAGGACAAGCAAAATGTGGGACAGAGAAAATGGAACTGAGGAGGGACTGGACAGCTGAAATCTTTAATTTCTTTGTTAGGAGCTGAGTAGAAATCTCTGCTCAGTGGACAGCTGAAGTCTGTGAAGGCAAGAGGCTGTGTTCATCCCACCTCTCTGTAGGCAGTAGCTGGTGCCTAGAAAAAAAAAAGGGGAGAAAAACAGCACAGGCAGTGGTTCCTCACCTCTCACATCTGCCTTACCCTTGGGAGACACCTGTGGCTTCCTCAGCTCAAGTCTTAGTAGCTTCAGTGAAATGCCTGAAATTGAGTAGGATGAATCTGGGTACGATTGTGTGTATTTTTAAAAATAAGGTGAGGAACAGTCTCACATCTTGAGACCCAGGCACATAAATCCACCCCACAGATCACTATTAGAAAGCAAATTCACTGAGTACGGTCTATTCCACAGTGAGCATCAAGGGAGCATTGCTGGTGTCCTCTGAACCAGATTAGGCTCGCCTGCCAGACATGGGACTGCCACACCATCTATTGTGACATTTCCTAGCTCTCCTTGCTGTCTTTGTGGCTTGTGTGCCTCTCTCCTGCCTTGCTTTTCTTTCCCAGATCACTCCAGTCTTTGCTCCTCCTCACCATTGCGCTCTACACCTGCTCTTGCTCTGTGTACCTGGTCCCATCACCCCCTCACTGCTACAGCCGCTCCTCTCTTCACATACAAGTGACACCGTGGTCCCCTGTGGTAGAGATTTTCACCCACATTTTCCTACATTTCAGGTCAAGCCAGAACATTGATAAAACACAGACGGTACGATCCACAGCTGCATCGGACGGAGCCAGTAGCAAGACCCCCACGCACCACGGTAGGTCACAGCATGGCAGGGGGCCCAGCAGGCACGGAGGGTGATGGGTTGTGGTGCAGGTGATGGTCACAGCCGCAGCTCCATGCCAGGCGCTCACTGGCATGGAGCTGTCTTCATGCTGGGAGGTCCTGGGGCTGTGGTTTTGTGGAAGGGATGCTGTGGGCACGTGGTGCTGCTCCCCTTGGCTTACTCCAAGTGTCCCTGCTCTTCACCCTGCAGTCACAGCAAACGTGCTTGACTTGCTCAATGGTTCGCCTGGTCACAGCGTGCTAGCGTGCTTCAACCCACCTTGTTTCTCCATGTGCTGCTCTGCTGCTCCCACCAATGCCTCTTCCATTGCCCTCTCTGAGACCAGCCCTACTCATGCCACTAACAGGACAGGTAAGTACCAGCCCAGCAGGAGGTGCTGGGAACAACGCTGCACTGCGTCTGTCCCACCATTGTGTCACCTTATGGCCCCAGATCCCTCTCACCTGGCTTCCTACCTTTGCACCTTATGAAAAGTATGTGCAGCCTCCGCAAGGTGCCCGGTTTCCTCCACACCCACTGCCTGGAGGGGTTGAGACCTGCTCCAGCAAGCAGGTGGGGGGCAAAGCGGGACTGCCAGGCTGCGCAGCCTTTGCTGCCCCAGTGGTGTGGTTTGTACATCCATGATCATGCTGCCAGGGTAAGTGGGGACTGGAGGGTCTCTGGAGCTGCCTGCTCTGCCAGCATGGCACCATGAGAGGCTACGCCAGGCTGGCCAGCATGCCTGAGCAGCCGTACCTTGCAGTCTGGCCTCAGCCCTGTGTTTGCTTTGAGCAGGGTTTTGGCAGGCCAGGAGCTGTGCTGCTTCTTGGCTGCCCAAGCAGGGCTTTTGCAAGCTCTCTTACTCCATCACCGTTGTAGGAGGGGCAGCACCTCAGGCAGTCACCACAGAGCTGTAACACCCCTGGAGTCACGCCTTAACCCTGCCTTAAACACTGCCCTGTGCAGGCGCACTGTGATGCCCCCTCTTTGTCCCCACAGCCTGTCACAGCTTCCCTACGCTGCGAGGATTTTGCACCATCCCCTCCAGGCTCAGAGGCTGTTAAACGTGGGGGTGTAATGCAGGAGGTGATGTGGGGACAGGATGAACCGGAGCTGACGGCTCTTCTCTCCGCACGGGCCTCGGAGGCGGGAGTGCTGCCAGCCTCTGCCTCTCAGCGCAACCTCTCTCCCTTTCCTTCACAGACCAAAGCCAGACCTCACTCCTGCCAGTGACAAATATCAAAGCCAAATCCAGGGGCATCACCGGGAAAGCGACCTCCTACACCAAGTGGCCAAAGACGCCTGACAGGTCTCAGAGCTTCGGCAGCCCCAATGCCAGCCCCTCCTCCCCCTTCACCCACCTCCAGGGCAAATCCAAGTACATCTCCAACCTCTCGCTCTCCCGCAGCAACTCCCCGCTGGGGCAGGCCCGGCAGCAGCGCAGCATCAAGCAGCCGGTGAGCGAGTGGCCCCGCACGGAGGATCCCGGCACCGATGGTAGGTGGACCCTCTCCTCTTCTGTCCACGCGGTGGCACCGTACCCCCAGGCAGCCTCCTGGGGTATCGCACCATACCCTGGGGTATCCTCAACCATCTGAGCCCCTCACCGTGTCCCTGGGCTGCGGCTTGTTCACCCTCAGCTCTTCCACTGCAGCCAGGTTCAACCTCCAGCCCTGCCCTTCCTGCCCCCTGCTGCCCTACGCTTTCTGGCCATGTTAGCCCATTGGTTCCCTTCTGAGGCTGCCGTACTGCCAACTCCATTCATACCCCCATCACTCAGCCTTTTCCAAACCAGATTTAGAGGAAAAAACACACAGATTCAGTCATGCTGGCAGCAGAGGGAAAGGAGTGTCGATGACCAGCCACTGGCAGGGGCTGAGGCACCCTTTCTCCTGGCTCTCCGTGGCAGGATGTGGTGTTAGCATAATCCTGCAGCAATGACATGGGGATGAGGAAAGGCAGTCTCAGTGCCCGGTGTCCATTCCAGCCCTCCTCAGACTGAGGTCTGCCCCAGCTGTCATTTGTTTGCCGTTCCTACATTGCCTGTCTCCCACCTGCAGGGCCAAGCCCAGTGCTGCACTCCATCCGGATCCTGGAGATCGATATGGCCATCCAGTCCCAGTACTGTGTAGCCAGCAACGCATGCAGGTGAGTGAGGCTGGGCTGGCTGCTGGCACGTTGGTAGCAGCAGCACTTGGGGAGCTCCAAAAGCAGATGGGCAGGTCCTGGAAGTTTGGGCCTTTTGCTACCATCTCCCTAAGGCAGCCCTTGCCGCTCCTTGGACAGAGGAGCTGGGGCTCTTAGAGTCCAGCCCTGCTCCTTCACCCAGAGTGCAGGAAGACTGCATTTGATGATGAGCTCATCCTTGGGAACTAGCCTGGGAAGCCCCTACCTCTGAAGTCCCAGCCCAGCAGAGACTTTGGGTCCTGGCCTGGCCATCTCACAGCTGGCTGAAATGCTGCAGTGAGGTCTAATGCACTCTCTGTCTCCCTAGGACTGGAAACTTCACCTACCGCATCCCTGTCAGCCAGCTCACAGCAGTGAACACCAACCTGACCCTGGAGATGAAGTGAGTGGGCAGGGCTGCTTGCTTCGGTGTTTCTGTACCCTTGAAGTCAGCTGGATACTGTGCCATGTCACCATGGTGTCTCCTGCCCAGCCTGGGTAAGAGACAGCAGAGGCTGGTGCCTTCCAGGGTCTCACCACACCTTGTCTCCCCAGCTCCTCTTCCACGCTGTCCATCTCCCTTTGTGGCCTTGCCTCCAGCGACCCCTGCCAGGATGCTGCGAGCACAGACAGCTTCACTGATGCCACGGACGCACAGGTAGGAGGGTTCAGCTCACAGAATCCACATGTGTGAAGTGTCATCCCAGCACAACACAAATACCTCCAGAAGGGACTATGGCAGTCTGGCTAGGGCAGCGCAAGAGCTGCTGGAGGGAATTTATGCTCTGTTAGCCGTACTCTGCACTGGCTACAGTAAATGTACTTCAGACATCCCTGCACCAGCTGATCTGGCGGTGCCCAGTGCTTTGGATGCCTGTGGAGCAGGATAAAATGTTTAAGTGCCTCCTTGCCCCACTGAGTCCAGATCCATTGCTGACCCCAGAGGTGCTGCTCCTCCAGGGACAGCTGTAGGGTCACTTGACAGACCAGGGTTGTACATTTCCTTGCTAGTCTGCCCTAGGAGGACATCCCGGGATGCTCAGCCCCGGTCTCATCCACCCTTTTCTGTTTTCTTCCCCAGGAAACAACGCACCGTTGGCCTCTCGTGATGATGTCTTTCAGGGAGTTTACCTACCACTTCAGAGTAGCACAGCCTGTGAGTACAAGCAGCTGCTTTGACTTTCCTCTTGTCCAGGGCTAAGTGGAAGGAGAGCAATGGGAACGTGCCATCATCGTGGCACAGGTGTAGTGGCCACATTGTGTGGAGAGCCTTTCACAGCCCTCTCCATTGTGGCTGTTCCCTTCCAGGGCACACAGGTAGTAGAGAGAGGTAATTTTGGGGGGGAACAAGCGCCTACCCACACATGGGGAAGGGCAGGGCGATAGAGCTAGCTGCTCACACACAGGCCTGGAAGAGGGTATGATTTTTGTCTGTGTCAGCACGTAGTTCAGGCACAATTCCCCCCTCGGAGCATGCATCCTGCCTCTATCTGTAAGCTCTTTTTCTTGCTTTCTCACATAGGGCCAAGCCAACTGCAGCACTACTCCCGAACAGATGGGACACCTTTTCACTGACTATTATTTTCAGTTTTACTGGCTCTGTGAGTGAGTCCTGGCAGCACCAGTGCCCTCTGGTTGGAGAGAGGAGGGGGACTGGTGACACTGGGGAGACTCCCGTACACCCTCCTCCGCTAGCCCCCAGCCCCACCTTACCCCGTCACCCGCTTCAGACGTGGAGCTGGTTTGGTTGTGGCTGGTGACGCAGGCACTGGAGCACAGCACACAGAGAACGTAGGACCTAAGCCACAGAAACACAACCAGCCCTGTGGTGTCTCCTGGGCTCACCTAGCACCAACTCCCGCCACCCCACACCGCCCCCAACACCTCTCCATCCCTTATGGGGACGCTTGTGTCTCCCGTCACTTCTCCTGCCCCCTGCGACACTGGATTTGAAAGCATTACACTGGACTGAATGTGGACAGGTCTGCCACGTCCCAGAGCATGGATGGGAGCTCCATCCTGTACTGGCCCCGCGGTCCCAGATGTGCCACGTCAGTTCTCCGCAACACTGGAATTGCTCAACACTGGAGCCCTTTCCAAGAGGGAAACGCTGGAGTTTCACCTGGAAAGGAAGGCTGTGCCTGGACGTACTGGAAGTCGTACACTGGAGTTGCTGTTCCTTCTAGTTGGCCCAGGGCCATCCCCTGCAACCTCACTCCACAGACCCCTGGAGACCCCAGGACCCCTGAACGGACCATTCTCTGCAGACAGCAAGAGAAGGTGAAGCTTCCATGTTTGCCCTGCCTGTCCCCCTGTCCTCGCTGTACTCTGTCACCGTATCCAGGTCTGGATGGATAAACTCAAGAACCCCACTGAAGATGCTGCTGAGGCTGTGCCCAGGTCAAACCATGTGTGGGGGGCGCTTGCCATCAACCCATGGGAGAAAAACTACCCCAAGCCACCTGCGTTAAGCGCTGGGGGACCTGCTTTCTTCATTTGCCAGCAGTGCGTGGCCTCTTGCAGTGCGTGTGGAGCTGCCCGGTCAGCTCTCGAGTCAGCACAGCCGCTCTGCCCAGATGTGCTGAAGAAAGACCACTGGCAAAGCCCGGTGCGCCCTGCAGAGCAAGGCTGGGTTGCTGGGGATGCGTGGCGGGGTCTCACTGCACCACCAGGTTAACAGATCTCTGCCAGGCACTGCAGAAAAGAGGCTGATTTTCTCCCACTAAGGGGGGAACAGCAGTGACTGTGGGTCCTCGCTGTCACTGTTCTCAGAAAGCAGTTATATTGAGTGTACTTTGGGTATTTTACTGTTACAAGTTCTTAACTTGCTAAACTACTGAATTTTTTTTTTTTAAGCTGTATAAAAAATGGGTCTCTTAATTCTGTCCCTGCTGAGCTATGTGTGTCTTGCATAGGAAACCAAAGGGGGCCACTGCTAAGCTCCACGTTAAAGCTTGACCGCTACAGCGGTGCTGGGACGTGTCAGAGTGACCAGCGCTCATGTGTCCTCCTCCCCATCCTGCTCCAGCACCTCGCACTAAAGGAGATCTCCACACTCCTGGAGGCTGAGCCACCACCGGGTCCATACAACTGCGACTCATTCTTGTAAGGAAACAGCTGGGGAAGGGCAGTGGGGGGAAACACCACTCTCCAGTCCTGAAGGAAACTCTAAAGCTGGCTTCAGAGAAGAGCACACCTTGCCCCTTGCAGTCCTGGGGCTGGACACAGGCAACTCAAACCGAACTGGTTCTGGGAAACGGCGTCAGGCTCTGGCTGCCTCATCTTGTTCCCATCACTGGAGATGGCTGCAGCGGTCCCTTTGCCAGCTGCAGGCCATGTCGTTACCCTCACTGAGGAGCGCAGGGCTCGTGCGGCTCGGCCACCGCCAGCTGGTTCAGCTGCTCCACAGAAAGAAGCTGCAAAGATGTTTTAGCCTGATAGCGATGGTTCCTGCGTGCACCTTGTGGGACCCTACCCTGCCCTGCCCTCCCTCCCCAGCCTGGGGAGCAGCTTTATCTCCTGTCACCTGCTTCAGAGCGTCACTGGGAGTTTGCGTCCCTGCCTCCAGAGGACCTGGACCTTTCCTTTATTTGCAGGGCAGATTCGAGGTCAGGTCTTCATTCCCAAGGTGTGTCTGTGGGCAGCAAACAGTGAACTACAGTGGTGATGCTCTCCAGTTACTAAAATGCACTGATGCCTGGGCAGCCGGGAACCCGAGGGTGAGCAGGGGATGCCAGGCAGCCAAGCGGGAATGAAGCTCAGGGAGGCCTTCTGCCCACCTTTGGGGAGCTCGGAGGGAGAGCGAGAGGTCCCAAGGCATGGGAGTACCTATGCACAAACAGGTCAGCTCCGTGCTCAGCAGGGTTTTCTGCTTCTGCCTGCAGCTGGTAAGGAAACCCTCCAGTGTAGTGCTCTGGAGGGGGTGCTCAGTGCTCTTCCCTCCGCCTGCCCTAAGCATTTTTGCTCAGCCTTAAACTGAGAAGTCACTTTCTTGGCAGCTTTTACTCTCCACTTGGCAATCAGTGGCCCAGCCTGCAGGTCCTTGTTCAGGTGAGTGACGCCCTGTGTTCTTCGAGGTCCGCTCAGCTGAGAGGTAGCCTTCTCAGAGCCGGCTGCTGTTTTCCCTTACTGCCGAGCTGGGCTAAATGCCCGTGCTCTTTTTTAGCCCCTGCAGAGGTGACAGGCAGTGCTACGAGGGCCAGAGCGGAAAGCGCTGCCTGCAATCACCTCCAATGCCCCCGCTGATGGTCGTGGCCGAGGGCAGCCGAGAGCCAGGCGTGCATCTCCCCCGCTGCGGGGGAAGCAATAAATCAATCATTGGAAACGTGCTGGCAGCGGTGGCCCAGGAGGAGCTGGAGTCTCTCAGGTGTCCCTGCGATGCTTTAGCCATGGGGTTTAGGAGGGCCCCTGGCGAACCAAGTGCCTAAGGGCTACAGGAACATCTCTAGTGCCTTTTTCTGCTAACAGGACTGCACGAGGGAACGGTGGTTTCCCACGCGTGTGTTAAATGCTGCGTGCCTCAAAAACAGTGGCCAGTTAGCTTAAGAAATGAGATGAGGCAATACCTAAAGTGCAAAGGGTGGGCTTGCCCCCGCATACAGCTGTTTTACAGCAGAACAACAAACGGGCTGACAGCAATCCACTGTATCAAAGGAGAGATTCAGAATTCCATCGTCAGCATCTTATGTTGCAATAGCCTCTTGTCTTAAAGTACAGCACAAATCGTACCAGTTCCACCGGCAGCTGCACAGCAGTACCACAGCAAGGCAGGAACGAGCTCAAAGGGGTTTTGCAATGATGGACGGGTCACAGGATTGCTTCTAAGCCCACGGAAACAGCTGTTTGCACAGACTGCCTGCAGAGGTGCCTGCCCTGCCCACCGGTAACTACAGCTGTGTTCCCCATCCCCAATCAGTAACAAGAGAGTTAACAATCAGGCCTTTCCCTGCATGAGACAGAGGGAGCTCTGAGCCAATGTCTCCAGCCTTACAGCCTGGGGAAAACCCTCTCTTCAGCTGGAAACAAGATGCTTCATCTCTCGAGACATTCTTGGCAGGAAGGAAGACAAGTGTGGAAACGAGGCCACTTGCCAAAGTTTGGCTGTTTCGGAGTTTGTTTCAAAAGCAAATTCACAAACATTCTGTCCTACTGTTAGAGCTTAAAGCCTGTAAATAGAGACTATGCCACCACTGCAAGAATTAAGAAAAAAAAAAAAAAGTAAAGCACTAATTTGTTTGGTTTAAGTGTTGCTGCCACAGCTTTAATCACTGTATATTGCCAGCAAGTTTGTAGAGTTGCCTTCTTAGCAGGTATTATTGATTATCGGTTTTTATTTGTGGGGAACAAGCATGGTTTCCCTCCTTTCTTTCTGATTTATATTTATATTTTGCTGAATTTGAGTGCCAAGTTTCTGGATCCCCCACTTTTTTGTTTGGCTTATTTAGACTTTGTTTTATGCTCCAGGTAAATATGCCCATATAAATAAATATATAAATACTGCTTTGTATCCAAGGTTGGCTCCTGGCTGCATTCCTCCCTTGCTGTGACAAAACCAGCCTACGGTTCAGTAGTTGTAAGCCACATGTCACACATGAGGAACCCCATTGTCACCTGCTTGGCGTGAGCTTCCAGACGTGCCCAGGCTGGGGTCAGGACAGCCGCAGGCTGTGGCTGCTCGCTGCTATGCGGCACACTTTTGACCAGATGTAAAACGAGCTGTCGTTGCTCATGCCTCAAAAGTCAGGGCCAGATCCAGAGGCATCTGAGAGCACCTGCAGAGAGAAGGCTTCCTTCCCAAACAGGAAATTAGGGCTTTACATCTGTACAGTACCTGTTGAGTTTCCAACTCTGAACTCTAATTGCTCTGAAAACTGGACTACAAAGCTGCCTTGAAAATATAGTTCTGCATGCCACAAATAAACTTTCCCAGGCAGTTAACTCACTGCTTGAACAAAGGGCGCAGCTTGTATTTCGCACGCGTTCCTCCAAAACCTGACGTCTCACAAGCACTGTTAGTGTCACCCACCGTGGTGCCTGCCAGACAAGCGCTATCTGTGCCTTGCATCCAAGGAACCACAGCAGCACAGTACCTGCTAACCCTGGTCAGAGAACGCTTCACCGGTGCTGTTTTACCTGGGCCAAACTGCATGTTCACCCTCCTCAGGAGCGGGACCAGCTGCTGCCACCAGCTCCATCCCAAACGTGGGAGGTCTCCAGTGTGCCCAGTGGACAGTCCTCGTCCCCCTCAGCTCGCAGGGGGACACTAGCGCCACAGTCCAGAGAGCCACTGCCTTCCAGAAAGAGGGTGAGGGAACGCGATGGTAACGAACGCTGAGGGATCGAAGAGTGGGCTTAGTAAGATGTGGGAAGACTTACTTTCTAGACTCCAGCTGCACCAGGGCACAAGGTGGCACCGAAACACTTCTGGGTATACGCAGATATGGACATCCATGATCAACACCAAACGCTCAGTTGGATGGAGTTTAAACTCCTTGCAACTAAGCTCTAGCTGCTTAAAATGCTCTTTTTACGATTATGAACTTAACTTTTCCGCAATGCCAAGCACGATAGTGTTTTGGGGCCAGGCCCGTCTGGAGGATTAAATGCACACAAAGTTTAAAATCTTAATTCTCAAACACAGAGCTCTGAGAAACAAACCCTGGATGCCACAGAAGGCTCGCACTTACAGGCTGGCTTTGCTTTAGGCTCCTCTTGCACAGCCCCAAGATAAGTACTCCCACCTAGCAAAGACAAGCCGACTCTTTGGAGACAAGGCCTCCATTCCTTACCCTCCTCATGCTGCTGAAAGAAGTAACCTTTCTTCATGCAGCGCCTTTCTGCTCCTGTCACATCAGCGATCCCAGCCTTCTGGGGCCACAGCACAGTGCTGATGGCCAAGGTTTCCCCAGGAGAACACACTCTCACCACTGACATCTGCCCGCATCCGACAGCTGCTTCCCCTGGTTACCTGCACATCACCTGCTGCAGCCCAGGACTCTACTGCCAAAGAAATCCACTGTCGAGCTGCAGAAGTTTGACACCAGGGCTGTGTCACACACCACCAGCTGCAGTTTCACAGCATTAACTACTCTCTGCAGCAGGGTGTCCAGCTCGATTCCAATTGTGTGTTCAATGGCCCAGAAGGAAATACAAACTCTGCTCAGTTCCTTACAGAACAGCTGCTCCTGCTGCTGAAAACAGCCTAGGAAATGGCTGCTTGAGTTTCGGGTGCAATACAGCGACCATCCCAAGGCTCATGGGTTTTGTGCAGAAATCAAAGCTGTTTGGATAAGACAGGTGAAAACCATCTAAAAGACAAAACCACAAGTCCAAAGGCAAGTGCACCATGAAGCCCGTTTTATTCAGGTTTGGTTTGTTGTGCTGGCAGGAGCCACCTGACAGGAGCACAGTCCATGCCTGACACGGGCTTCCTTACTGAAGTATAAAAGAAATACAAAAAGAGCTTCTGCAGGGCCTCCCACCTAGGACCAAAGGAGAGAGGAAGGAGGTGAGCGAGCTTTCCCCAGCACAGCACCGGACACTGCTGCCGCCGCTCAAGCCGCAGCCTGCCGGGGCTGCGCAGCGGGGTGATAAGAAAAAGCCCCATGTGTGTGGGGCAGATCCTCCACCAGATGCTGCTGGGTCAGAAACATGCCTCGAGCAAAGGACAGCGCACAGCAAACGCGCTTCCTCGCTGCCTCAAACTGGGACGAACGCCAGTTCTGCCCGCAATTAACAGAAGGGCAGGGGAGCCCTCTCTGCCTAAATCAGCCAGCGGCTGCGCTGCAGCTCGGGTGCTGGCAGAAACGCAGCTGACGGAGGAAAATCAGCGACAGAGGTGTGTGCTGGGGGGCAGCTGTGCTGCTGAAGCCCCAGGGCTGTCCTGCGCGGCTGTTTGCGTGCGCTAAATCTGCCCCTGAAGAAAAGCTGGGGTTCGTAAACACCAGCTGCCCTGGGGACACGTTTCCAGCCCCCCCCCCAACCCGAAACGCACAGCGTTG
>VXAA01002536.1:44308-82416 GCA_013399115.1 Anseranas semipalmata | reverse complement strand
CCCCGCTGCCCCCCGCGGAGGCTGATGCCGGCGCCCGCTTTTGTGCTCCGCAGGATGGGAATCCACGGCCTGGCCAAGCTGATCGCCGACGTGGCTCCCGGCGCCATCCGGGAGAACGACATCAAGTCGTACTTCGGCCGCAAGGTCGCGATCGACGCCTCCATGAGCATCTACCAGTTCCTGATCGCCGTGCGGCAGGGGGCCGAGGTCCTGCAGAACGAGGAGGGCGAGACCACGAGCCACCTGATGGGCATGTTCTACCGCACCGTCCGCATGGTGGAGAACGGCATCAAGCCCGTGTACGTCTTCGACGGCAAGCCGCCGCAGCTGAAGTCGGGGGAGCTGGCCAAGCGGACCGAGCGCCGGGCTGAGGCCGAGAAGCACCTGCAGGAGGCTCAGGAGGCCGGAGAGGAGACCAACATTGAGAAGTTCAGCAAGAGGCTGGTCAAGGTGACCCAGCAGCACACCGACGAGTGCAAGAAGCTGCTGACGCTGATGGGCATCCCCTACGTGGAGGCACCGGGGGAGGCGGAAGCCAGCTGCGCTACCCTGGTGAAGGCGGGGAAGGTCTACGCGGCCGCCACGGAAGATATGGATTGCCTGACCTTTGGCAGTCCCGTGCTGATGCGGCATCTTACCGCCAGCGAGGCTAAGAAGCTGCCCATCCAGGAGTTCCACCTGAACCGTATCCTGCAGGACCTAGATCTGACCTGGGAACAGTTTGTGGATCTGTGCATCCTCCTGGGCTGTGACTACTGCGAGAGCATCCGTGGCATTGGGCCCAAGCGGGCCGTTGAGCTCATCAGGCAGCACAAAACCATCGAGGGGATCGTTCAGCACATAGACACCAAGAAGTACCCTCTGCCCGAGAACTGGTTGCACAAAGAGGCCCAGAAGCTCTTTCTAGAGCCGGACGTGGTCAACCCTGATGCCGTTGAGCTGAAGTGGACCGAGCCGAACGAAGAGCAGCTCGTCCAGTTCATGTGCGGGGAGAAGCAGTTCAACGAGGAGCGCATCCGCAACGGGGTCAAAAGGCTGAGCAAAAGCCGGCAGGGCAGCACGCAGGGCCGGCTGGACGACTTCTTCAAGGTGACGGGCTCCATCACGTCGGCCAAGCGCAAGGAGCCCGAGTCCAAGGGGTCGGCAAAGAAGAAAGCCAAGACCAACAACGCTGCAGCGAAGTTCAAAAAGGGGAAGTAACCAGACTGGCCGACCCCTGTCGTTAGTTTTTATGCTCAGCTGGGAATTTTAGGCTAATAACAAACGGTCTTCTTTGTGTTCTGCGTGTCACTGCTGGGAAGGATGCTCTGTGTGTTGCTGTCAAAGTCCTTCCAACAAGGCTAGGCTAGCGAATGAGATGCGAGTCTGCTTCTGCAGAAGTAGTAAGGCACAAGGCTGGGAGGGAGAGGGGCTGAAAACCGCAGCCGGGGGGGGGCTGGCAGGGGCAAAAAGTGGCGGGTGAGGAATGAGAGGGCTGCATTCGGCAGTTCAGCTGCAGCGTTCATTGGCTGGAGGCTTTTGGCGATGAGGCCACAGGGACCGGAGGTGACACCTGATCGCAAATGTCCCTCTGACTTAAGAAATAAAAAGCTGAACACCTAGAGAGCAAACCAGGCACAGGTGTTGGAAGAGAGGTTTCTCTCAGACACAGTTAATCTAAAAAGAGGTAAGGTGCAAGCAGCAGAGGCAGAAAATGGGGAGACATGAATGGAAGGCAAGTTGGAGTTGGGAGGAGACTTGAAATAATGAGGTACGCTTCTCCCTTCAGTGAGGACCTCAGGTATGGGCTTCCTTCCCTTACTGTAGTCATTTTTCTTTGTTTAAAAAAAAAAAAAAGAAAAAGAAAAAGCTGTACTCTGGATTCCAAAGTCCTGGCCTGCTCTTAATGCATAAACTGAGGACGAGCTGAGCTGAAACTGCAGCTCTCCAAGCCTGAATCTTCCTGCTAGGCTCAATTTTATGTTTAATAAGAAAAACGTCAATAAACCTAAAGTGGAAACCTCCTCACTCCCTTGATTTCTTAAGGCATCCTTCCACATTGTACACACAGAGACACAGATCCCAGTCTAAGGAGAAAAAAGACTGCTTTTTTTTTTAATTTTGTTCTGTACTTTGCATAACCTTTTACTTGTCAAAGCGATGTGCTTTTTTTTTTTTTTTTCCCCCAGAATAAAATTTATATGCAAATATGTTTCTCAAATTCTCTGGAGTGGTAGCTTAAACCTTCACAGGTAAAGTAAAATCCCAGTTTTAAAGGGAAACCCATTAATGACAATAGCCAACGAATCAAGCACAGACCTGAATACAAGAAATTCATGTTTTAATTCAGGTGTTACAGTGACTCGAAAGCTTTGTAGATGACGGATCAGCTCTTTGGCAAGTTATAAAACAAGAATCTGGGCTTGTTTCAGAGGGAAATTCCATTAACATTGCTAAAATAACCCTGATTTTTAAGCCTTCTCCAATGTTTTTAATAAATCTACTGTAACCAAGAGCAGCAGGCGCTTATGATTTTAAGCCCCTTTTAATAGAAAAATGAAAATACTAATGTCCCATTGCAATAAGCAAGCCCTCATCCATGTGCCTGCGTCTCCTTTCCCACCGTGGTGGGATGAGGCTCGTGGGCTGCGGCTTTGGAACTCGATGGCAGCGCTCTCCACAGGTGACAATGCAGATAGAGCCATGCAGTATGGCCCTGTCACTTAACTATTCCTATGCAACTGCTATCCAAAAACGGAGAAACTAATAGAAAACAAAGCAAACACACACCTACTAGCAACTGCAAATTTGTTCTCTTTTGCCTGTCTAAAAGTTAGGAACCTGATCTGCAGTTGCAGACAGGATGCATCCTCTGACGCATATTTTCAGGGCAGAATGCATTTCTCTCATTGCCTGCAGAAGCAGCCCAGAGAGCTAGATCAGACTTGATTACAAGAGGAGCTTGGGCGCCTACATCGCAGATAGGTGCCTTCAGGCAGATGCCCAGAAGTAGTCGTTTTCATCTCGAGCAGACTCCCACTTCTCTAGGAGCCATCTTACCCAACACAGGAATTGGGGAGCACCCCTGCCCAACCTTGGCGTCCCATTAAGCTCTATTTGGCATACTCATATGGCTTCTTTCCCCCCTGTGGCTTTGCCAAAATGATGATCTCCTCCTCCTCCCCCCCATCCACATCAGCACCGAGCACATAAGGGTTAATGAGCCCTTTTCACATGGTTAGCTGGGGGAGACCAGACCTCAGTCCATGCTTACCCAGACTCTTATGAGCGTTCCTAATGATCCCCTTTGTGGCTGGCGTGAAACTCTTTGCTGAGCTGCGATTTGCTTTGGGGATTTTATCGATGAGGGCCAAAGAAGTAAATAAACCCCGCAGCTGTCCCCCTGCACCAGCCCTTCGGGACGCCGCGTCATCCGCCCTGGTCAAAAGGCGGGTGCCTGGCAGGGCTGCCGCGGCTGTTCTGCCTCACTTCTCTGCAAACTTCCCTCTGTGTGTAACATCAGAGCATTTCTAAGAATGGAGAAACACGGATCACATTTCTCCTTTCTGTCTCAGGACAACACGCACATTTGGTGCGCAAATCACAGAAACACGTCCGGATGCCAGGTAAGAACGGGGTGTTATGCAGGGAAAGCATGATTGTAGGCACATGCTTCAAATCCAGAGTAGGATTAAATCACAGTGTTCAAGCTTGCAAGTTTACTGATACAGAGCAAAAGCTTGTTAGCAGAATATACCTGGACCGTATATTTTCTGTACATCTGAAATTCTTATTCTAACTACTAGGCAATACCTACAAGTTCCCTGTGTAGGTATCACCATCTCAATGGGACAAAATCTCTGAGAAAACATTTGAAAAGCTGCTCTCCTGCCCCGAACACATATAAAATGAACGGGGCAGGTGGGGAAGATGAGCAGGAGCATGCTATGGAGCCACACACAGGAGCCGTGTAGCCTGGGAGAGTTGCACAGGTCTCAGCCCGCGAGGAATTTGCAGAACTTTTGGTAGTATGGCCATGGGGATTTTTCTCTAAGCAGAATAAAACTGTGCAGCAGTGCCTGGAGCAACTTCTGCTGGAATATTGATCGTTGCTTGAGAAAGAGAGAACTTGGTCCCAGCATTAGGGTGGGGTGGATTTTCTGTATGATAAGGATGTTCAGGTGCACTCAGAAAAATGTTCATTAGTGGAAGGGAAAAGGAGCTGCAGCCAAAACCTAGAAATATCCTACCAGCTATCTGTGGTTGTTGGCAACTCACAAAGGGATTTTTAAAGTGAAAATAATATCTGCTATGGAACTGTAACTAGAACTCTACTTGCATACAGGCAAAGTGGGATGTGGTGATCTCAAATTTGGGTTCCTGATTGGAACCACTACAACTCAGATGATTAAGTAACACGTTCGCTGATGCCTGGTGCATGAGCAGAACCACCAGGCATTGACCCCTGCATCCTGCCACACTTCAGGGCAACGTGCTGTAGAGAGAACAGCAGCACACTGGAGTTCAGGAGGTGCTAATCGTGCCTTTAATAAGTTACAACAAGGGTCTGAAAATCATGAGACATCTGAGCATTAGGGAGCGGTCTCAGTATTGCAGAGAAGGAGGGGAATGAGGATGCTGCGCCGCACAGAAGAGATTTTCCTGATGCAGTGGCACAGGTTTGCTTCATGGAGCTTCGAATTTAGGGCCCCTCTTTCCTTGCTGTTCATGTCAAGTACCACATCACCACCCTCCACCTGCCTGCCTTGTGGGTCATCTCCTTCCACTACCTTTTTTTTTTCCCCTACATTTCCCTACACAGTTTTCCACTGCTGTTTATCACATTCATGTTGTTGTTAATTAACACAAGTACAGCTTTTTACACCAGGAGCCAGGCTTTCAGACATATGACGGATTCCTAAAATCTGCTGTGCTCCACTAGAAAGAGTGCATAACTGGGTCTAGAGGGTCTTGATTAGAAAATACCACGTGCAAGGTGTTTTGTGGTTTGAAAAATGACGGCACCAATTTTCTTTCTGCTATATGAAGCCTTCTAATGCATGATCTTTGTTGTTGTTGTTGTTGTTGTTGTTCATCTCTTGGATTCCCATGAATACAGCTAACAGATTTCTACTAAATATATATTACGTACAAGTCATGTCTTAGTCTCACAGTGGTGAAGCGCAGCCTGAAAATGCCCACCTTGAGTGGAGAAAAAACATGTAAATACTGAGCTGGAGCAGATACAAACGTTGAGTGTAATAAAGCCCTGTTTCGCTGCATTCCCACATTGGCTGGGGGACGTTCCCCTGTGTGCTGGAACATGACCGAGAGCAGCCCAGCAGGACCGAGCTGCCTTGCACCGCAGCTGGCCCCAGGCTGCCCCGTGCCCGCCCCGTGCCCACGGGGCTGCTGCCGTGGGCTGCAGGGTCTTCCTGACGCCGGCGCGCTCAGCCCTGTCGTGGGGAAGCAGCAGCACGCTCCCCCCTTCCGCCACCTCCTGTAACGAAACGAGGCGGCACGTTCGCAAATTCTTCGCAAATTCACCACACCTTCTCCAAACGATTTTTTTACATCATGCAATGCTGGCTTTGCTTTTGAAAAGGAAAAGTCGCTATTTTTAAATTCAGCCTCACGAATAAGAGGACAAAATGCAGCTTCTGAAAGGCTTTGGGAGAGTTGCTCTGCCCGTGGGGACTTGCTGAGAACCTCACCACCAGAGTATCAGAGCTTTGTACTTTTAACGGATAGTCGACATAAAGTACTTGCTGATAGCAGCATCATAGGCAAGCCATGCCATTGCTCTGTCTCACTTCACAGTTTTTCCTCCTTCCAACAGGTGTGCTACTGTGATACATGGTGATATGGCTGAAGGCAACAGCACCGTGGTGACCCAGTTCGTCCTCCTAGGACTGACAAGCAAGCCTGAGCTGCAGACTCCTCTCTTCATAGTCTTCTCGGTGATTTACCTCATCACCCTGATGGGCAATCTTGGGCTCATCGCAGTGATCACGACAAACCCCCGACTGCACACTCCCATGTACTTCTTCCTCTGCAATTTGTCTGTTGTTGATCTTTGCTACTCCTCTGTCTTTTCTCCCAGGCTGCTTGTTGTCTTCCTGGTGGAAAATAAAATCATTTCTTACTCTGCCTGCTTCGCCCAGCATTTCTTCTTTCTTGTGTTCGTGACCACAGAGGTGTTCCTGCTGGCCGTGATGGCGTACGACCGCTACGTAGCTATTTGCAACCCCTTGCTCTACAATATTTCCATGCCCAAGAGAGTCTGCGTGCAGCTGGTGGCCGGGTCGTACCTGGGGGGGATTTTAAACTCACTAACCCAAACATTCTGCTTGCTGCCCTTGCCGTTCTGCGGGCCCAATGTCATCAACCATTACTTCTGCGACACCAACCCTCTGCTGAAACTCACCTGCTCTGATGACCACCTCAACGAGCTTTTGCTCGTAACCTTCAATGGGACCATTTCCATGTCTGTGCTCTTCATCATCGTCATCTCGTACATATACATCCTCGTCTCCATCCTGAGGATCAGGTCTGCCAGAGGCAGGCACAAAGCCTTCTCCACCTGCGCCTCCCACCTGCTGACTGTCACCTTGTTCTACGTGCCCGCCGGCCTCAGCCACATGCAGCCGGGCTCCAAGTACTCACTGGAAACGGAGAAAGTCACTGCAGTGTTTTACACCATCGTCGTCCCTATGCTCAACCCTCTGATCTACAGCTTGAGGAACAAGGAGGTCAAGGATGCGCTCAGGAGAGCAACAGCAAAAAACATTTTCGCGAGCTGCCCGCTGGCCAAACTGACCCCGCTCAGCTGACAGGGCTGTTTAAAAGGGAACACAGTACGAGTTTTGTGTCAGCTCTCTGGAGCAGTAAGAAGTCACATAGATGTACAGAAACAGATGCAGCAAATTTTAACCGTGCTTTAAATTTTGCAGACTCCATGTTACCCAACATCCTGTCTCTACAGGTCTCATAAACATTTCCTTGTCATCTCTTGGTTTATTCTGAAATGATGTAATATCACAGAAGGTGTTAAAAAAAATAAGCTTCTAAGGACTCTCCCTCTTAGGCTTAGTTTCATAAGAAGCTGCACTAATTCTGGCAGTGATCCCTCCAGCAGCAAGTTCAAGAACTGGAGGGCTTTGTGGATGTATATCCAAAAAAAGCCTTACTTCTGCAAACTAGAAGAAAATAATCTCATTTTCTTCCAGGAGGATGTGCCATGGAAAGCAAGGAAAGGGAAGGGGAGCGGAGACCACTGAGCAAGAAGGTGATGAGGGCTGTGAGTCTACATGCTGTGATCTAGCGTCAGGAAGATGCTAAACAGTTGAGTAACCATGATTTATTTTGATGGCCATGGAGATCATGACCTAAACACACCCACTGCATTGGTTATAACAATAATCCAAACTTTTTTTTTTTTTTTTTGCTCAGCTGTAGAAGTCTGCATTGTGGATGCGTAATGCAGAGTAAGGTAAAAAAAAAAAAAGTAAAACCAAAAATCTTTGTAATCTTTGTAACACCTTTCATAAAAGCTTGCATTATTCCCAGCTTGGACACTAGATGGTCTTGCCCAGCATGAGGAGCAGTTCGTGCATTTTGCAGTTTTGGGGCCCTCGCTACAAGAGGGACATGGAGGTGCTGGAGCATGTTTGAAGAGCAACGAAGGTGGTGAAGGGACTGGAAAACGAGACTTAAGAGGAGTGGCTGAGGGAACTGGGGCTGTTTAGTCTGGAGAAAAGGAGGNCATTGGAACAGGCTGCCCAGGGAGGTGGTGGCCTCTCATGGCCATCCCTGGAGGTATTTCAGAGATGTGTGGACATGGTGCTTAGGGACATGGTTTGGTAGTGGGACTTGGTAGGTCAGGCGGATGGTTGGACTTGGTGATCTTGAAGGTCTGTTCCAACCTAGATGTTGCTCTGATTCTGTGATCCTGTGCCATGGTTTGGGCTGGTCAGGGTGCAACAAGGACCATGCAGGAAGGCAAAGTGGGAGCTGAAGCTGGCCAGGACGCAGGGCACGGCCCCATGGCACTGAGCAGAGCAGCTCCCATCAAGAAGGGCCAAAACCAAGCCAGGAAAGCTGAAGAACAACTCTGGAACAGGACTGGGAAGAAGCACGGCTACAGCAGAGCTCCAAAAGGGGTCCAAGACCCAGGGCTGAGCCTAGATGGAGCCCCCAGCCCTGGCCACAGGTGAAAGTGGATGCCCCAGGCGAGGGCAATGACCGTGGTTGCCCTCTGATGTCCCAGTGAGAGAGGAACTGTTTATTTTCCCACCCAGCACCCTAAACAGGACCAGCACTGCGCTCCATCTCTCTGACGAGTTCTTCTGCACAAAGGGTGAAGGGATGGAGCAGGAAGGAGCACTGAGCTCCTCTGCTGTGTGTTAGTTCTCGCCCCTCTACCCCGAGTCGCTCAGAATAAAGCACGCCAGAGGCCACGCTCTCTGTCTAGTGGGGAGATTGCCCAAATGCGTCTGCTTTTCATGCAAACTCCATTGCAAGCTTTGCTTAAAAGCTCTATAATGGTTTTAACTGGTTGCCATTTCATTCATTCATTATTCATTATGGTTATTTTAGGAAAACCATAGTTTAGGAAGATGCTTATTTTAAGACATTATTTATTCACTTTAGCATTTATACAATCAACAATGGCTGTATATGTTCTTCCAGAAATTGTATAGTTCATTGAACATAAAGGGCATGTCTTGATTAAACTTTGAAAAATCTTTCTGTCTACTGTTCTCTTTAGAGCACCTTTCGCCCCAGTCATGCTGCACCCTGCAGAAGGGTCATAATTCTGTCAAGTGTTGTTCAGTGACTGCCACACAAAGAATTTGAGACTCTCATTATCCGAAAAGGAAAAAATAGCAGATGTAAAGAAAACACATCCCAAGAAGATCTTTGTGAAGATTTTGATCGGGACAGGCTTCTGGCAATGTGCTAATTAATCTACATGTGCCCATGACGAGTCATTAGTACAGATCCAGGTCCCCTGAGCTTTGTGGTTTCTGATGTTTCTTCCATACATTGGTCAAAAGCTGCCCATTAGATGTCACCTGTGCCTTGACCTGGATGTCCCCAGCTCAGCAAAGCCGTCGGAGGAGCAGACGTACCAGTGCTCCAGCCAGACCCACGCCCAGTGGGACAGGGAGCTGGGAGCTAGGAGCCAGGCTGCAGCTTTCCATGGGTGGCTCCACAGGGCACAGGCAGGAGCAAAGACCTGTGCCGTGGTCACTGGGGCAGCCCCTGGGGAGGGAAAGACCCGAGTCCTTCACACAGAAGACAATTTGTTAATTAGGTGCTGCCCAGGCACCAGGAAGCACCTAGAGAAATTCAGAGCCTGGAGCAAGCTGCAGGTCTCCATACATCTCCGACTTAAACACAGCCTCAGCTCTTCAAGCTCATTTGCTCAGCTGCAGTTTGGGGATAAATAATTATTAATCAGGCAATGAAAACATAACTACATCTTTACCTCCAATTTGAGCATCCCTTTAGCTGGCAATATTTTCATTTAGCGTGACCCATACACAAAACATCGTGGTACCATTTTGGTTTTGCTGGGAAAGCACTGACAATTATTCCGAGGGACTATTGAAGGCTCACATCACAATTAACATGAATTGCGATTGTTTGAAGAGGATGACTCACTTCGCTGGTACTCCGTACCCGTCCTTGCTGTGCAATTTCCTTGTCTGTTAGCACAACAATAATGGCAGCTAATGAATGTTCCTTCATTACCACCACAGTGCTGCAGAGTTCCCGATGTGTCTTCAAAGCCGGGGCAGATGTGGGGACAGCCTTCGCCCCCACAGCCTCCTCAGAGCCCCCTTCACCTCCCTGTTCCTCAGGCTGTAGACCAGGGGGTTGAGCAAGGGGGTCACTGCGGTGTAGAAGATGGAAACCAGCTTCTCCTTACCCTGCGATCTCGCTTTGCCAGGCAGCATGTAGGTGACCAGCCCCGGCACGTAGAAGATGGTGACAGCGGCCAGGTGGGAGGTGCACGTGGAGAACGCCTTGAGCCTCCTCTCCACGGAAGGCATCCACAGGACTGTGTGTAGGATGCAAGCGTAGGACACCAGGATCACCAGGATGGAGCCCACGATGTTGAGCTCAGCACTGCAGACCTGCAGGACGCGGTTTGGGTGGGTGCTGGAGCAGGAGAGGCGCAGGAGGGCGGGCAGCTCGCAGAAGAAGTGGTCGATGCTCCTCGCCCGGCAGAAGGACAACCTCCCTGCCAGCGCCGTGTGCACCAGCGAGGAGAGGAAGCCCGCAGCGTACACCAGCATGGTCATCTTGTAGCAATGCGCCCTGGACATGAGGGTGGCGTAGCGCAGCGGCTGGCATATGGCCATGTACCGGTCGTAAGCCATCACCCCCAGGAGAAAGCACTCGCAGATGATGAACATGAGGAAAAAATGCATCTGGGCAAAGCAGCCCACAAAAGAGACGCTGCTTCTCCCGAGCAGGAAGGTCTCCAGGGCTTTGGGGATGACAGCGGAGGAAAGGCAGAGGTCCATGAAGGACAAGTGGGTCAGGAAGAAATACATGGGCGCGTGCAGCTGGGAGTCGGTGTTGATCAGCAACATCAGCAGCAGGTTCCCCATCACCATTAACGCGTACAGTGACAAGAAAATAACGAACATGGGTGTTTGTAGCTCTGGGATATCGGAGAATCCCAAGAGGATGAAGCCAGACAAAACTGTGAAGTTTTCTCCATCCATATTTTTAATAAGTTACAATGAATTTGCATAGAAATAAATTGAATCTGTGAAATAACGCCCTGAGAGAGAAATACTGTGGAAGAATCACAGCTTCATCTATGCAGTACATGCAATAGAAAGTGATATAATTTTTAGAAAATTATAAGGTGACTCTGTCGTTAGCCCAAGCTTCCAAGTCAAACATGTGAAGGATATAATCATACAGGTATTAAAAGAGCATAAATACTGCTATGATTGATATACCCTGTACTAATGGGCCATTACATATCAAAATGATTATTCAAGTGTAAAAAAACAAAGTCGAATAAACACATTCCAAAATGCGGAAAAGAGAGAAGATATGAATTCCCACTACTGCTCTCTGGAAATTTTCAGGATTTTTCTCTCATCATTTTTTTTTTTCCAGACTGGATCAGTGTTCTTTTGTGGCATCACTAGTTGTGGTACAGCCTTTTCATTGTGAAACAAAGCTGTGCACTTGAAATTGGTATTTCTTTTGTATTTCTAGATTTGTCTGCTTTTGAAGAAAAATCCCTGCCCGTGATGGGTGGGGGGAGCAGCAGTGGTATTATCTCTGGCACAGGTTTGCTGAGATTGCAGAGAGCTTTCTATGACCAACTCAAACATCCACCTATTTAAAAAATGGTCTTAAAACAGATATATAAACCAAAATTCTCAATCTGCAGCTAGTTGTTACCTGGATATTCCCACCTCCCATGTCCAGCCACTCTGCTGATGAAATATCTGACGGAAGATCTATCTACAGATGTCTAAACCTCAGCTAGCCATCTAAAATGTTTCTGGATCAGTTTTAGGTGGGATCAGGAGCATGTTTTTCGAGCACATCTCCTGGCCACTTGTTTTACTCTACTAACCTAAGATCGTCTTGGACAACAGGGCTTGGTAATGTAGACATTGTTGTAGCCTCCATTTGTCACCAACTGAAAGAAGTGTGCCTTTGAGGATACAAGTTATACAGTTTCATCACTGGGATTAAACTGGTGGTGAACTAGAGGTGCACATTCCCACCCCTTTGAGAAGCTTTTTCTCTCAATTTTCTTCTCATCCCAACAGAAATATGTGATGATGGCTGCTGGTCAGCCATATGAATAGAAACAAACACACTAATTAAGGCTGGTTTTCTTTGTTTTGTTTTGGCTTGTTTTGGCTTGCCACTTGATCTTTGGAAAGCAAAAAAAAAATAAAAAAAAATAAAAAATTTAAATCTCCAAGGCATAAACAAAATTACCCCCAAAACTCTGTTGCCTGATCTACACTCCTTTCCTAGTTTTACATTCCCCTGCTTACTTGTTCCAGAATCCTTTCTCTTTACTCTCTTTGATGGTTGGACTTGATGATCTTGAAGGTCTTTTCCAACCTAGATGATTCTAGGATTCTACTCATGCCTCCAGCTCTTTCCTGAAGTGGGATAAGACAAAGAAATTGAAGCTACAGATGGCCTAGGGCTGAAAATCTCTGCTGGAGCCTATTTCATTCCCAGGTCATCTCTGACGGGCTTCTATTATTCTGTCTTTACAACAGTGTGGTTCTTACCCTTTTCCTAAGAAAAGAGATCAAGTCTGTCCAGCAGCATCTTCAAAATGGGCTCTAATCTGAGTCTCCAAAGCCATGACATGAAAGCTGTAGAGTCCAGCTCTTTCAATAGGGATGTAAAGGAGAGACTGTAAATTTTTTTTATGGGAGTGGATGCAGATAATTATTTTTCAGAGCCTTATATGAGCGTGGTTATAAGACAGATGTTGTGTGTGTGTTTATAAGGCAGATGTCATTTACTGACCTTTGGGACTTGCTCCCTGAGCAATGCCAAGTCTGAAGCCTAGGAGAGTAGGGGTGCACTGCAATTAATATTATTTTCAATATTGGACTGAAACAGAGCTTAGAAAATTAGTCTGAAAAGTTTTCAGATTTAGCTGTATGGAAGTAAATTGTCATATTGAGAGACAGTGAAGACTGATGTGATCTGAAATCTATTGATCAATGACAGCTTTCATATTAATGTGCTCATATTTGAGATCTGATCATAACCATAAAACCCTCGGTAACAAGCAAACAGAAAGATTTTTGGCTATTTCCTCAAACTTCAAGTGGAGGCATCCCAAGGGCTGTGTTTGGTTCTTCAGCTCATGAATCAAACACACATCAGGGTGCCTCTCCTTCATCATAAACATCCCAATGCTCAAGCATCGAGCAGAAGGCATCAGTGGGGGCTGCACACAATTCCATCAGTCCAAGGGACGCATCTCCCATCAGAACACTCAGATTTCTCCCTGAACCTGTACACCTGCTGCTGAGAAGTACTTGTGACGCAGGTTGAACAGGAAATAATAATGTCATACAGAGCATTACAGTTTCAAAAGTGCTCCTGCTTGGTATCAAGATGAAGGCTGGATCTCACGTCCCATCCCATTTAGTATCAAACAGCCATTAAAATGACCTCATCTGACCAAATGTGGGCATGGAGCCCAGTCCCCTACTTATGTGTTATTTAAGGGGGCTATGGGCATTCAGAGTTTGGGGGTCTGCTGGACGGGTAGCGGGTAGGAGACATAACTCAGGAGAGATTTGGAGCTTCTGGGAAGAGGAGCCAGCATACTGTGGGGCATCTAAAACAGCACTCGAGTGCTGTGTTTAGTTAACTGGCTTCCTTCCCAGATGGTGTGCTTTGAATTTAACCATTAGAGGATTAACCCTTTTTTCCATGGCTGGAAGAAACCACTCTTTTCTCTCCAAAAAGGAGCATGGGAGAGACCCAGCATGCAAGTGGTGCAAAGTGACAGGACTCTGAGAAAAACTGGTGGAGCATCATATGGAAAATGTAGATAAAATGGCTTAAATAGTATCTAAATACATTTTATATTATTTGTCTAAACACATTTGTTGATGCCAGGCCAGCAGCAACCATTACAGTCAAGCCCGACTCATTCTTTTGGTACCTTCCTGCATTAATTTGGTTGCAGCAGAGAGACAAAATCTGAACCGTCCTGCAGGCCAACTTGTCCATTGGCTACCAGGGAAGCCTGAGCTGGCTCTGCACCAAATGATTAATGCTTGAAGGCAGAAAACATGAGTCAGATCAGAAAAGCTTGAGAGACGATTCCAGGGCAGTTTGCTTTTTGTTTATCCCCAGATATCGCAAACTTTTGCTTCAGAACCACTTTGTTAGCAACAGAGAAAGCTGGCTGTGGGCCTAACATTGCATTGAAGGTTGCTGAAAATGAACCTAACAGAGCATCCCCTGTGTGAGCTGCTGGAGTGTGGACGTGGAGAGCCCTCTCAGCAGATATATTTCCATACACTTCGCTGGTGACCACATGGCATGCTTTTTCTTTGCTCAAAAGCATCGTTTTGCACAGCTGCTTTGACGATGCAGCAGAATTTGCTCAGATTTCCCATGTTTATTCTAATAAAGCCTGAGTGCCAATGTTCCTGAAAGTTTCTGCTGGGTTAAGAGATGTTACAAAACACTCAGTACAAATATTAAATGGCAATTTTGTCCCAGACACTTAGAAAACACAAAAGAAGTGGTATACAGAAGAGAACGCCAAGCTGTGTAAGCATGGGGAAGTGAGATGGAGAAATATGTAGATGGCTTTAAATGTGTGTGTTATTATTTTTTTTTTTTATGTCAATTTGTTTTTCTGCTGGAAAGCACCAGACTGCCAGTCCTGGTGATGCACCAGCACTGCATAGAAAAGGATTTCCCCCTTTTTTTTTAGTTTGCTTTGTCTCCATTCAATACCAGGCTAAAAACCAAGGCTTGTGAAATGGGAAAAGCAATGCGAATTGGGGAAAAAATATCCTGGAGTTGATGTTAGGACAAAAAAAAAAACAAACAGATTTCAAAGATTATTTCAAACAAAAACCACTGTCACAGCATTATTTCATGTGACCTCACTTCATGGTCTCGAGCCAACTGCTGGAAAATTCAGTTAACAGCCTCATGTTGCCAGGAACATTGTCCAAGGACAGTCATTAATGGAGGACACGAGTGAGCAGATGCTGGCTGATTCGATGTCAACAGCAGCAAGGTGCAGGGCAAAGCCAGTGCCTGCCTCCTCCCTTTGGCTCGCTGAAACATGAAATGAAGCTAGTCATTATTTTTGCTAGTAGCTAAATAATAAATTGCTTCTGGATGGTGCGTCATTCGTAGTAGTATTGAAGCCTGCCTAGCCCTCTTGTTCCAGCGGGCTAGGGACCTCTGGTGAACAAGGAGGAAAGCAATCTACCTTGTGCTTTCCTGATGGCGCTCTTCATTTCTGCGTTCCTCAGGCTGTAGATCAGAGGGTTCAGCATGGGGACCACAACTGCGTACAGCACAGAGGCCACCTTGTGGTGGTCCAAGGTGCCTGTGGAGCTGGGACGCAGGTAGACGAAGAGGGAGCTGCCGTAGAACAACGCGACAGAGACCAGGTGAGAGGCACAGGTGGAGAAGGCTTTGTGCCGTCCGGCTGCGGAGCGGATCTGCAGGACGGCGGACAGGACCAACCAGTAGGAGACCAGGATGAAGACCGTGGTGCTTAGCACGTTGAAGCCCACCACAGCAGAAACCACCTCCCCGCTGACGTGGACATCAGAGCAGGCGAGGGCTAGCAGCTGTGGGCCATCACAGAAGAAGTGGTTGATCCTCCTGGAACGGCAGAACGGGAGGCGGAAGATGGAGACCGTGTGAATGGCCGAGCTGAGCACCCCAGCCAAGTAGGCACCAGCCAACATCCCGACACAAAGCCGCCGGGACATGACCACCGGGTACAGCAGCGGGTTGCAAATCGCCACGTAGCGGTCATAAGCCATGGCAGCCAGCACGTAGAACTCGGTGGTGGCACAGGTGGCAAAGGAGAAGAGCTGAGTGGCGCACCTCACGAGGGAGATGAGCTTCCTCTCCACCAAAAAGTTCAGCAAGGCCTGAGGGATGATGGTGGAGGAGTAGCAGACATCCAGCAGAGACAAGTGGCTGAGGAAGAAGTACATGGGGGTGTGCAGGCAAGAATCGATTCTGATTAATGTGATCACGCCCAGATTTCCCACTAGGCTGACCACATAGATGGCAAGGAATAAGACAAAGCATATCAGCTGCAGGTCTTCTTGGCTTGTGAAGCCCAGGAGAATGAACTCAGGCACAAACGTGGAATTATCTTCAACCATACTGAATATACAAGCAGTGCACCTGCGGTACATCTTTCGAATGGCGATGCTTAATAGCCCAAGTCTGTCAACAAGGCTAGGAATGTTAATTCTTGTCTACCAGCCACACCGCTTTAAGTCAGTACAAATCTCTGAGAGAGGGAAACCACAAGTTCCTGGGGCAGCCTTCTGTACAGCAGAGGATAAACACTCACAGCCATCAGCAACACACCTGAAGTGGAAGGACATTTCAAGGCAGCTGAGGGTTTGCTTCCATCCAGCTCATTCCCTCCAGTTCTCAGGAATCTTTTCTGGTAACATTTCACATTGTCACGAAAGAAAAAGGTGTAAGAGAAGGTGGGAAACACCATACCAGAATAAGTATAAATAAACTGTAGAGCTTTTTAAAATTTCTCTCAAGCCATTTACACACTGAAGTCTGTGATTTTCACAATAACTGCTGGGAAAATGAAATGACTTTTTGTATTGTGGCCAGGTCAATACAAATCTTTTGACCTTTTATAGTTGCAGAAAGGGTCCAACAAGGGGATGAATCATGTTTCAAAGAAAACAAACAAGTTCAAACTGCTTTCTAGAGTCCCAGGCTCTAGGGTGAATGCTCTGGTGCCACTGCGGCAGGTTAACATTTCTTCAAGCGACCGGACGTCTCTTTTCTAGAAGATGCAGTGCTAGCAAGGTGAGTGTTTCCAGTCTCCATTATGCAAAAGATCAGACCCAGTGACAGCAGTGGTTTCTTCAGTAGCTTCAAACTTCAGCATTATGCTTTGGGTACCTCTTTGCAAGAGTCCAAGTTTCGAACACAACTGGAAACCACGCTGTAAGAACATCTCCATAAAGGCCTGTTGCACAGCCATCCACACCGCAAAGAAGTTGGCAGCAGAAGAGGCAGATTGAGAGGATGAAAACACATCAGATATTGCACTCAAATAAGAAGCAATGCTCATTGGGTTCAGGGTAAATGAGAAATGGAGTCTTGCAGTCCTAGCACTTAAGCTTACATTTGTAAGCTTACATTTGTACTCTCAGAAGAGTCCTAAGAGAAGATTGTGGCTTAGCAGCCATCCATCGCTTGAGCACCCTTGTACAGACTTACTGCAGGCAACGGAAATAACAGCCAGTTTTTGGAAGAGTAACCAGTGAATTCTTCTCTAAAAGAACGCAAAGAAATGCAGTCATCGGCTTGGTGCGAAGACAGGCAGCTCCGTAGCCGCGGATATCAGCCAGGGCTCTTCCTGCGTGGGCCCTTCTGGAGCTGTTTCTCCACTCCCCGTGGAGGGATGGAGCTGGCTGAGCCCTTGTGCGCAGCTCACGGCCAGGCCCTGCTGCTGGCCCGCGGTTTGCTCGAAAGCACCAAGGAAATGGATTTACTTCTTGGGCAAATTCGTACACCTTCGTATAAGCAAAGAAAAGGGGAAAATAAAAGTAACAGGTAAATGTTCAACATATAATAAAGCATACGTGCTACACACACCAGTAGGCTATATTGGTTCAGACCTGTTGTACACAGGTCATGCTCACATCAAGCTTTCAGCTTAAGCATAATTTCTGCTTAAATAAATCTAGCAAAGCATGCCATGTGATCATATCTGCCTTGCCTTTTCCGACAAGGACAGGAACACCTCTCCGTTTGGCATCAGAGCCTGGTGGGTGCTCCACGTCCAGAGTGAGCACACGCATTCCCTGTGAGTTTGGGCAGCAGATCTCCCAGGAAGGCTGTGTCTAGGAGAAAGCACTGGAAAATGTGACCTCTCCCAGCGTAACTTGTCCTCATGTAAGATGGGGCAGTAATAGGAGCCAGGACTTGTCTTGTCGGGCTTTGTTTTGGACTTGATGCCAAAGCTGGAGGTAAAAGATAAATACTGACTCTCTCTCTGCTTGCTAGAGAGAAAGCAACAGCTCCTAAAATGACAGTCTGCAATGGATGGAATAAAAAAACATTGATTTTTTCCTGGATAACATTAATCATCACTTGACAGGGTTACACCAGAGAGCAGAGAAAGAGTGCATCTTATCTGGAATCTGACAAGCAGACCCACACTTAAAAGCCATCATGCTCTTATGACACTTTGCTCGGGGGGAGGCTCAGTTCCAGAGCCAGACACCTAATTTCAGATGTCCTGTGAGCAATGTGCCTGGCCTCCCCTTATCATTAATGGAGATTTAGAGCCACTTTTCATGCCTCGGAGGGGGGGAGCAGTGCCTCCGAGAGACCCGCGAGGAGCGGGGGGACGGGCACAGCTCATGAAAACGGAGCGGTTGGGGTCTGGGGCTGACCCTACCCTGGAGGCAGCATCCAGGCACCGCGATGGGGACACCGGTGCCGCGGGAAGATTGACCCGAGCTGCACAATTAACCACGGCTCACCCGCACTGTGTCCTTCTGCAAGGCACGAGGCAAAACGACTGCTTTGTGCAGAGACCATGGATGCGGAGATGAAGCCCGGGGGCATGGGCTTCATCTCAGAACGGGCAGCTGAAGCTCCCCGTCAGGAGTCACAGCTCCCCACTTCTGGGAGACATTGACTGGAACAGAGATAAATTAAACTACAAACCATACCTCGCTGCCTCGGGTCCTATACTCTTCGTGCTGACAGCCTGTTGTTCAGTGTTCTGCTAACCAGCTGCCAGCAAAAGCACAAATATTCCTCTTGGAAAAAGGACCTGCATTTGCACCACCTGCTCAAATTCAATAAGCCATGATCTTAAGATCTTGCATGTCTTGGGCAAACCAGTGCAAGACCTTTCAACAAGCCAGTCTGTGACCCACCAAGCAGCCCATCATTAGTTTTTCTCCAACGTTTCAGCCACAAAGTTACAGATACAAGACCCTGCTGCAGAACAGTGCCTTGCAGAGCAGTCTCCCAAGTGTTTGCCTGCTTAGGTAGCGATTTGTCTGCTCTTTTTGTGAATGTTGTCCTCAAAACATTGGTACGGGAACACACCACATCTGTAAACCTAAAATGCACTGCTGGGCTCGCTGGAGTCCTATAGTCCAAATTATCTAGCAAATACTGAAAAGCCTCATTAGTAAGAGATTTAAAATCACACAAAAGCTCCTTGTGCTCGCACTTCCAGCGCCCCTCTGGTCTCTGAGGGTGACCGTTCATGCTGTCCTCAAGCAGAGGACAATTTTTGTACTCCCAGCTGCTCCCTGCTCATGCTGGAGAGGTGCACAGCATCTTCCTGTGCTTCCAGGGCCTGGAAGCTTGCAATATTCATGGAGCTGGGGGTAACTGAGGGAATAACAGCACAAGCACTGGGGAATTGTCTCATCAAGCTAAATTCAGCCTCTGGAGAGCCCAGGCATGTCCTGAGACCCAACAGGTCATGATACAGCCAAAGGGTTTTTAGCATTGATGGCTACAGAAGGTTTTATCTGAACAACATCAGCTCAAAAATGTTGCCCTTAATAGTTTCATACATTTTAAAAAATCAACATAGATGTTTTCTTGTAGTTCCCCACACTATGCATGTGATGTCTGTATTCAAAAAACTCTTATTTTTTTTCCCCCGAGCGGCTCTTCTTGAAAGCATTCAACCCACAGTCCAGACTACAAGGGATGAGAAATCCAGCACTTACTTTTTTTCAGTTTACGCTTATAATTAGATTTCCACTTGATGCACCTGCCTTTGCTTTTCAGCCAGAAACTCTGCCCACGTTTTGCTCAGGAAGCTGGGGTGTGTCTGTACTGGCTGCAGCTCATTCTAGAAGAGGACACAAGTCACCTCTTCATCTGCTCCAGAAAAAAACAGATGGGGGTGACACCAATTTTATCCACCTAACCCACATTTAGTTGTGAAGGGTCAATTTCTTCCCAGGGAAGGTCAACAGGATGAATCCAAAATGTTTACCCAGGAACCAGGCAGCTACATAGGCAGCCTAACCCATTTAATTTAGCATCCGAGAGCACTGAGGACACCTGCTCACATGGGATTATTTGGGTAGAGAAATATGTGAACTATATAAATCACAACAACAACAACAACAACAAAAATTATTCACATATATTAGATAGCTGTTCTGATCTCTCTCTGTATTTGCATTTGCCTTTATTGTAAAATCTGGAATAGTTTTGTCAGGAGTAAAGATGTGCTGCAGAGACCCTCTCTGAGAATGATCTATGCTGCAGGAAACAATGATCCATGCAGGAGGGAACTAGTAAAATATCAGGAATTATTATTTCAAATAATATATGGTTCACCCAATCTAAAAGAAAAATAATCTATAAAGTAGAGTGAACTCAACAATCTGGATGTTATGCAACCTGAAGCCTCCCAAGAACTGCATTACCGAAAAAAAAAAAAAAAAAGCCTAAAACATCATTTCAGCAGTAAAGTTTCCCCCTCTCCCAGTTATGTGATGGGAATTTGGTTGGGAGCTTGTTCAAACCCCTGGCATCGTCCTTTCGTTTTTAATAGGCTCCAGAGCTCAGCTGATGCTGACGAAACAAGCAACCTACATGGGGTCAGCCAGCTGCGGAGGCAACACAATGGCCCTGTTCTACTTATTTGCTATTTCTCAGCCTCCTGCACAAGGACAAGCCACTCACTTATCCAAGGCTTAATAGGACACACACACCAAAAAAAAAAAAAAAAAAAAAAAATGTTTTCAGCTAACAGAAAAAGGAGTAGATATTTCCAATAGTGCCCAATAGATGGTGACGATGTACAAGAAATACTGATCAGTATTTTCCTAGCCAATTATTTACCATTTCCCCCCTGCAGCTCTCCCTTTTAATACCTGAACGAGACTGCTATGGCCACTTCGCGTCCCTAGGGGCTGACAGAGCACAGCGCTTATAGAAGGAATAAGTCATTCACATACAGACAGGAATGGATTTTATTCAGAGGCAGATGAAATGCAGCTTTTGAGAAGGAAAGGCACGTCTAAGGAACAACATTTTGTCTGTGCTGTTTTGTATAAGCCCACTGTAATGCCTTGCCAGCAGCAATAAGAGTCAGCTTCATGACAATGACTTCAGTGTTAAAAATAATTTTTAAAAGTTCTAGGTGCTGACCAAGGTCTTGTCACTGTGCAGCTTATTTTTCACTGGTTGATATTTGAGATGATTTTTCCTCTATCAACAACACAACTCACACCAAGTTAGAAAGCCCTCATCCAGGAGGTGCCCCAGCCTTCTGCATCTCAGGCAACCATCTGAGCACCCTGCAGAGAACATTATGGGGACACCCATTACCTTAGACTGATGAAATGCTGGAGGAAGGTATAAGTTTTTTGGGGTGGGGAAAAAAATAATTGTGGCTGTTGTTCCCCTGGTAGGTTTGCATTTCACAGCACCCACCAGTTCCTAGCTAGAGTGGTGAAAGGCGGGAGCTGTAATTTCTGGCAGGAGTTGCTTCTTGTATAAGAAATACAGACTTTGTTATTGTTATTATTACCTTCCGTCTTCCCCCCCCCCCCTTTTTTTTTTTTTTTTTAAATTCCTTTTCCCCACTGCCTCATGCTGAAGTGAAAGATCACTGCATGCAGCCGCTACTGAAAATATTTTCTTTCTTTCTAACAAGCCACTGTGGGCATAAATTAGTAAGCCAATTAGAGCTTTGTTTCAAGCCTTTGAAAGGCAGAAATTGTGAAAGAAAAAGAATGAAAGGAGAAAGGCATATGGCCACCCAAAAAGAGCTAACAAAGATGAATTTAACCCTGCAAAGTTCCAGTAACTTAGCAGCCTGGTTTCAAACACAGACCTTTTGAGAAATTCATATTTCATACTCAGTTGGTTTACTCACCTTATCCAGTTACCCCCACAACAATAAAACCTCGTTATTTACCCATTCAGATGATGTTTGCATCTTTCCCAGGAAGAGCTCCTGAAGGAGCCACCTCCCCAGCCCATCCACCAGTGAGACCCTGCACGCCAGGCAGGGTGGGATGCCCAGGCTTCATGAACCCTTCTGGATAATGGAAATATTTTCCATTTCTTACCAAGAAAATGTCAGCCCAGGTTAGCTCTAAGGAGGAGAAATGCTGATCCAAACTCACAGCATGCTGCTAAACTCTGCAGGATCCCCAGACGTTCTGTGACATTATTTGGCATTTTTCTGCTATAGGCATTTTTCTAATAAGCCCAACAACAGCACATCCCACACCCCTTCATTTACCAGGGAGGGGGTTACAGCTTGCCATTACAGCTAATTTGAGCTAGGGATTGACAAGGAAATCAGTAACAAATGTGTATGTGAACACAAAGAAATATATTATATAAATATGTAGTATAAGATGCAATTATTGCATTTTTATGCATATACACACATACGTGTATGTGTATAACTTGGCACTCATAGGACCAGAGGCCTCCCAGATGTCCTTTCTGATCGGAATTATCCCACCTCCTGCTCAAAGCAGGGCTCATCTCACAGCTACATGGCTGCTCACAGCCTCATCCAGACACTTTTTGAACACCTCTGTGGACGGAGGCTCCACAGCCTGAGACAAATCCCCACAGTCAGCAGTCCTGGTCCATGAAGCTCTGTGCATTTGTGGTTTTCCAAGGTCTTCATCAGCTCCTGTGTCATTAACTCTGCTCAGACCCTAACAGCAATTCTTTCTGCTGTTCTCCTCAGTGCATCCTTCACCATCTGGTTCCTCAGGCTATAGATGAGGGGGTTCAGCATTGGGATCACCACTGTGTAGAAGATGGAGACCATCTTATCCGTGTTCAGGGAGTAACTAGAGCTGGGGCGCAAATACATGAAGATCGTTGTCCCATACAAGAGGGTCACAGCTGTCAGGTGGGACACACAGGTGGAGAAGGCTTTTTGCCTACCTTCAGCTGAACGGATCCTCAGGATGGCAAAGGAGATGAAGATGTAGGAGATCAGGATTGTGGAGATGGTGCTGAGCTCAATGATGCCAGCTAAGGAGAAGAGGATCATCTCATTGATGTAGGTGTTGGCACAGGACAGAGCCAGGAGGGGAGGAACGTCACAGAAGAAGTGGTTGATGACGGAGCTGCAGAAGGGCAGCCTGATGATGAAGGTCATCTGTATGACAGCGTTCAGGATGCCCCCAATGTAGGACCCCACCACCAGCTGCACGCACAGCCTCCGAGTCATAACAGCTGAATAGAGCAGTGGGTTACAGATGGCCACGTACCGGTCGTATGCCATGACGGCCAGCAGGAAGCACTCCGTGGTCACAAAGACAATGTAGAAGAAGGTTTGGCCTGTGCAGCCAGCAAAGGAAATGGTCCTCCTCTCTGACAGGAAGTTCACCAGAGTCCTGGGGGCAATCACGGAAGAGAAGCAGATGTCCACCACGGAGAGGCTGCCAAGGAAGAAGTACATGGATGTGTGAAGCCGGGGGTCACCTTGGATGATGATGATGATTCCCACATTGCCCAAGAGGGTGACGATGTAGATGAGCAGAAACACCACAAAGAGGGCTGCCTTCATCTCCGGCTGGTCAGCCAGGCCCTCGAGAATGAACTCTGCCACCGAGGTGCGATTCTCCATCGCCATTCAGGGCCTTGTGTCTACCAATGGAGAGAGCACAAAGATACAGGACGGTGGAATTGATACCTTTTTTATTATTATTTTTAAACTGAAATTGGATAACCTGGCAATTTGCACCATGGGCAGCTAGGGCACCCAGACCGTTCATTTCTAGGGAGCTAGGATGGGATGGAGCGTGTGTTAACCATGAGAAGTCAGCCAGCTGCTCTGAGCTTGTCTTCTACAGTCCAAGGGAAGGGGAGGCCCCTTCTGAAGAGAAAGCATCCCAGCTTTCTGAAACACCCATCCCAGCTTCCAACAAGTCACTGCTGAAGGCATCTCACTTCCCTGACTGTAGGCAGACCTTAGGTCAGGCTTGTCTCTAGCTCAGGATCTCATTTTGGTACCTATAGGTTGATGAGATTGACAGATAGAGCATCAGATGACAGAGACTTAATTACCAGCTCTGCCCTTGATCTCTAGCAGTTAAACTTTTTTCCTCATTTGTTTCCCTTCTTCCCCCCATTTCGAACAAATGAGGAGGTGCCCAGAACAGGATGGCTCTGACTTCAGCAGGATCTTCTGGCTATAAGTGTAATAGTTTGAAGTAAAATACCATAGCTCTTCTTCCTTGGTTTTGGAAAAGACAAAAAGCCCTTAAGAGCCTTTAGGAGAGAGAAGAGGTGTTGCGTGATCCTGAAACTCAGAAAAGAAGCGAGGAGTTTAATATTACAGTCTCAGAAACCTTTTGGAGATGAGGGCAGGGAGACCATGAGTGCAATTTGAGTCTGAAGCTGTTACTCTGAACTGGGTTGAACATCAAACATTTCCTTAATATAACTTAGAGAATACACAATTAAGTGTTAAACATCAAATCTATCTTGATTGCCCCATGACACTGAAAGCAAATGCATTACTCTGGGCGTTAAGGTCCCATGTATAAAGAATTTATATGGATTTAGCAATCAGCCTATTGATAAATGCTCAAAGCTCTTACGGAGTTGAGCTGGCCAGAGCCCATCGCATCCCTGCTCATCGCCTGCCCTTGCCATGAGACACCATTAACCACCATGATACACTGATGACATTCATCATGCCTTGCATTCTCAGAAACGGGCTGGGAGATGAAACCTGATTTGCAGCAGTGATTCAAGTGTCAGGAGAGAGAGCTGCGAGCGTTTATGAATATGAACCATCTGTAATGTACTGACCGAGACCAGGCACAAGTGGGATCTGCGATGTCCTGGAATATAAAGGAACACCTGGTGCCTTCCCCAGTGTGCTCAGGCAGCAGCATCCAACTGAATTGCATCTCATTTCCAGGTGAGAACATGGAATGTCTCACAGTTCTGGCAGAAGGGAGGGAAACAACCAAGGGAAAAAAGGAAAAAAAAGAGCCAGCATGAGAATTCACTGTTTTAAGAGGCAATCTGTGAAAACAATCCTCACAGAGGAAGGTTGGCTGTGGCACAGCACAGCATCCTGGTGGTGAGGATGCTCATGAGGACTTCCCTCATCCCATTGTCCGGAGGTAAAACTCATCTCACTGCAGCAGCTCCTGCCTCTCCCCTCGGCCGGAGGGGAGACCAGGGAGCAGTGCTGAGCCCGGCTCACTCAGCTCCAGCTGCCTGAATTTGGGCACCTAATTAGGCTGCTCAGCTTACTGAAAGGGTGAAATATCAGTTCCTGTCCCTGATAACACGAAGGCTTAGAATAGAACGATTACATACTTACAGGAGTAAAGATGAGGATCAAAGTCTTACCCCATTGGGTGAGTACCAGGATCAGAAGACTGTTTGCAGAGCCATTCTCCATCAACTGAACATACACATTTTGTCTCGGGCTTGGTGGGTGGGTTAATCTCGCTATGAGAGCATTTTCCCTTCTTCTTCTGCCAGGCTCCTTAAACTTACCATAAGCACCATGATTTCTGATCCATGCACACTTTTGAATCCATAATACCAGTGTGCATCCCATGCACATCCCAGTGGAAATATTTCACCTTTAACCAGCACAGAGGAGCAAACCTTTAACTGGTGTAAATCAGAGCAGCCTCCCTGCAGGCAGCATTGCTGCAGTGGTTTATACCAGAGGAGGATGGTCCCAACAGAGTTCACCCTGACCATTCAGGGAGTGGTCACACTGACCTGTGGATGGAGGCTACCTTCTCTTACCAGCTGCAATGTCTCTTCCACTTTGGATGGAACTACAGTCTCAGGAAACATGCACAGTAAATCTTGGGGATTAAAACTTGAAGCCATCCTCGCAGTTTCCAGATAAACAAGAACATCTCTCCTGAGCTTTCGAGAGCCTCACGCATATCTCCATCAAGTGAAGTTCTTCACTTACAGCAACATGTTGCCTTTATACAGGTGTCTGTAAGTCTTTGTGGGCAACAGACACCCCTCTTCAGGGAGGGGGTGTTTGTCATTGCCTTGGCTACAGTTCAGGTTTCTAAGAGAAGCGAGTCTTGGTTATATGCTGCTGGCTCCTTAATGAGAGTCCGTGAGTCATAACAGCTTGAACTACTAACAAAGGCTTAGCTATACACGCAGGATGATGCAAAATCCTATGCTAATTCCTGGACTACAGCAACATTGTTGTCACAAATATCAATAACCTGTGACAACAATTGTTAACCTCAAGAGAACAGGTGGAGATCCCAACGAGTGCGAGTTACTCTTCACAATCCCCTCTGAAAACCAAGGGCGGGATGGGAAGGTGCATCCAAAGGGCAATTTACCGCAAGCATCTCAAATACCTCTTGTAAGCAGCTTAGGCCGCAGTAATCGGCTCTGGCTGGATGCCTGTGCAGATGGCTGGGATCACGGAGATGACAATGAATGAGCCTGAACCACTTCCAGACTACTGACAACTGGGAACAGGGAGGTCTGTATTGGACCCACCTGCCAGAACATGACTGGTGATGGCAGTCCATTAAACCTTTTTTCTATGCTCCAGATATTTCCAGGAACATCTCAGCAGTCATTTTTCCTCCCTTTTAACAGAGGTCAGGGTCATTCTGCTGCTCCACCTCTACTGAAAGATCAGAACAGTCTCATCACAGCATATTTTGGAAAGAGATGGTATTAATTCAGTACTTTCTGCAAACAAACTTTTGCTTAGCAGAAAATTGTTAGCACATTCGTGGCAATTTCAGTGTAATTCACCTCAGCTCACCACATTCAAGTATCAGTTTCTTTCAGCATCTGAAACATCTTGAGTTCCCAATTCATAACATGACTTTCATCATAGAATTTTCCCTTTCAGTAATAGGAGCTCATGCTTTTAGACACACTGCATGGATACAGAAACCATATAAGTAGCAGCTCATGTTTAGATCCCTGACTTCCATAGGTGGAATTTCCTCATCTATCAGTTGAGAAATGCATTGTGTAGACATAAGACTAGGCTCTTTTCACACTCAGTAGGCATGAAGGTGGTGGTTCAGTAGCTCAGACATGGGTGTCCAGGACTGTTTAATACCCTCCACACATTTTTCCTGCTCCCCAAAAGGGAGCAAGTCTCCCTACATCTTGTGCTGTATCTGCTAGTTCTGTGTTGATACCCTCTCAGGTGGAATTAGGTGCATCAGGAGATTCGGGAGATCCCAGAGAGGGATTTGCCACATCCAAAGAAGAGACCAACATGTGGTCATGCAGATGGAGAAGTTCTCCATCAGTATTACTGAGAGCCTAGAGGACTGGCTGAGATGGACACCAGGAATGGGTTTGGGTTCACCTAGCTACAGATGAGCATGATGTACAGACCTACACATGAGCTGTAGGTGTCCCAGCTTCTGTTCCAGCTGAAAGTCCAATGGTGCAGTTTGGTTGGCCAAACAGAGGGACAGCTCTGGCAGAAACCCCATAGGACCTGCAGGAAACCCAGGACCTTCTGGAAGGGCAGCTGGAGCCCAGCAGGACACCCTTGGGTACCCAAAATGACGCTGGAGACCAGAACCAGCACAGGCAGCAGCCAGATACACACATGAACCAGCAACCCAAACATTGACAGAACAGAGGTGATGCCAGACAAGTGTTCGCTGAGCAACAGGCATTGCTACAAATGGCAGCATCATCACGGAAAGGTTTGTATTCGGGGATCCCCGGGGCTAACACTTTCACTGCTATTTCACAATTCTCTTCCCACTATTGCACATACCTCCAGATACAGCTCAGAACATCCCCTATTTGAAAAGCAAAAAAAACCATACTTCCCAGTTATTTCTAAAAGATAAGCTTGTTTTGTTTCTTACAAAATGAGAAAGGAAAAAATTTAGAAAGCAGTTACACATACATTTACCAGGTAATTAGGTATAAACTTTTGAAATGTTTACAACTGTTACAACATTGTTACAACAATGTTTACAATGTTTACAAATTCTTTATATCTGTTGTATTAGTTATGCGGTTGTCATGTATTGCTGTATCTAAGTGTTTTTGGCCATTAACATTCCTCTTACGATGGAGGCAGAAACAGAAAGGAGGAATTGCAGTAAAAAAAAAAAAAAAAAAAAAAAAAAAAAAAAAAAAAAAAAAAGAGGAAATTGAAAAAAAAAAAAAAAAAAAAAAAAAAAAACATTAAAATAGCATATGAACTGTAAGGCAGCAATATCTGACATATCAGTGATATGACCCATTGGCTGGATGGTTTTCAGCAACCCTAATTCAGACATCTTGAATGGAAATATGTCAGACGTTATATTTTCTGTAGGGAGAAAGCTATGCCTTTATGCAGCATAATTCAGATGAGACATTTCATGCATTTATTTTAACAAGGATCTTGCTCTTTCATTCCTGCTGTGGAGAGAGACTAAGATCAGATGCAATGTTTATCTATTAAAACTCACATTTGTCCAGTTAAATCCCATGTGAAGAACCTTTATCTATTAAAACTCATTTATCCAGTTAAATCCCATGTGAAGTTTTCCAATTACAGATAACTGTCTGGAAACAATTAGTGAGGAAAGAAAGAAATTAGAAATATTAATTTTATTGCAACTAGTGCATCATGGCTTTACTGTACACCCTTAGTTTGAATACATGTACTGAAAAATTCCACTAAACGGCACATTTAGGAACTGCCATTGTCCAATACTTAATGTTATGTATTAAACTCATTTGAAGTATTTACTTGCTATAAGAAGCATTATGAAGAATTAAAGTGCAGCAGAGTAATTTTTAAAATACCTTTAAACATACTTGGATGGGTCATTGTGGAAGAAGACTCCCAGGGAAATTCCTGTTTAATTTCCCTGTTTCCAGCAGCTTTAAGGAAACATTTCCCACTCAAAGCTCTTTTGCCTGCTCCCATCTGGAGCAGGGATTACCTGGTAGTAAACTGAGACCATTACAATGAAGTTGGTGGCTTAGTCCCAAGGAAAGGGCCATAAAGACTTCTAAAGCCCATTGCACTCGCTTCTTGGCTGGAGCAGAGCTACCTGGGCATCCTCCCAGCACACCAGCCCCATGGCAGGTCTGTCAGGGAACACTTGCTTCGACTTCTCCAGCTGCAGAAAAGCTTATTCCAGCACCAAAGCTCACCTGAAATTCATAGGTTCCATGTCATGGCTGGAATAGGTACAGGACTTGTTAGGGATCTAATCCACCATGCTAATAAACAAGATCCAAGCAGGAAGAGCAGGTCTACCACGATGACCTGAGTCTACCAGGTCAAGGATGACCGAGAAGTAACAAAACAGCCTGAGTCCCTAGCAGAAATCTCAAATGTTTTGTTTCTAAAATGCTGAGCCTTGTCACTGTATTTTCCTTCAAAATACAGGTGACTTGGGGTTGCCTAATGAATGGCAGACCCATGAGAATACCTAGCACATGCTTGCCTCCCAACATTCAGAAACAATCTGGACATTTTAGTACATTTTCTCACAAATCTTCCTCTGGCAGTTCTTCAGTAAGAAGGGACCTTATCGATCATCTGGTTCCAACCCCCCTGCCATAGGCAGGGATGCCACCCACTAGATCAGGTTGTCCTGGGCCTTGTCCAACCTTACCTTGAACACCTCCAGGGATGGGGCATCCACAGGATGCATCATATTTCTGTGTTACAAAATAAACAATCTAGAGGCAAAGGTACAAGTTAATCCCACATTGGTAGGGCCAGACAATTCAAGATGCCCAATAATATACAGAAAATTGTCACAGCTTCCTTCTGATTTTCAGATGACCCCAAAACCCAGACCACATTTGCATCACTGCCCAAATCTCAAACCATTTACCACTTTAAAAGGGAAATAATTCTCCTCCCCACAGTTCTCCTCAGAGCACTTTTCAGCTGCTAGTTCCTCAGGCTGTAGATGAAGCGGTTCAAGATGGGGGTCACCACCAAGTAAAACACGGAGACAGCTTCTTCCCTGCCCAGGGCATAGCTGGATCAGGGCTGCAGGTACACGAAGAAAAGGGTCCTGTAGAAGATGGTGACAGCTGCCAGGTGGGAGGCACAGGGACCAAAAGCTTTGTGCTTGCCATTCGCAGAGCACATCCTCAGGACAGCAAGCGGGATGTGGCCATAGGAGATGAGGATTACCAATGTTGTGGTGACCTCCCTGAACGCCCCAAAAGCAAGCATCAGCTCTTGGTTAAGGCGAGGATCAGAGCAGGCCAGTTCCAACAGCAATGGCCCATCACAGAAGTGGTCAGTGACATCGGGACCACAGGACACTCTCGGTGCAGACCCCATGAGTCACTGAATGGGAGAACCCCACTGCATAGGACCCAGACAACAGAGAAAGGCAGACCTTTGGGACACAACAGTGGTGTAGCACAGCAGGTTGCAGATGGCAACATAGCAATTGTATACCATCACTGCCAGGAGGTGACACTCCAGTTACAAACACAACATAAAAATACAGCTGCACGAGGCAGCCAGTGAAATAAATTGTTTTGCTTGCCACTGAGAAACTCAGCAGCATTTTGAGCATCACAACTGGGGAGTAGCACAGATCCAAGGAGGACATTGGGGTCTGAAGCTGGGAATCGAGCCAGACTTAAGCAATAATGCCAAGGTTACCCACCACTGCATGACAGATAAGCAGGAAAACCACAGAGAGCAGCTTTGAGGCCAGGGCAATCCACGAACCCCTTGAACACCAATTCTGTCACTAGTCTGGTTTTCCCAAGCCACCAGTGTGCAAGACACATGCTGCTCCCAGGCAAGAAGGCAGCTTCCATGAGATCAGTCATCCTAGCACACTGACTTGATCCTTTGCTTAATTATGAGTGGTTTTTAATCCCATGCTCTGTAGATAACAAAGTTCTGCAACAAAACACTGCTGGACACCCTGGCAGGCTGCTCGGTCAGTCCAGAAGCACCCAGTGATGCAGGGACCCACATCTCCTGGCCATTCAAGCACTTCAACCAAGCTTTGAATACATCTTCTATCTTCACACATGGATTGCAAGAAAAAAGTGATAAAACAAGCTTTTCCTTTGACATCACTCTGGTCTTCTCCATGCACACTGTTTCCATCTGTCTGCAGTTTTCACCACATTGAGGGAAGAGAAGCCTATGTTCATTACGATTTGTTCTGATAACACTCCAGCTGGAGAAGTATCAGCAACCACTCTGCTTTTCAGGTTGATGATGTTCCAGATACTTTTTATCCCAGGTAGCTCAGGGTTGGAATTTGCTGCTCAGGACATCTTATTGTAAACATTCAGAAACAAAAATAATGCTGTCTGTTTTGTTAAAATAAGTGACTACTAACAAAGTTAGTTACTACTCTGGGGATATGGACTGATTTTCCATAACTGCTCTCATCTCATGAGAATAAATACATGAACAGAAGGAGATGTATATAATTTTCTACAAGACAATGTCTTCCAGCTTAGCTGCTGACTTACTAAAAATTGTGCTTTTCCCTTTATTTCTGCCATAAATTACATTTTAAGCAAACAGTAACTTAAGTACTTTCAAGCAACCAGTTAACATGCCAAATTAACATTAGAAAGTAAAGTATTTTCTTCCATTCAGAAAAGAATTGCAACTTAGCAATGCATTTCTTAAATGCAGAAGTTTGAGTGCAGTTTAAATGTAATTCCTATTTCTCTGAGAAAACCAGATTCCACCCTCATACCAGACTAGAGTATACTTCAATAGCTGATTTCTTTATTTCCTAATCCAGTCCTCCACTTGACCCTGAAGACTTTTACTGCCCTGTATTCCTGCTCTCCACTAATTCTACCAATATCCCCCAAATAGTACCTTAGATTCCACCTCTGCTGTTTTCTTGTAAAAAGAACCAGTCTTCTTCAGTCTTAACTACTTCTGTGCCCACCTCTGTTATTAGTTTCTCTGAGGAGATCTTTCATAAAAGATAGCCAGAATCTACACCTTTTTACTTCTAAGGAAAATTAGAACAGCAGTGATACAGAAAATAAGACAACATTTTATTAAATTTATCTGAAAGTGTGTGCGCACCCATCTCAAATAGGATGAAGTAATGAGAATGTTCCCAAAAAGGATTGTGCCTGGGGAGAGAGTAAACACGTAAGACACACTAAAGATTTCTTCTGTACAAGTATGTTTGTCCCAGCATACCTCATAACAGTCGGCAAGGATGTTTTCAAAGAGAAACGGCAATTTTTGCTGTTGCCAGTTACTGCTACGTTCTTTGACGTTGCCTCTAACCTGATCTTTCTTACTTGTCTGAAGAACTATTTCACACAACCATTGACTTAAAAACATTTTTTCCACCTTCTAGCTTGCTTTATAAATCAGAGCTTCAGAGAAGCAAATTTATTCCTAGTCTCCTTTTCTCTCTTAATTCTATATGCTGTTGGATGTCCACACACGGATGTTCCTCCCAGAGGCTATTGTCTTCACTGTTTATTGCTTTCCAGCATAGATGGCTGGGATAAGCTGCCAACAGCCTCATTGGGCATATCACCCCAGGCCAATCTCTTTGGCTTTTTCTATACTTGAGATATAATTGGAGACTTCCCTTAGTGATTTTGAGAAAGATAGAGGTGTGGAGGTATTACTTCCTTAACCCTTGAGATGGGCTGTCTTCTGGGAGCAAGACTACACCAAGATCAAGAACTGCTGTGATATTATCAAGAAACAGCCTCTCAACACCTTGTAATTATGGAAACACATGAGCTAGAAAGGTTTACTAAAGTTCTCCAAACCAGGCCTGGGAGCAACAGGGAACCAGCTCTGACTGCAAACTATATGTTTGTGTGCAGTACATGTGATAGAGTGTTATGGATAGCTACCAAATATGAAGATCTATAATGCAAATGAATCTAACACAGAAACTACATTGATCAACACATTCATAGATTTGGAAAAGTATGACTTCTACTTCCCTCTTTACACCTTCCTGTCTGCATTATCACTTAAGGTTATGCATTAACACCACATAATTTTGAACTTAACTAGGCATGACTGGCTGTCATGATATTTAGAGTCCTTACAACACAACTTTACACTGGAAAGTGATTGCTATATGGAGGCTTTGGAAAAAATGCATTTGATAGCCAGAAAGAAAACTAAGCCTTGAAAGTCCTAGGGAACATTCAACCAAATTCCAGAACAAGATGTTGCCAACCTACTGAGGACAATAGTTCTAATATCAAGCTGGGAAATGGAGGATGTACTATGGGCCAGAGAACAATGCTTAAAAATAATGCCAGATTTATGACTCACTTGTCCTCATTAAGAATACCCTCTCCCACAGTAGCCACACAGGGACATGGTCTGGATGCAGAGACTACCAGAGGAGCAAGCACTGGCAGAGCTGCTAGGTGTGCGGGGTGGTAGGTTGTACTCTGCTTGGAGGCTGGTTACAAGGGGAGTGCCACAGAGGTGTGTCCTGGGGAATTTCTCTGAAGACAACCAAAGGGGACGCCACAGTGGGCCAGGGACCATCCCACCTACCTGAGCAAGGTGAGCAGGGCAGATCCAGAGACCAGTGCCAAACTCAACCAAGACTCTAAACCACCAGGCAAGTCAGTGACAATGAGCCAAGTCCAAGATCAAGCCAAGAAGTCAACCCACTAGTGCCCTCCAGGACAGATGAATCATCGTCTGAATGTGCCCATTTCTCACCACTGAATATAGCGGAAGCCCAGTCACCCGCTCAGGTGTGGACATCCATGCTGTAGGTACTTAAACGTGAATAATCCCACCCTTGCTGGAACACTGGGCTGTCCAAGGTCAATAGAGGGAAAACAGCAGCTCCAGAGGGAATCAGTTGTGCTTTATCACCCCTGGGAGTGTGGCAACATCCTCTGAAATGTCTCTCAACCCATTTTCATTCTGTAGGCAAGGTCAGACTGAAACCCTTGCATGTTCTGCTGGCATCTCAGAAGCATGGTCAGCTTGTCATCACTACCACTGTGTGTCTGTGCTCAGTGGTGGCTTATCCACGTGATGTCTTTCAGACACCTGAAGCAGCACAATGACTTTCAGAACCGTGATTCACCCTTTTTTTTTTTTTTTTTTCCCTCTGGTAAATTGTGCCCTGAGGAGCCCTGGGGGCTTTCTCCCATGGTAGCACGAGGGCTGTATTTACCACTCCATCACCCAGAAGCTCAGCTACTGGAGTCTGGGAAGGAGCACATCTTGCTTCACATCAGGCAAGTTACGACCCCACAGCTTCTCTGCCGGTTAATGGAGGTTATGCCGACCCATAGATATTCTCTGCTGTCTTTGAGATAAATCCTTGTCTCCCAGCACTTGATAGTAGCAAAAGCACAGGAGGAGCTGTAGCACCATGACAAAGCAGAGTCCTGCTTGTGTTTAGGCAACAGGATTTCTTGCTCATGTCCTTTTACACCTTTTTTGGGGCTCTTTCAGAAATCAGCTGTACCAAAGTAGGTTTTCTTTACAAAAAGAGGGAGCAGTGGTTTATACAAATTGTTTTTCTTTTACTTAGGCAATTAAAGTAAGATGAGCCAATTTATGCAAGTATTAAACAAGGTAGGGCCTTATTTTGTTATAAAGAAAAGCTACATTTCTGACTGTTGGCAGAATAGGAATACAGTCAATAACAAATCAGCCTTTGGGATCAGTATGTTTTAAAACTTACTCAGTTTTCAGGTAAGCATCTTAACTTAATGCCCCTATATTTTAGGATGCTTTGATGTGCTGGAGCTCATAAAGATATAAATCATGAATTTACCAATGTGACTTTTATCCACCGTAAATTATATATAATGATTTGATAAATGTGATTTTAAGACTGGAATAATAATTAAAAGCCAAAGGAAAATGTCTGAATGCCATTATATTCTGTAATCTGTGATTTCACTGGTACTGTGACTTTTTCTTGCTCTAGGTTCATGTGCACGTCTGTGAGGTTGCTCTGACGTGTCTTCTGAAACAAACCACACGATCACCTAAACAGAATCAATTGAAAGCTCTAAAAATGCATGATGACTTGGGGCTTGCTCTTTAAAGCTGAATCGTATTTTCCATTTTGAGTTTTGCTGACATCAATTTCCTGAATCCCTTGCAAAAACTATCTTCTTTTGCAGACATTTGTTCCATCATGGGAGAGTTCCCTTCCAACTCATCTATGAACAAAAGCTGGGGGAACACAAAATTCCTTTCACACTTAAAGTGAATAAATATCTGATTCTTTTCTTAAATACAAACATACAAGTGCTAGGAAGAAAACTCCGTAATTTTAAGTATCCCAGAATAGATAAAAGAATTGACATTTGTATTGCTTCAAGTCACTCCGTGTTCATTTTTAAGAACCTCAAAAGAAAAACAAACAAAAAAACATATACAATTTGTGTTTAGAAAACACAGCAGAATATACAAAGGTGCAGTAGTTAAACTGATGACCGATTGCAGTGAAATATGACCCCAAACTGAAACTTTGTATTTTTTTTTTAATCATTTTGATATTTTTCTTCCTTTTGCCTCAGCAGGAACACCTGGTCATGGTAGGAAATCACACGCTGACCAAATTTGTCCTCTTGGGAATTACAGACAGTCCGTTTGCGCGGGTCCCTCTCTTTGGGTTGTTTCTACTGATTTACATTTTTACTTTGGTGGGGAACATTGGGATCATGGTCTTGGTTTGGGCCGTTCCCAGCCTCCACACCCCCATGTACTTCTTCCTCACCCATTTTTCATTTGCTGACATCTGCTATTCCACAGTCATCTCCCCCAGAATGCTAGCAGACCTGTTATCAGAGAGCAGGACCATTTCTTTCGCCGGCTGCGTGACGCAGTTCCACGGCTTCTCTTTCTTTGCGACTGCTGAGTGTCACTTCCTGGCTGCCATGGCCTATGACCGCTACGTTGCTATCTGCAGACCGCTGCTCCACGTGGTGGCCATCTCCAGGTGCGTCTGCCAGCAGCTGGTGGCAGCTTCCTACCTCATCGCCTTCATCAGTGCCATCGCATACACGGTCTGCACCTTCGGGGGCTCCTTCTGCGGACCCGACAGGATCGACCACTTCTTCTGCGATGTCAGCCCCGTGCTAAAGCTCGTGTGCTCTGACACCCACCACAGCGAGATGATCATCTTTGCTTTTGTTGCCATAAATGCGGGGGGCACAGGCACAGTCATCTTGCTCTCCTACACTTGTATCCTCCACACGGTCCTGAGGATGCGCTCAGCAGGGAGCAGGTCCAGAGCCCTCAACACGTGTGCCTCCCATTTGATGGCTGTTTCCTTGTTCTACGGGACGATTTTCTTCATGTACCTACAACCCGCGTCTAGCCACAGCAGCCTGGACAAGGTGGCCTCTGTGTTCTACACCGTGGTCACCCCCATGCTCAACCCATTCATCTACAGCCTGAGGAACAAGGAGGTGAAGGATGCTCTTGTGAAGAGCGGGAGAAAGGTGTTCAGCCACTGTTAACTTTGGAGCTATACCAGCTGAGAAATGAGTAGCTTATCTCACGGGAGAAAGACTGTGTTGCACTAAAAAAAAAATGGATTTTTCCCTAGTCCTCACAGTTTTGTGTAGGTTCTTCCATAGTTTCTGCTCAAGTGTGAATTACAGGTTTTAGCCCTGAGAAATAGACCCCATAATCACATCTTCCTTAGAAGGAAAGCAGAAGGAGGGGGAAATAAAGCCCCAAGCTTTATTTCACTTCACAGTCACTGACCTGTGGGAAGAAATCACTCAGAATCTCACAGGAATTATGAGCCAGAGTTTTATTGATTTATATTTTTATACTGATAAATATGTATTTTTCTTGAGAAATTATTGATCTTATCCCTAAACCCCAATAAAATCCCTCCCTGTTACCTGTGGGTTATTTATTAGAGCTGAGCTGGTGGAGTGGGGTGTTGCACTAAGAAAAGTAAGTGTATTTTAAAATTTGCTTTCTGAAAAAGTAAGATAAAACATTTAAACAGATACCATGCATTTGTTTCTGACTTAAAAAGCAAGAAAGCTGGTGGAAGCCAGGACCTCAAGCTATAACTTTGAATATAAAAGGGAATCCCTCCCCAGGCTTCACACTTCAGCATGCACTCTCACTTCAGAGAACAGAGTGCAGACAATAGGACTGAAAACACAGTGCAATGAACCATGCTGGGAGTGGATGCTGTCAAGGATGAGTTCTGCACAGTGACAGCATCAAGGAGGAGCTGTCATTCATCGCCAGTGGTGCTTTGCATATATCTTATGTGCCATTTACTTCAGTGCTGAGACAAATGGGACTGCATCTGGAGATACACATCGGTGTCCCAGGCGCAGATGCCCAGCTCATGCTCACACGTGCCATGAAAACCAAATGGCATGTTTCATCTAAAAAGTAATCATGTCTTGGGTTTCCATAGATGAAAGGCAATCCTGAAGATGTCATCTGTGTGCAGCTCATAGCTGCCTGTGTCTGAAAAAAAAAAAAAAAAAAAACAACAACACAAGAACAACAACAAAAAACAGCCATTCTGCCAACTATGGTTTTATTAAGGAAGGGGGGGCATAAAGAAAGGGGCCACAACACTGGGATGGGGGCCAGTAAACCTTCCCCTTTACATGACAAACCTGTAGGACAAAAAGCATCCTAATTTCTTCTCATGCTAATTAATTCCAAAGGACATTCATTGTTCCTTGAATGCACACTCCTAAGCATTTGTGATTTGGGTGCAACTCTGCAATTTCCTTGCATCGTTGTCCACTTGAGAGAGCAAACGCAGCTCAGGTTGTGTGGGTACGTTCATCAGGCCGTCTTCCTCCTTCTCAGGCACTTGGCTTGGGCTGTCCCTTGCCTGTTGATGCTGCTTGGACACCAGGGCCACAACTTGTCACACTGCCCTCTCCCTCCTCTCCCAGAGGAGCTTGTTAGAAACCAGCCCTGGAGCCCTGTCCCCGAGAGATGGAGCCACTATAGACCACGTGCCTGAGTCCATATAGGTAAACATCAAAGAGCTTGCAAATACAGAGACTTTTGGTATCAGAGAGGTTCAATCTTTATTTTAAAAACTTCACCATACCTTGTTATTCTTTCTTCTAGTTTGTTGGCTATTTTTGCTTGCAGTATACAAATATAGGGTTCATTGCTGCTTGATGAATTACCCCACTCTGCGTGCTATTATTTTATCTTATTTTTAATTAAGTTTGCAAAGCAGAGAGAGCTAAAATGTTTAAAGGTTTAACCAGACTTGATGCTGTGTTCCTTAAGGAAGTCCGGATGGCTTTATTCTTGGTGGTGGTGGTGGGGTATCCAACTCAGTGAACTTCCAAGAAGAACTTCCATCTAAAATGCAGCGGATGCAGAACTGTAAATTTTGATTTTTTGGTTGGTTAGTTTGTTGTTTTTTTTTTGGGGGGGGGGA
>VXAA01002536.1:25047-37867 GCA_013399115.1 Anseranas semipalmata | reverse complement strand
AGGGAAGGGAAGGGAAGGGAAGGGAAGGGAAGGGAATCACTAGGAGGTCAACCTCCTGAAGTTTGTCCCAGAAGTGGCTCCAGAGCCAGCACGCTGTGCAGCCGTCCCGCTGCTGCTGGTGGTGGCATCTCCTGACATCAGCAGCCTGGAGACCCGTATGCAAGGTGAGGCTGCTTTTGACAACGCATCTTGGCACAGAAAGGGGGAAAAACAAAGCTGAAAGGGTGGCCCAGGCATCTGCAGGGGTTGGACATCACCAGGGAACCTGAGAGTTAGTGCAGCAGATTTACTCCTTCCTTTTAATGCCTCCAGATTTCAGGGTGCCTTCTTGGTGGAGCATTCTTAAAGATTATTTTGATTGCATTGTTGCACACAGAAAAGATGAAAATCCTCCTCAGTCTTCCATAACTTTTCAGTTTTTACTAATTTGGGGTTATGCTTTTCTGGAGTATATGGAAATGGAGCGGTGCCATCATTTGAGAGAGAAGAAACTAAGAAAAAAAGATGGCACAACAAATCTTTGCCTTTATAACTTTCTTCTCTATGCTTTCTCATTCTAAAATTCATACTCAGGAGTTTTAAATACAAGAAAATATATGTTTAAATACATGCTTATATTAAATGTATTAAATATACCAATGCTTCCTGACTCTTTCTCACAGAAATCAGTGGGAAATATGGAGCAGTGCTCCAGGAACAGCCACTATTACATAAATACATATTTAAAGCAAAACAAGAAAAGAGCCAACTTTGAAGAAAATTGTGGGGTAAGCATGCCCACATCAGCTTCATGTGGTCTAAGATCATGGAAGACACTGTGCTGCTTATAGGGTTTCTGCCCCTGTAACCAAATGTTCTTAGTGAAACGAGTACAGCTTTTGGTGTAAATTGGTGTAAAACTGGCATTAGTCAGCCTGGCTGGGACTTGTAGTGGAAAATCAAATAAACTCTGTACCCAGGTGCAAGAAGCACATGGGATTTAGCTGCATGTTGGAAAATGCTCCCACTTCCTGACACAGCTACGGGGGTCAATATGCTGCAGGAAATCCTACAGAAACCCCAGATTACTCAGGGTGGAATTCCCCAGCATTGCAGAGAAAGACGTGGTATAACTGGTATTTCATCTGGTAGCTGGCTTCCCAGCCTTCAAAACATTCAGGCGCCCTGTGCTCTCCCTTTGTCACTATAACACTTACAAGAGAATCTCTCTTCTTGCTTTCCCTGATAAAGACATGGCTGAGAACAACCAAATTCATCTCTACAGACCTGACCCTGTGCCTGGCGGTTGCTCTCCTTCCCCCTGCTTTCTGCAGGCATCATGCGCACCACGTCCGCCGGCTGGGACCTCGCCTCTGGAGCGGGCTGCACCAATGCACGCACAGCAGGTCGCAAGGACGCATCTTCGGTCTGCGCAACCCGCCTGGCTTAATTGCTTTATAACGTTCCTGTCACTAATCCAGCCCCACTGGGACTTCTGAGGTGCTTTGGTTGAGAGGCCGTTTTGAAGACTTCCTTTGGGAGAGATGCAATTAGTGTTTCCATATCTATCTATCTATCTATGCTTTCCATAAATTTTTCCATATATATATTCCATATATTTTTTCCATATACATATTTGTTTCCCGTATATGCTTATATATATATTTATATTCCTTTTCTCCATATATATTTCATGCAATGTTCATATATATATTTATGCACACATGCACATATATATATATATATATATATGCCAGGAAGCAATGAAAAAGAAGACGCATACTTTACAGTGAAGCAATGAATAAACAAATAACCCAGGATCAGTGAGTGCTGACCAGCCCAAAACAACCCAAACCTAACTGTACTCTTTTTATTAAAGCAAAAACCACAGTGAAATTAAATGAAAGGTCTAGAAAGAAAGAGAAAAAAAAAAGAAGATTAATCTTTTCTAGCATTTATTTATTTTACTTTCAAGTGCAACATTTTCAATCTCAGCATGGTGGTTACTGCTTTTGGAAGGTTGTGCATGCTGTTGGTACACATTGGCCTCATGAGTAGAGCAGCTCACAAAGGCTCAGACCGAGTGGGTGGCCTCGTCCCATAACCCTAGATACCCATGCAGCATGGAGATCTCTATTGCTAGGAGAGAAATGGGCATTTCTAGTGTGTGCTCCACACGGTTTTCTTCAGACACTGGTGTTGCAACAAACTGGATTACCTGCAGAAGTGCCTCTTTATTTCCATTAAAGGTAAAGAGCATCCAGACCCTAGGTCAGGGCTGGAGGTCTCCATGGGATGCACCTGCAGGACCTGATGCTCTGTTGTGGTGGCTCCAGCCCAGGCCACCCTTTGTTAGGACCTTGCTTAGGAGCCTGTGCAGTCAGGAGGAAAGGGTGGAGATCCTCCCTGTGCCTCTTCCCGAAGTAACACTACAGTCTGTGCGAGGCTGAGGCCAAAACTCATCTGCCTCAGCAGGCTGAAATGCTGTTTGGGGGACCTCTTCTTTTTTTCTTTCTTTCCTACAAGGAGTTAGAAGAGAGAGGAATAGGCACTGCTACACATTTGTTTGGGTGGGTGTTGGAGCAGGAGAGGGCTAAAAGAGGAGGTCACCACAGTGGAAATGTTGGAAGAAATATCTCTGTGTAGCTGAAATCTAGCTGGAGTGGCACTAAAAAGGACACCTGAGAAAGTTAAATAGTAACTGGGGGTGCGAGGAGGTATTGCCCAAGTGGAAAATTTACTTTAACAAGAATGTTGTTTTTATTTTAAGGTCATTTACATGTATTTTTTTTTAATCTGAAGTTATTTGTTTCTTAACACTATGACAGAGAAATCTTCAGGATATCAATATCAATCCCCTTTCTGTAACATCTTGGTGTATTGTACTGAAAGTCCACTTCTTAATAGGCTGGGAAGCACAGCCTTGGCGATTCAATAAAGGGAGAACCAGTGGTTATTAACCCAACATATGATTAAGTCACTTACAGTTGCACACCATCTGAGACGTAGGTGTAGAAACAGCCAAGGCAAGGCTGAAATTACCCAGGGGTTTGCAGAAAAATTAGCACAAACCCTCACTGCGACATCTGGAAGAACTGAACACCTTGAACACAATCTACAACTTCATGAACCAAGTTTTTGGTGAAAAAGCCTTATCAGAGTGCCAAGCCACCATCATTCACTTGAGAAACTCTGATGAAGAACTGTGTTATTGAGTTATTAAAAGATTATATGATGAGTCCTCCCTTTCCTGCAGTCCTTCAGGTCACTTCCATTCCCACCCAGTCCTGTAGGCACCAGGTTTCACAGAGTTGTTGAGGAGAACCCTTCATAAAAGGGTTTATAGCTTCTCCTCTCAACATTAGCCATCTGGAAGCACATGTCCAGTGTAATCCAGGCTTCCTCTGTACTCTCTGAGCAGAGAAATGGGATGAGCAGGATGAATCAAGCTCTGGAGGGACGGCTCGCCGCTCATGGACCATTGATGGTACACGAGGTTGGGTTTCATCTCACCCAAGTTTGGTTGTGTGGAAGTTATGTGTCTATTCTGTGTCAGTCACTGGACCTCTCCCTGTTGTTAAGTGGGAGAAATGATAAAGAAATTGCTCCCAGTCCACCTCCAATACAGACTTCAGTGCAATTTTGAGCCCTATTCAATAACAGTGATGAGGAAATGCTGCCCTGGTCACCAGCTTCCCCCACTCACAGCCTTCTCCCAGCCGCTCTTCTCAGGGCAGCCTTCACCTCCCGGTTCCTCAGGCTGTAGACCAAGGGGTTCAGCATGGGGGTCATGATGGTGTAAAACAGTGTGGCCATTTTGTTCTCATCCAATGCGTAGGTGGAGCTGGGGCGCAGGTACATGAACAAAATCGCCCCGTAAAACATGGTGACAACCATCAGGTGGGAGGCGCAGGTGGAGAAGGCTTTTCTCCTGCTCTGTGGAGAGCGGATCCTCAGAATGGCAGGGAGGATATAAATATAAGAGACAAAGATGATGGTCATGGTGCTGAGACAGTTCATGCTGACAAGAGCAAGGACAACCAGCTCATAGGTGTGGGTGTCAGAGCAGGAGAGAGCTAGGAGCGGAGCAATGTCGCAGAAGTAGTGATTGATGACGTAGGACCGGCAGAAGGAGAACCTAAAGATGAAAGTGGTGTGCGTCACCGCGTGCATGGTGCCAATGGCGTAGGAACCAGCCACGAGCCACCAGCATGTCCTCCCACACATGATGGTGGGGTACAGGAGGGGCCTGCAGATGGCCACATAGCGGTCATAGGCCATCACGGCCAGCAAGAGGCACTCGGTGATCCCAAAAACAACGAAGAAGCACAGCTGGGCTGCACACTGTGAGAAGCCAATGGTTTTATTCTCCACCAAGAGCTGCACCAGCATTTTGGGAAGGATGACGGAGGAGTAGCAGATGTCGACAAAAGCCAAGTGGCCGAGGAAATAGTACATGGGGGTGCAAAGGTGTAGGTCGGTCCTGATTAATACGATCATCCCAAAGTTCCCCAGGAGTGTCACTGTGTACGTGGCCAGGAAAACCAGGAAAAGGGGGACCTGCAGATCCGGGCGGGTGGTCAGACCCAGGAGAATGAACTTGTGCACGTCAGAGTGATTGACAGGTGCCATTCTCCGTAACACATGCAACCTATCCAGAAGGATAAAACAATGGAAAATGATGGGGTTAGGAGGGGGAAAGCGGGCTTGCACCTCTGGCAGCTTCAGCCCTCTGATTTGGGTAGCTCCGCAGGACCCTCAGCTGCCCCTGTGCCACCAAGGGCAGGCAGAGCACTTCCTACCACAGCTTCACGCGGTGTCAGCTGGGCTCTGAACCACGCCTGAGAGAGCCAAACCTCTTCAAAAGCATCTGAAAAGCAAACCTTAGCTCTCAAGCTAAATGGTGAGAATGCCCACCTGGGCTGAGTTCAGCATTTCATCTCCAGCACAGCTTCGTCTTTGTACACCCCTGGTGACATTTAACTCAAGTCAATACAGTGGGCATTTTTCAGCTATAACCTGTTTTTTTTTTTTTTTAATTACAATATTTAATGCATTTTGATTTGTCCTTAGTGAATGTCAGGTGCATTTCAAAAAGAATTAAAAGGGGGAGGAAAAAACAATGTTTTTGTTTGTTTGTTTGTTTGTTTTAAATAAAACAACATGGAACAATTCGACTTGCAGAAATATCTTTCTTATTTATTTTCATTTCCCTTTGCCAAACAAAGCAGAGCAAAAACATTTTTCTTCTAAGTCTGACATGAACACACATTTTTCATTATACATGGTCTTGACAACTCCATAGGAAAGGAAGCTTGTGGTGGCACAGTAGTATCTGGGGACCCAACTTGGACATACAGCCAAGGCCACAAGAGCAAGCACATGAGGAGCTGAGCAGAGCAGGGCGAGGAGATGACACAGCCTGCACTGAATGCACCAGGGTCATCCCTTGCTATTACAGCGGCACCTATGAAAAGACTGGATGTCCACACATCTCCCCGTTTTACATCATCTAAACTTTAAAGCAGTTCTCTTCCCATGTTAGTTTCCTTCTGCTAGTCCCAGTCTCTTTGCTATAAATCAGGTATCTTAAACATCTGGTCCTTTCTTTTACCTATCTCACTACCTTCATGTTCGTAAGACAAAAAGAAAGGTGCTGATTTTAGCTCCACAATGCCCCTTCATGTCCCACTGGTTCAGAGCTGGGGACCTCACCTTGGACGTGACTTCTCCCACAGAGCTCAGATCTTCAGGTCCGTGTAGCTCCTTCAGCAACTAGGATGAGTTTGGCTGCTCCTCCAGAAGATATGACCAAGGCCCTCATTCATCTTCAGACAGATGTCGGGAGTGCTTTTTAGCAATCATTCCTTAAACACTGCACTGAGAATGATTTGTTGAATGAGTTTTTAGAGATCAAATGGTATTTATATCAATTTCTGTGACGTTGGAGGCGTTCCACTCCATGGAGACTAGAAGCTTGGCTACAAGCAAAATCCACTCGGAATATAAATTTATTAACCTACAGGCTCACTAATGAAGCCCAGGAATAATTTGTTTTGAATATCTGGATTTAAGCAGATGTCCTCCCCCATCTCCCATACTGAGGAAAGGGAACAGATGAAAAGCAAACATTTCCATCAGCACTTATACATGATTCACCAAAAGCAAAACCAACTTACTTCCGCAGTCACCCCTGGTTGTTTTCTAACTTTCTCAGGAGCATTTTTTAGTGCCACTCAAGCTAGATTTTGGCAGTGCAAACATATTTCTTCCAACCATTTCTACTGTGATGACCTCCCCTCATCAGCACCCTCCTGCTCCAACACTCATCTTAAGCAAACACCGATTTTCGCCTCTGCTGGCTTTAGTGTGATCACTTCACTTCTGATGGTGCCTGTCTACTACCTCAACATCTTCTCTACTATCTTGGAGATCCAAGCAGCTGCCCGTCTAAAAATTTAGGACTACCCTGCTGCAAGATGGTGTCTATTGCAGCATTTTCCAGCAGGTGTCTAAAGTGGTTTCAAAGGTAGGAAAAGTGCCATCAGCCTGAAATATCATGAAGTCTGACAGATTGGGTCTGTATTACTGTTTTCATTCTCTGTCCTTATTCTGTTCATTAAATCTTAGTCACTCAGAAAATACATAAAAACACAATCTGTGCTCAAATGTACAGCAATACCAAAAAATCTTCTAATGAATTTTAATATAAAAGAAAGCAGAAAGCAAAAGAATGCAGAAAGCAAAGCCTACACACACACAATAAAAAAGCTAATGAGAGCCTGTGTGGCTTCTTTCCCTGAGACACCTGCCAGCTTTTGGACTCCGGCTCCCCAAAATTTGGCCTGACAATGAGGAAAGACATGGAGGCGAGAGCAGAGCAGGAGGACCCCGCGCTCAGCTGGGGCAGGTCGGACAGCTGGGAGGCAGCTGCTCTGCAGGGTTAATGTTGATCCACCAAAATCCAGAAAATTTCAGTGCTGACTGGATGAGTACTGAGTTGCTCAAAGGAAGGAAAGAAATGGCAAGGTGCAAAATGAATCACTGAGTGGCATTAACACGTGCGGCACACTCTAGTGCGAGTCACCACAAATGGTCCCCTTGACGCACGTGGGGTTTCTCGCCCCACATCCCAGCCTACAGGACTCTGGAAAGGAATACCAAAGCCAGACCGGAAATAGAAAGTGGCAGCTTATTTTTCTTTAAATCAACATTTTGTTTTGAGAAATGAAAAGCTAACTATGGGGCGGTAGTGTTTTTCTGTCTTTTCCAGACCACCTACAGCTTCCTCAGAGCTTTTATTTAACTTAGCGTCGAGTCTGAGCATGATTTAGCTGAATGTTGTCATCTATGGGTGCAGACTTCCTCATCTGACCATCCTGCACCCTGTAACCAGGTTCTCTAGGAAACAATCCATCTTTCTCCAAAATGAACACCCCAAATAGCTTATCTGAATACCTCCTGGAAGTTCCCACTTCTCCTCATTGACTACTGACCCCCCATTGACAGGAGCTGTCTCAGAGGTGGCCATTGACTAGCAAGGGTGCGATGTTAGGAGGGAAGCATGTCTGCAGTGTCAGACCCTGTGGTCTTTCCTGCAATCGTCCCAACACTAAAAGAGAGCCCTCAACGGAGATGTCACCTTAAGTCAGTCTCGGTTTTTTACAGGACTACGGTCTTCATGTACCTCCTCCTGAATTCATGTTACTCCCTGGACTCCTGTATTTCATCCTGACCTCCAACATCATCCTCTCCTCTGCGCTCATCTTCACGTCCTACGCCTCCATCCTGGCTGCCATCCTGAAGATGTGCTCTGCTGAGCAGCAGTGCAAAGCCTTCTCCACCTGTGCCACCCACCTCACCACCGTCACCCTCTACTATGGCTCCATCCTCTTCATTTACACCCAGCCCAGCTCTGCCTATGTCCTGGGGAGGGATGAGGTGGTCTCTGTGTTCTACACAGTGGTGATACCCATGCTGAACCCCTCCATCTACAGCCTGAGGAACCAGGATGAGAACGATTCACTGAAGAGACTGCTGAAGAGACAGACAGCTTCTTAACAGAAGAAAACTAGGGATTACACATCCCCAAATACGCATATAGCAAGAAATGCACTTATCTTTTCTTGTTTGTGTTTTTATCTGTTGCTCTGCACATTCGGTGCAGGATGATGCAGCAGAGGATCATAAGCTCTTTAGATCCTGAAGTGCTTGCTGATGGACAGGAGATGTCACTGTGCAGACAGACTTCCTCTCCTCCCCATATGTAATTTATATCAGTACTATAAAAGGGGACCTTATCTGTGGCTAGCCTGGTTGTTTACATGATGAATTGTCCATCAGCTTCTTCACCCTGGGCTTTATCTGCATTAAATATTCCTTACTTACACCCAAATCAGTAGCTCAGTTGGAGCACCTTGTGCCATGAATATTATGTGTCTCTGTTCCTGAGTTGCCTGCTATTTCCTCACAATGCTGTGTTGCACCACATAAACATGCTTTTCATAGTCCTACATTATTTTCCCTGTGGAATGTTCACATCAGTGTGGATAGCATGGGTCAGATTTGAAGAACTGATGTTAGGAAGTGCAGAGGCATCTGGGGCTTAACTCAGTCACCTGAATGTAGACTCTAACACCATGGAGATGCCTCCAGGTCTCCCTCTGAGCTTCCAGATGCTGCTCCAGAGTGGCTTGACTCTTCTGAAGGCTATATGGCATATGTGTCAAGCATGTGCCAGAGTCTTTGGCACCCTAGGACAGAGCAAGTGGTACGAGATTTCTCCATGAGGGCAACCAAACCCTGGCCTGGCCTGGGGAGTTTCACAGCATCATGTTCCTTTCCTGCAATGTACATTTCCAGCATCACTTGTAGGAAAACAAATAAGAAAGATGAAGTGGTTTCTTAGTTATTAAAGTACCTTATTTTCTTTTATAAAGTTTTAGTCCAACTGAAAGGAAAAAAAAAATAAAGCTTATTATTATTATTAAGACTCTTTGGGGGGGGCTAGGAGGATCAAAGCAGATTCATCTCCTTCAAATGTAGATAAATAGAAATTAAGTAATTAAGTCAGGGTTCCTTGCCCCTCTCTGTGATCAATAAGGCTGTATTTCCATCAGTTCTTGTTCAGACAAATTGTGCAGTTTAGAGATGGCTTCCCAGATTCCTTCCCTCACCGTGTTTTTGTTTGCATTGCAGGCTGGGGGTCAGGATGTAGAGCTGGGTTCCTTTTGGATGAAACCAAACTGCAGGTGGCATCTAACGCACTTCAACCTCCAGTGGGTGTTAGATCCCCTGACCAGAACAAATTTAATACAAAGGTAACTGTCCTGACATGTATACCATAGGCAGCAGGTCCTTGGCACCAGCCCTTCCAGACCTGCTCCTGTTGCACCACATCTGTCTTACCCATCTACCCTAGGATGTGATAAAACATCCTCTAGTCCCACATATTTCAGAAGTATCCTTGATGATTATCTCATATTTAGACAATGAATTTTTAGATGTCGAGAGCCAGGTGAGCCCAATGTTGTGTTTATTCTCCAATCCCAAATTCTTAATGGCAGGAAACACGTTTATGAAAACCAGCCAAGGGTGGAGGATGTATGTAGTGTACTTCAACTTGCCTCACAGCCTAAGGATTAATAAAGACACTAAAATTTGTTCTAAGACAAGCAACGCCAAGAAATTCAAGGTCTGAGGAGTCCTTGAAGAGGTCCTAAGGTGAGCAGCGGTACAAGGAACTTTCCCATCTTCCTGTGTCAGAGCACAAGTGCAACCCAGATCTGCAGCCCTACTGCCATGCCCAACACAGTTTTAGGATCAAGGCTGGGGTCACCACTTAGCCTGTGCTTTACAACTCCAACTTTCACATATATAAGGGGATTTTGAAATTATTACTTGGGTTTGGCATTTTGTTTTGTATTGTTTTTTGACATGGGTCAAAAGCAGGCAGGGACAAGTTGAACGATTGGTGAGAACCAACAGAAGCACCTTATCTTGACCTACAGAAGGCCCTTCCAGCAGGCTTGAGCTCCAGGCTCTTGTCATACAGGTGGTTAAGGCTATTTCCATCACAAGTAATGCTGCTCCCCTTCTGAGGGCAAGAAGTGCTCTTTGGAGACCAACCACCCTTCAAGGAGTCATTGACTTAACAAGTCCTTCTGGGGCTTACCAAGAAAGTTTCCTAATCACCCTGAAAGCTTCTCAGAGGGCTTGTAGTCAACTTCTCTCATTCTTCTTAACAAGGCATAAGAGACTAATTAGCAGGGACTAACAAGAAAGAAACTTTCTTCCTTGTTAATGGCAAAGACTGCTTTGTTTGTCAGAGTTAGTGCAGGCCCCAAAGACGATGAGCTGGAGGGTCAGTGTGTTGGTATGTGACACATTAAGGGCAATTGTTTGGGCCTGGCTGGCTGGAGATGGATGCTCCTCCAGGCTTCCCTGATAAAAGCACCTGCCCCTCATCCCTGAGGTTAAATTCCCACCTCTGTGCTGAGGTCTTCTTTCCTTGGTGGGCTGATGCAGTGACCCAGCAGCACCCTCAGCTCCTCGTTGAGGAGGTATGGTGTTGTGCATGGTGGGAGCACTGGTCGTGGTGGAAGCTTCTTCCACTCTGGTCTTAGGTCTGCTTGGGATCACTTCTATATGTTTCTACCCCACTTTTGTTCCTACTCAATACTCTTTCATCTCCTATTGGTCTAGTGGGTTAGCTTAACTATAATTACTAAAGCTTGTTAGTCATTCTCATGTGTCTTATGATTTCTTTTACAGGGAAAAACATCACACAATTGTACAATGCCAAGCTAAAGCAGTTAGTAATCACACAACAAAAATAAGTTCAAAGTGCCAGGACAAGGAGCAGGCACCTGACCAGTGGGCAACTTCACCATTGTGCACAGGAGATGCCAGAAGATGGTTGTCTGTCCCTTGAGCAAGTTGCAGGCACTGCAGAAGTTTCTTAGATAAATTTGCAAATACAGCCACAATCAAGCTAAAATAAGTCCTCGTTGCAGCAAATTGTTATAAAGCCCAGTGTTTACTGTTAGTAGTGGAGACACTGAATTAGCTGGGCCACAGGGCTTCCATGAAGCAATGGTGTCAGGAAGGATGAAACAGGGCTTTGGAGGCAGTTTTGGGGAAGGTGGTGCCTAACTCAACAGCACATGACAAGTTCCTCCTGTAGCCCATGGCAGGAGGTAGGCAGTAATTGCCTCAGTGGCTGGATCACTTCTAGGCATGCTTTTTTTCCCAGCTAACAATTAAAAGGGCAACCTGGAAAGCACTTCATGAGATGGGACAAAGCTGTACTCCTGCATCACACATGGAGTCAGTGGGAACTGAATCTTGATCTGCTGGCTAGAGGACCATGTTTCATAGTCAACTAGCTGTAACGCTTAGGTGTGTTCACCAGAAGTGTGCCCGTTCTTTGACGCATAAAGGTCTCTTGTCATCATTTTCACACTGAAAGCAACAGCTGTTTTTTCTTCTTGCTGCTCAACACAGCAGTGGTAATGCATTCTCAAACCTCAAAGGGTCAGAAGGACTTCAGTTCCTGAAATTATTAATAACAGACTGTAAACACACAGGAAAGTAGCTAATGCATCCCTGACTGAGACAGGTCAGTAAATGGCCTAATCCAAGAGCAGTTCATGACCAAGCATTTAGAAACAAGAACATTGAGATTTTCAGGTACTTCTGTCCCCTTGCTCACCAGTAGCTCACTGGAGAGAGCTGTTTCTTTTCATACCCCAGCACTGCAGAAATGGAGGGGCATAAACATTTCTGAGAAGATGTCTCAATTCCTCTGAATCACCAGGGAAAACTATCTGTCAGAGGAACACCTCCTCTCCATCACTCTCCCCAGAGCGTCCTTCACCTCCTGGTTCCTCAGGCTGTAGATGAGGGGGTTCAGCATGGGGGTCACCACGGTGTAAAACACAGAGGCCACCTTGTCCAGGTCCTGGGAGTGCCTGGAGCTGGGCCGTGAGTACATGGATGCAGCAGATCCATAGAAGAGGGTCACGGCGGCCAGGTGGGACGCGCACGTGGAGAAGACTTTGCGTTTGCCTGCGGCCGAGGGCATCCTGAGGACAGTGGCCAGGATGTAGGTGTAGGAGATGAGGATGGTCAGGTTGGTGATGAACAGATTGAAGCCCACCACGACGAACATCATAACCTCATTGATGGTGGGGTCTGTGCAAGAGATGGCGTATAGCGGGGGCCCCTCACAGTAGAAGTGATTGATGACGTTGGGACCACAGAAGGACAGCCGAAGTGCAAACCCTGTGTGGATGGTGGCATTCACAACCCCAGCAAGGTATGAGCCAGCTACCAGCATCGCACAAACCCCTCTGGACATGGAGATCGCATAGAGCAGAGGGCTGCAGATGGCTACGTAGCGGTCATATGCCATCACAGCCAGGAGGTAGCACTCAGTGGTGGCGAAGACAGCATAGAAATAAAATTGTGCAAGGCACGCGGGGTAAGAAATGACCTTCCTTGATGCTAGGAGGTCTGAGAGCAGTCTGGGAGTGATTGAGGAGGAATAGCAGATGTCGAGGAAGGACAAGCTGCTCAGGAAGAAGTACATGGGGGTGTGAAGCTGGGAGTCCAGCCTGATCAACGCAATCATCCCCAGATTGCCTTTCAGAGTGATCACGTAGATCAGCAAGAAGACCATAAAGAGGACAGCCTGGACATCCCTCTGCTCTGAGAATCCCGAGAGCACAAATTCAGCAGTGGGAGTGTGATTTCCTCTGGCCGTCATCGCAACACAGTCACTGCAGGAAAGCAGAGGTGCAGAGAAACACAAAGTCAGTGTATTCCTTCCCCCCCCCCC
>VXAA01002536.1:13241-25039 GCA_013399115.1 Anseranas semipalmata | reverse complement strand
CCCCCCCCCCCCCCAAACCATACATAAATGTCAAAGGTGTGTCTTTTTATCAGGGAACATACAGTGTGGAGGCAGCAACCACAGAATTGTATATGAATATGTAGAACATATTCAATGTTTGTCTCAAAATACATTTTAAAGTAAACGAGGTGCACGGTGGAATGCATTTCTAATGGTTTTATTCTGGTCCTAATTTGGTTTGATGAAGTCACTTTGCAGATAGGAAGTTGTATTCTATTTTCTGAAGATTTTGAGAAGTTTGTAACTCATTAGATCCGAAGAGATAACCACAGCATTTTATTCTGTGTTTTTGTTGTTGTTGTTGTTGTTGTTTGTTTGTTTGTTTGTTTGTTTTAAGTCTCAGAAGTGGAAAAAAACACTGGTGAGAGATAGAGACATTTTTAGAGTCTTTCCTTTAGGAAAGTCAGAATATGTCACAATAAAATTCTCATTCCTTCTCTTCCTTCCTATGAAGAGTGGGAGCAACTCTGAAATTGTTTGAAACAGAATATTTAGCATAAATATTAACACATACACACCCCTTTAAATAGAGTGTTTCTATCATTCTTGTGAAGCCACTAAATTGAGAAAGGCAAGGGAAAGAATTTTAAAAGATTGGTACCAGTGGAAACCCCAGCAACGCTATGGTGCCATTGCTAGGTGGGGGGAGTAAGCTACTGATAACGCAATTTAAAAAGATAATAATAACACCAAGCCTACATCTTCCCAAAAGAGAAGTTAGAACTGGTTGCAGTTACACATGACATCCAACTACACCCTTGGAAAGGACCCTTCTGCATGCGGAAAACTCAACGCATACGCCCTTATCTGACCGACCCACGAGTCCTTAAATCTGGATTTAGTGAGATCGGGACTTCACAGATTGTTGTATTTCTTTCCAGGATTCAAATCAGCTGCAGAAACTTTCAGACCGCGCTAAAGCAACCTGAAGCTGCCCTACAACCCAGTGCTTCTATGCAGCAGGCTCCCAAGCGCAGCGGCGAGCAGAAGCCTGCCGGGCGGTGCGGCACCAGCCCTGCTCTCTGCCGCTGGGCAAGGTCTGAGATGAGACCGAGCTCCAGCGGGACAGCGACTCTGTTTTTCCAGCACCATAAAAAGGCAGCCGGTGAGATGCACACTTTCCATTTGGTTTTCTTCACCGTGCTTCATAAATATCGACCGGGTGGCCGGGGACCCTGCAGGTGCTGCTGCCCCGGAGCACGAGGGGCAGCTGCTGAAGAGCTGCTGGCTGGCTGACACGTCTCAGGTCAGCAAGGCTTCGTAGGGATGGTTTTTGTTGGCTCGTCCAAGCCTTCTCTGCTCACTGGGCAACAATCGTGAAGCCCGGTAATCTTGATGCAAATAGTTAGCTGAGACTGTGGGGCTTTACTTAGGGCCTGCAGCTGCCTTCAACTTAGAAAAGCAGCTTCTGGATTCCTGGGTTTCGCCTGAGAGATCCCGACCTTGGGCGAGTGTTTTGCATGCAAAAAGGGTCCTGCCTGAGTCCTCCCTTCCTCGCAGCTCAACTCTTTGTAGCACTTTCGGGCTGACACTGGGAGATGCTCTCCAACTCACCTGTTTGATCACATCTCAGGACCCCTTTCAGTCTGTGGGAGACAGACGGGCGAGACTGGTTGTCTCCTAGGCCAAAACTTGGCGTGAGAAATAAGCCTCAGTTTCTCCCCGTGTTTGTGTTAAAGGCAAGAATGATCTCTCAGCCATAAATGGCATCAACCCTTGACCAAGAAAAGCTGCTGTTTATATGATTCTTCCATTAAAAAGTTTTGCCAGTCCCCCCCTCGGGTTGTGTCATACAGGAAATTTCTCTTGGGAGTTGATGACTTTGGAAACAGCTCCTTGAGGAGGAGATGTGCACTGATAAGTAAACACAATTAGCTTCAGCACATTAACTGCAAGCTTGAGTGTTTTTCCTACTTCTTTTCATGTGTGATTTGTGCCCTGGAATCACGGAGAATTTAAAAGAATTGATGTAAAACAGAGATTCAAGGATTAAGCAATAGCTCAGTGTTTGGAGAAGCGTTGCAAACACTAGCTGGGGCAGAGTGGGGGGGAGTAGGGGAGGGAAAAATCATTCAGGAACTCTTCTGCCACAGTTTGTTTTAACGTTATGTAGGATATCCTGTTATTAAAAGCCCAGAGAGCTGGACCCAGGCATCTGCAAGAGTCACAGATGGGTTCATGGGGAGAAGTTTTGCTTTTATTGATTTTAAAAGAACAGAATGGTAATAGTATTTGTCATTAGATCTTCTAGGGAAATATTTCCTATCATCCATGGAGAACTTCTTCAGGAAGTTAATACCTGATCTTAGTGACCTTTGTATTAAAGCAAAAGCATAACGCTGACACTAACTATCTTGATCCATTTCGCTTTTCTGTTCTTTCCAGAAACTCCCTTGCATGCTGAGCAACATGCTTAGCTGAACTATAAGTCATTGACTAAGAGCTAGTTTCACTTTCTCCCTTTGAAGGCATTTTTGAGGGACTCCAGAACATCCGCATGAGGAGCTGAAGCTTTCCCTTCTGCTTAAATATACCCTTTAGAATAGCCTGAATGTGATTGATCTGGACAAAATCTGCATTTGCCATGGCTACATGTCAGCCTTTCGCCCTCAGCTGCCAAACAAAAAGTGGATAAAATGATACATATTTTCCAGAAAAATTCATATCACCATTATGGGGATGTTCAAAATAGATCAGATGAATCAAAGTCCCCAAATGCATAGCTGTCTCCAAAAGGGGAACCAGTGGTGACTAACCCAGATATGAAAGCCTACAATTAGAATTGATGACTACTGGACTGAGATGACTCAAGCCCCGTCTCTGAAACCTGGAAACAGAAATTATTATTAAGCTGCAGCTGGGATGGAAAATAAGCTCTGCCTGGACTATCCTTGGACAGGCCAGACAAAATAATAAATCAGGTACTTTGTACTAAAGCAAAACCCTGGGCAACTACTTAGGAAATTTTAAACCAAAGTGATGAAAAGCATCATCCCTCCCCATGATGTAGTTTTTATTTAGCTTGTCTCCTTCTGCTCTCAGTCACCTCCTTCAGGCTACAGAATTCAAATATTATTGTGACTTAGCATAAATCCTCATCAGTAAAAAGTATCAGATGTGCAGGTTCTAGCAGTGCTTATAAATTCATTTCCTTTAAAAGTTTCACTAACAATGGAAGTGTTTTTAGGGCTGTTTTTCTTTCTTTCCTTCATTCTATCAGATATCATAATTATGGGTAATTCCTTCTTCAAGGGACCCTGCCATGGGATTCATTCATAATTCACACAATGTTCAGCACAAGGCAGAATATGTTCTTCTCAACGGATGTGCAGAAACGTGCAATGCCCTCATTACATCAGGTGTCCGACTAATTTCTTCTGCTCCCTCCACTGTGACAGGGGACGCCTGTTCCAGTTTGGTCAGAGGGAGGTTAATGGGTATACCCGCAGGAGAGGAGCTTCCTCCCAGCTCTTCTGAGCGCACTCCTCACCTTCATGTTCCTCAGGCTGTAGATGAAAGGGTTGAGCATGGGGATCACCACGGTGTAGAAGATGGAGGCTGTTTTCCTTTTGTCTTCTGCGTGACTGGAGAGGGGATAGAAGTACAAGAAAGCTGCAGAGCCATAGAAGAGGGCAACGGCCGTCAGGTGGGAGGTGCAGGTGGAGAAGGCTTTGTGCCTGCCCTCCGCAGAGTGGGTGCTCCAGACAGTGAGCAGGATGAAGGCATAGGAGACAAGGATGGCCAAGGCTGTGGAGGTGACGATGAAGCCAGCACACGAGACCATCATCACCTCGTTGAGCCAGGTTTCAGAGCACGAGAGTAGCAGGAGCGGTGGGATTTCACAGTAGAAATGGTTGACGATGTTTGGGCCACAGAAGGACAGTTGGAGGAGGCCACTGGTGTGCACCAAGGCGTTCAGGCTGCCAGCAGCGTAGGAGCCCACCACCAGCCGGACACGAACCCTGTGGGACATGACAACCAAGTAGTGCAGAGGCTGACGGATGGCCACGTAGCGGTCGTATGCCATGATGGCCAGAAAGATGGCTTCTGTGGTGACGAATACCGCATAGAAGAAAAACTGTGCGATGCAGCCGTTGAAAGAAATGACATTTCTACCAGTGAGGAGGCCTGACAGAAGCTTTGGAGTTATGGATGAAGAATAGCAGATGTCCAGGAAGGAGAGGTGGCTGAGGAAGAAGTACATAGGGGTGTGAAGCTGGGAGTCGGTCCTGATGAGGATGATCATTCCCAGGTTCCCCACCAGAGTGGTGATGTAGATGAGTAAGAAAATCATGAAGAGCAGCTCCTGCAGGTTGGTGAAGCCCAAGAGGACAAACTCCGTCACACCCGAGTGGTTTCCCCCAGCCGTGCTGGTGCCGGCACAGAGGAGATGGAGAGAAACACAGAGGAGAGGTGAAATTATTTCTCTGGCTTGCAGGAATACACAGTGCCTGAGGCTAAGACAGGATTTGGTGTTTCCTGGGTGAATAGACACACTTATTTGGAGAAAAAATGACAGCTACCTTCAGTGGGCAAACTGATGATCAAAAACAAAGCAATAGACAACACATCACAATATGGAAAAAAAAATCTTAAAGCTGAAACCTTGAAGCTCTGGCTGGCACACTGTGGAAAGAATTGATCTTGGAAAAGATCTTGCCAATGACCTCTTCTCGTGAACAATCCAGATTCTTTCCAATGTGTATGGAAATAAGATTTCTTTACCCCTGGGGCTGGAAGTTTCTTATCTAGGGAGAAATAAATGCAATAATATTGCACCTTAATTTGCCACTTTAATTAGCGTAGCATTAAATAGATTACAGACCACGTTAGAGAGATTTTCTGACTCTCTAGTGATATGTTTGGATCAATTATACTGAGACTAGCATACCTGATTGCAATTCTATGTATTTATAGCTTCAAGAGAAAGCCTCCCCTTTCTAATTTAAGTTATTAACCGATTACATGAATGTGGCTCTCTCTGATAAGGTGTGTCTCTCATAAGTCAGTGAATAGGGCTAAATCATTGGCTTCCCTTGGTCACAGCTCTACATTCATAGATGCATTAAGTAGCCAGCAGGAGTAAAGATGCTCTGTTGCATACACACACATACATAGACATAAAACAACCCATAGTTTTTAACACAGAGTGGAGAATCCATCCTTTCCCTTGCTTGCCTGTTCTTATTCTTGCACATCATCTTTTTCCAACTTAAATGATTCTACGTTTCTATGATTCTTGTGCCTCTTGGGTCTACTAATATAAGGAATTTTCATCCAATGTCTGAATTCAGAATTAGGATTAGAATTCAGACAGACTGGGGCATGGGCTTCTTCCTTCAGGAGGGACCTTAACTTCACAACATTGCTTGGTGGCAGGGCTCCTGCTTCTGCAGGGCAGTGGGCACACTGGTTAGGAAAACCCTGCTGTCCCGTGGATTCCCTTTTTTTGGAGCGTTTTCACACGTTCAATGCATTTAGTCTTTTTCAGAGACCACTTGCACTGGTCTCGGCTTTCTGTTCCCGATTCTGTGAACACAAACACAGCTCTTCTGGGTCACTCCTGCTCTGTACTGCCCTTTGGAGCTCAGGCTTGGGTTTCCCTTCTCTGTGCAAGGAATCGGAGTTTGCGGTGAGCTGCCCACTGCGATCTTCTGAATGCCGTCTGCGCTCTGCTCCTGCTGGGCTCGGTCAGGCTGCACCCAGCTCAGGTTACTGTGTAGATGCGTTATTGAATGTGCTTTGTCCTCTTTCTCCCCTTCTTTCTTCATCTGTGCTGCATTGTTTATCACGTTAATTTGCCTCAGTATGTTGGAGCTTCTGCAGGTCTCTTCTATTGCCACGAAACCACGCGCAAAGAACTCATCAGCTGGGTGATGACAGAGGGTCCTGCAGGGAATGTACAGAGCTTTCGAACTGCTGGCAGGGACACTCAGCCTCGTGTCATCCAGCACAAACCTGCCTCAAAAATTCACAGAAATTCACCCTTTCTGGTCCATTTCAGCTGTTCTCAGAAACGTACTCACTGCTCCTTGGGCTGAAGGTGCCATACAAGCTCCATCGGTCTGTCCGCCACCAGAACAGTGTCCCTATCACAGCCCTTGCATGTCTGGGAGATTTAAGCTTTATCCCACACCCACAGGACAAATTACCAGAGGTTGTCTGCAGCACCTGAAAAACATTGAGCTTTCCCCAAAGAGCCTGGGTTAAACACAGAGATTTCCCTCTGGGGTTTACGTTTTAGGGCTGGGGAACCCAAGGGACATCAGAAATGATGCAAGCAGAGCCCAAGCAACTCGACTTACACACACAGCTTTGCTGTGAGGAACGAAGCACAAGGCAATGCATTTTTGTTGAAGATTTAAATTTGAAAGATTTTGTTTTTCTCCCACATTCCTGGAAAATAAATTTTGATAACTCTAAGTAATGGATTAATTTCAGGAAATCATTGTTTTATCTTTGCAGTAATTAGATTAGTTTTCTTTTGTACTAGATATTTGCCTAGGGCAGCTGTGGATATATTAAAGAAAAAGTGGATTGAAGTGCAGATATCAAATTGTTGTCATTTTCTTTTTTCAAGACAACTTGTAATTTTCCATTTCTGCTTTAATACGTTCTTGCACCATCGCTTCCCAGTAGGCAGAGCCTCCGAGCTCTCCTTCAAGCAGCTTTCACATGGACACAGCCCTCTGCAGGCTTGTCCAAGGGCAGGACGCATCACCCCTGCACCACGCGCTGGAAACTCCTATTTCACATTGCACAATATAAAGAGTGTTGTGTGGTGGGCTTGGACTCGGGTAACTCTCTTCCAAATATGTGCAGCAAGGTGCAGGAATCCTGGTTGGCATGTTTTTTTTCTTTCTGCTGGCCACACACCTTGGCATTCAGTGTCACTGTAATTGTACCTCATGCATTTTTCTTCTGTTCTTATTCATGATAAAAATAAAAAATATTTTTTTCAAAAAAAAGAAATAACTGTTTCTCACATTATCCGCTAGAGGTGATTGTCAAATATTCTATTCTATTCTATTCTATTCTATTCTATTCTATTCTATTCTGTATCTATATCTATATCTATATCTATATCTATATCTGTCTATGTCTATGTCACAGGTTTCAGAGATTTGGCACTTTCACATTTCTAGACTGAGAGCAGCCAGAGAACAGACCACCCTAGCAGGAGAGTTTTAACAAACTTTTATTGATATAGAATGTATTGACATTGCTTGCACTGTCATCTGCACGCTGCCTCTTCCCTCCCAGACGTCCCCTTCCCAATTCACCACTGCTTCTTGCCCTGCTGTGCCCATCAGCACCCTGCAGCAAGGCCCCCAGGCTGACATTTTCAGAAAAGGCCATTCAAGGACATCGGTGTCTGTTTGCTTCACGTCCCAGTTGGTGTTTACCTGTTCCCTACTAATCTGCAGTCTTTCTGGACCTTTTGTGGTGAGCACGCAACACAGAAACCAAAATGAATCCATTTCCTTTGAAAAAGTTGAATATAGATATGTACACACCTATGCTATGAGGTGCTGGGATCCTTTTTAATGACATCGGCTCAGATAGTGGGAGCTTTTGTTATAATTTAAAGCTACAGGGGAACAGTCTGTGATTTGCTCCACTCTTCAGGAAAAAAAGAAAAAAGAAAAAAGAAAAAAAAACAGGAGATAAAGCTGGATTTGGTTAAAATAGTGCAGACTGTGAAAGAGAAGATGGAGGAGCGGATTAATGGTGATGAAGGGCAACCACTAGCTCTGCAACACCCAATTTCTCCCCATGCTTTCCAGCAACACAGCTCTGCTCACTCTGTCCAATCCAAAGGTTTGAAGCAAGGGAGGTTCATTGATAACACTCCATACTGCTGCCACAAAATTTCCCTCATTTATTTCATCACAAGGAATTAAGAGCTGTGAAACACGAGAGAAGCTGTAAGAGGAAATGGTCTTTTTTTTTTTTAATTTTTTTTATTTTTAACACTGAGTCTACGCATGGTTAATCCAGGGTGGACACTAAGGTTATGAGCAGCGCAACCACCAGCAGATAAATCACACTCCATCAAATGCTGGGCACAGTCCATGTGCACTGAACTCCTCTAGGTGCACATGAGGGCTCCTGTGCCTGCAGGAGAGAAAATGGGGGAGAAAGCACCAATAAAAAAATCAAATACTTAGAATTAATCGGTCCGTATTTTGTTAGTAAACAAAAATGAGAAGAGTGGCTTTTTTTTCCCCCTCCTTTTCAGAAAAATAAATAAATAAATAAATAAAGGTAGTTTCATTACAAGCCACTTTGCTGCTACAAAGTGTATTCAGAAGTGAGATGTTTGGTGTCCATGAAAGCAGAAAAGAAGAACAACGGTGTGACTTGTTCCATGCAGAGAAAAGCAGTTGATTGCAGATGGGGTTATGAGTGATCTTACCTGTAAACCTGGACAGATTTTGCCTAAATATGTACATTTGCAATTTTGCTTGCTGACAAATACTCTGGCATAGCCACATTACTGTCCAAGGTATGGTACCATTTATGGTTTTCAAGTCACAAAACTTCTGATATTCATGAAAACCTTCCCAAATCTCCCACTTTCCTGTGGGATAAACATCATTCACTTTACTAAAAGCTTGTGCCTAGCCTAAATTATTCATGCAGTCTTTCTTAATAACTAACAGAAAGAAACAAGAGGCTGCAGAGTGACTCCTCCCTAACTGATCATGTCCGGCTGCCCAGAAATATTTGTAAATGCTGCTTAATTTATTGGTGGATTTGCTTTGGTGAAAACCAAAGTTTTCAGTTCTGTGACTAACATTAACAGGCCTGCAGACCAATGACACACTTTGTTGTAGAGAATGATCAATGCATTTATTTGAAGGCCAATCTGCTACTGCAAATGTCAAACACACAGGCCATATAACTTACAACCTCATTTATTTACACCGTTCAGGTTCTTTTCCTGGCGCTGAGTCTCCTCAAAGCCTCCTTCACCTCCCGGTTCCTCAGGCTGTAGATCAAAGGGTTCAGCATGGGGGTCACCACGGTGTAGAGCACTGCTGCCCACTTGTCTTCTTCTCTTGACTTGCTCAAGCGTGGTTTTAAATAAATGAAGAGGCCGTTCCCATAGAAGATGCTGACGATGGTGAGGTGGGAGGCACAGGTGGAGAAGGCTTTGCGCCTGCCCTCGGCTGAGCGGATGCTCAGGATGGCGGAGATGATGGCAATGTAGGAGACCAGGACAACAAGGCCGCTGGACACGCCAAATAAAAATACCGAAACTGTTATTATAAGAGCAGTGACGGTGCCATCGGATAAAGAGAGTGGGATCAGCAGAGAGATGTCACAGAAGAACAGGTTGACCACGACGGAGCCGCAGAAGGACAAATTAAACATGCCGATTGTCTGTCCCACGCCGTTCACCAGCCCGGTCAGGTAGGAGCCGCTCACCAGCTGGACACAGAGCCTCGGGGACATGAGGACCGCATACCTCAGCGGGTGACAAATGGCCGTGTAGCGGTCATAGGCCATCGTGGCCAGCAGGAAACACTCGGTGACCAGGAAGATGCCAAACACAAGGATCTGGGTGACACATCCTGCATAGGAGAGGGGCTTCTCCGTGACCAGGTCAGCCAGCACCTTGGGGGTGACAACTGTGGAGTAGAGGAGGTCTACCAACGCCAGATTGCCCAGGAAATAATACATGGGGGAGTGGAGCCGAGGGTTGGTCCTGATTAATATGATTAACCCCAGGTTCCCCAGCAAAGTCGCAAGATAAACTACCATAAATGCCATAAAAAGTGCGAGCTGAAGCTCTAGATTATCTGTGAACCCCATTAAGCTGAATTTGACCATCTGCGTGCAGTTTGTCCCTCGGCTTTTCATGAATGAGCACAGCAGAAGATTGTGAATAAGCCTTTGCAAATTTTTTATGCTGAACTCATGGAACCAGCCCAAAAGGCTGGACCTGGAGGAGCCGTCACAGGTACTGTCCAGGAAATACGGTTGTGAAAGACATCTTGATCCTAAGGGAGAGAATTACAGATAGGTTCATCAAAAATTACACAGGAAAAATAAATAATGGATAAATAAATCCATCACTGCACATGCAAAATCATATATATCAGGAAAACATCCCTGGTCCATCCCTTTCATTCCCTCTCAGAGGGAGCCTGACTTTCCCTCCATCAATAACCTTTTTTTAAAAAGAAAAAAATCTAAAAACATCTCACCCTAAGTAATCCTCAATTTGGGATTTATCTCCATGAATTCTTCTCATCTTAATATTTATCTGTTAGCAATAGCAGTCCCTGTCAAACCTCATGAACACAGCAAGTGTGGGCAGCGTTGCTTCTTCTGTTTAACATGTGCATTTGCACATCACCAGCCCTGTGAATTGCAGTGCTGTTCAAAAATTACACAATTTATCTATATTCCCATACTGGTCTTTTCTTCCTCCTCCCCCCGTGACTTCTCTGAGACATGCAGCTATGAGGCAACTCTGCAAAGGGACTTCTTTAAGGAGCTGCCTTCAGCTAATATTGCCTGATGGGCTCTGGAGTCATCACAGCTTTGGGACCCTGGGACTTGAGGAGCAGCCCCAGCCCCAGGAAATGCGTTCAAACAAAGTCTCTGCTGTAAGTTGCAATATTAAAACACATTTCTGTGCTGAGGCAAACTGGAGTTGGCTTGGTTCTCAGCTAGCTCTGAGAGAAAAGGGTTGGTCTCCAGGTTCTTCAGTTCTCTGGGAGTTGTCCACTCCTTTTTATTCAAAGGAGAATAAATACGTTTCTCTGTTTCTGTGCCTTCGTTTACCCACCAGCTTTAGTAAGGACCTCCAGAATGGGATGCATTTCACCCTGTTTCAGATTCAGCACACATTAAGACCCGAAGCCGTTACTTCTTTGTGAGTCTAGGTCACCTTGCAGCTAACGCAGCTCTGGCCAATGCAACCAGCAGAGCTGATCCATCTCTCAGCTGACCCGGACCCCACTGACATACTTGACCAAATCTCCCTCGGCCACATAGGCCACTGATGTAAAGAATCATGGAATGGCTTGGGTTGGAAGGGACCTTAAAGATCATCTGGTTCCAACCACCTGCCATGGGCAGGGATGCCACCCACTAGATCAGGTTGCCCAGGGCCCCATCCAGCCCGGCCTTGAACGCCTCCAGGGATGGGGCATCCACAGCTTCTCTGGGCAACCTGTTCCAGTGCCTCACCACCCTCACAGTGAAGAATTTCCTTCTAACATCTAATCTAAATCTTCCCTCTTTTAGTTTAAAACCATTCCTCTCCATCTTTTGTATAAACCCCCTTCAAGTACTGAAAGGCTGCTATAAGGTCTCCCCAGAGCCTTCTCTTCTCCAGGCTGAACATCCCCAGCTCTCTCAGCCTCTCTCATAGGAGAGGTGCTCCAGCCCTCTGATTGTCTTTGTGGCCTCCTCTGGACCCGCTCTAACAGGTCCACATCTTTCTTGTGCTGGGGACCCCAGATCTGGATGCAGTACTCCAGGTGGGGCCTCACGAGGGCAGAACAGAGGGGGACAATCACCTCCCTCGACCTGCTGGTCACGCCTCTCGAGGCAGCCCAGGACACAGTTGGCTTTCTGGGCTGCAAGCGCACACTGCTGGCTCATGTCAAGTTTTTCATCCACCAGCACCCCCCAAGTCCCACCCCCGCAGGGCTGCTCTCAGCGAGGGCTTCTCCCAGTCTGTACTCATGTCTGGGATTGCCTGACCCAGGTGCAGCACCCTGCCCTTGGACTTGTAGAACCTTGTTCAGTTCACA
>VXAA01002535.1:688693-720636 GCA_013399115.1 Anseranas semipalmata | reverse complement strand
GGCGGGGGGAGAAGTTGTTTCCCGCGGAGTTCCTGCCGCTGCGGGGCCGCGGCCGGGGCTGCAACAGGCGGCCGCTGCCCGCCCCGCGCCGCTCCGCTCCCCCTCGCCGCCGCTGCTCGCAGTTAGTTGCCTGAGTCACTGCGCTGCAGCCGGGCGCGCACACACTGGCACGCACACACACACATACACACACACACACCCGCGCGCACTCACACGCGCACACCCGCGCGCACACGCACCGATCCCGGGCGTTTTTCACATTTTTTCCACGGGGAAGCGCGAAGTTGGGAGCACGCTCGCAACCCCGCGGAGCCATCCCCCGGCGGTGCGCGCTGCCGAGCGGCCCGGCCTTGCTGCGCCCTGCGCTGCCCCGGGCTCCGCTTTCCTTCCCCTCTTATTTCCCGCTGAAAGATGAAGGAAGGAATGTCCTTTTTCGCTGCTTCTTCTCCTTCTGCAGAGCTGCTGCTGCTGCTGCTGGTTAATTGCACGTTCAAGTGGAAAATTTTCGGGAGTCAGCAGAAATATTGTATCCAAAAAAGACAAAGTCGCAGTTACAACACCACCGAGGAGATTGTCCCTGGAAAACTTCCTTTCGGTAGGAACCATAGGGTTTTTTCTTTATCCGTAGCGTTTTAAAGAGATCTATTCTACAGATGTCCACAGTGCTGATGCGGAGGGCCGGTGGCAGCCTTTGTTCGCAGAAGGAGCGGTTTCAAAGGAAGTACACTTCCAAGGGGGAGGGAAAAAGTTATACAGTGCAGCTTTTGTGGCAAAAATTAAACAAAACAGCCCCCTCCAAGCGGCAGAGCAAAAACAACGAAAAGAAATAAAAGGAGAAGGGGAAAGAAAACCTCTCTGTTTTTACCAAGCAGAAAAGTTTGCGCTCCTGCCTCAGTTGAACGTAATCCTAGTTGTGATTTTTCTCCTCTTGAAATCTGTTTTAAGTTGAATGGTGTTACAGTATAAAAATATTTATGAAACAATGAAATGCCAGCCACCCATGTTTCTCCGGAGAGTTGTTAACTTATTAGAAACAAGTGCCTGCCTTTGATATGGAGAAATGAAAAGTGACCTCCAGAAGTGCTGGAAAGTTAGGGAGCAGTTCTGCTCTGTGTTTCCTGAATGTAAATGGCTCCCAATATTTTTTAAGTGTTCGTTGTTGAACGCTATCTGGGAAAGAAAGGCCAAGAAACATCAGGTTGTACTGGCATTTTCTGATGTAAAATGCTATATATAAGAAATGTAACCTGAAATGGCAGAGCCTCGGGGAAAAAAAGTACCCATACAGCTGTATTCCTGTCTCACAGAAGCCTGTTTGCTTTCCCTCAATGCTGATAAAGTTTGGAAACACAGTATTGCTAGTTAGCGGTTTTACAGAGATATCTAAACTAGATAATGGCAAAGTTGGGAGTTGTATGATTAAAATGCTGTTTCTCTAGCCGACTGTTCGGTTATTATGCAGCACATCTAATATGGAAATCTCTGTGGGAATGCCTCTTATGGGAAAATTCATATAAATAACAAAGTGCTACCTGCAATTGAATATGAAAACAAAAGTGATTATAATTACATTAGGACTTAATTTAAAATTATGTAGGATTCTTCGTATAACCCTAGAGTGGGAATGTGTGTCTGTAATGTAGGATGTATTCTGTCTCTATAAATAGTTGGGGAATACCATTACAGGGATATTAGATTGTACTGATGGTAAGATGGTGCTATCAAAAATGACATAGACCTGTGTATTAAATTACTTCTTGGGGGGCAGGGGGAAGCTTGCATGTTTGTGTGTGTGTGTGTGTGTGTGTGTGTATATCTCTGTATATACGTGCATGTACTTTATCTGGGAATAGAAATACAGTGAATGTTCTCAAAGCATGAAAATGAAGATTTTATATGGGGGTCACATTTTAAACTCGCAACTTTTTAAAATCAACTTTTTGAAATAAAAAAATCTACCTTTGATTAAAGGTAGACTTTTTTGAGATGCATTTATTTTTCACCTCTGTGCTAAAACGCCTTTTCACGCTGCACTGATTTTTATTTGGGTCGTGATGCGTTTTCTATACCAGTAGGGAGAATTCCGTGTTTTGTCTGCTGCAGGTTTTTATCAGCTGACCAAACAGAAATTTTGGATGCAAATGATTTATTTCATTTTTTTTCTTGGTAATCTAGAAATAGCTTTTGAAAATACTTTATTGCTAAACACGTGTTAGGTGTATTTTGAGCATCAGTTTTACATAGGCTGCTTTGGTGAAGTAAATATCATTAGCTTCTGCACCCAGGAGAGTGTAACAACAGCTCTTGAGATTTGAATTATGGTTTTATATTCTGTACAGTTTCTTAGTACTGAGCGGGATGTACGCGAGCAGTGAAGCAGAGGAAAAATTTTGATTTGACATGATTCTTGGTAAAGACAGACTCTGCTTAAAGGAGTTTTAATTAAACAGCTAAAAAAGAACAACAGAAACTTAATTATGAACTAGCCCCGCCGTGAGTTTCCAGCTGAGAAATGATAGTGTATTGTGATGTGTGGAGACGTGTGAGCATGTGTGTAACATGTTTGGTATAATTTGTAACTAGCTTTTTTGTTGTTGTTGTTGCTGGATGCTGTAGTGGTTTTGGATATTGCTGAAGTGGTTTTCAGGCTTTGTTTGTCCATGCCTGAAAAAGTTAAGCTCAGTTAAGTCACATGCAGAGGAAGAAAGAATTCTTCCTTCTTTCTTTTTAAGCTACCCTTGTAGATAATATTGTAAGCAAACTTTAAAAGCTATAGTACAGGCAAGAGTGAAATAAAGACGTCTTGAGCTACAGAGAAATTCTGACATATTTTACTTAATAAAAAGTGAAAGGTAAAAATACGTAGTTGTGTATTATGACATAGCTGTCAGTTTTCAATCTATAAAGTAGGATGGTTACACTGTTGGAAGAATTTTAGTAGAAGTAGTCTGATTTTATTGGAAGGTGCCTAAGATTCTTTCCAAAACAGGAAGATCTTGTGTACAGTTCTGAATGTGGATCTGTGAGATTACCTTCAAACATCGCATTTTGAATGCATGGTTTCTGACTGTATATACACACATGCATATCACTTTTTTATCTGTTATTTTTTCTTGAAGTTAATATTAATGTTTTATCTTCCCGTATACTGATGGTTTAAAAACTCACTTTGTCTTTCTGAAACGATTCCACTTACTTAGGAAGAAAAGATTTGCTAGATCCAATCCTTACTCAGGTTAAAGTGACTGGGATGACTCATATGAATAAACATTTGCTGGATCAAATACTAAGGTATTTACAGCATATGCTTTATGTACGTGATTAGCATGATATTTGGTGCCTAAAGAAGGATGTGAGTGCTATTCTGCTTCTTTGATTAGAAAGAATATCAAATCTCATATGCATGCTTTTTCAAATTTTTGTAAGGGGGCTTATTTCCTGCTTTGCATATAATCTATCTAAAAATTGCAGACAAATTTCTGTTAAAAGTTGGTCACTCATTCCATAGCATGTGCAAATACGAGGTGCAGACTGACTGCTTTTTTCTAAATATGTTGTAAGTTCAGGTCAATTCCATTGACTTCACACAGAACATTTCTGTATTAAATTGGCTGTAATAAGGGTGCAAATTGGCCCTTTAAACATGATTTCGAAATCCTCATCCCTCATCAGAGGAACCTGCTTTAGCATGAGAGAAATAGTAGCCACTTATTTCTGGGATTTGGGATTTAATTACCATTTTGTCACCATGCAGCACCTTGCCATTAGTGCTTGCCTCAGGTAGGAATGTTTTATATTCCTAAACTACAGTCATTAACTATTTAAAAAAAAAGTTAAAAAAATTGAGTCTCAACAAAATCTTAGAACCTACAAGAGGTAAATCATCTCCCTGAAAGAAACTGCTGTTAGAGATTTTGTGGCAGTTTGTACAAGTACTGTATAATTTAAATTGTATCCTGTGATGTATGAACGGATTAATGGCATTATTTTTTATAAAGCCAACCAACTCTAAGCCACCCTGAAGACACATTTTTAGAAGAAAAATCTCTGCAATAAATTCCCACTTTATGTCCATATCTTGCTCTCTGTTCTTGCACAAAACTCCTTTTGATTTTTGCAAATGGAACAAGGATGGAATAATATTTCCTGGAATAATTTTGTGTTTGGTTTTAAAGATTGCTCATTTCCAAAACATAAGAGAGTGAAAAGTTGCAGACTTCAATCCTTTGAGGCACCAACTTCAAATCTGCTTCTCAGATTTGTTACATAAAATTCAGCTAGGACTTTTCTAATGTAATAGCCCAAACCTCTCTTGGTTTTTGTGTGAAATCCTGATGCTGCTGTGAGTTTTGTCTCGTTGGTACAGCCAAAATCTCTCTCTCTCTCTCTCTCTCTCTCTCTGTTGATGCAGATTCAGCAACTTTTATACTGTATATGGTTATTAAAGTTCCACCAGAATTATATTAATGTTAAAATGCAGAGAATGAAGGAGTGGAGGGGAGAGAAAGGAGGTAATGAGCCGGTGTCAAAATCTGGTTCCTAACAACTAATTTGAGGCATTTTGCACAGGAAGTCTATGAATGTCTCAGAAAGCAACCCGTCATGTGCTACATGCCCTTATTTGTTAGATGAATTTTTGTACATACGTCAAGAACGCGATGAAAATCTGCAGTGTGTAAAGGGTTAGTAGACGCTCACCCGGTTGGTGCAGGGCTGCAGTCCCATTTCCCAGTCTCTCCAGCTTGTGTCTGGGTTCCTCAGAGGAAGCCCATTTTAATTTGGCACCTGTCCAGTAGAAGGTATCACCTACAACTTTTTGTTCTTTGTCTTCTAGTCATTGTTTACTCGAACAGCGTGATTACTCCCTCTGCATCCTGTTGTACCTTTCCAAATGGCCTTCTTAGATTTCTAGCTCGTATTAGTTCTTCGCTCAACTTTCGAATCAGATAGCCTGTGCGGCAGCAGGAGCATACGAGCACAAAATGCAAGTTTATTTGCTAGCAGGTCAGAAGGTAGAATGTGAAATCTCAGTGTGCTGGGAGGGGGAAGGGAAGGCGAGTTTAGGATTATGTGTAAAACTATTAAAATGCTATTGACTGGGAATCTAAAACAATGACGAGTGCTGTTGTTTTTACAGATACATAAACTGAAAAACTGCTGCTAATGATGGGAAATGTTAATTATGTGAGAACATATTGAACTTATATTCTCTGGCATGAACTTTTTTAAATGCATCAACTGTGCTGCCTTTTATGCGCACAGCTTTCTAATTATCATAATTCAGTACAGCTCTGGCTTTTGGAAAGAGTTCAAGTGCAATCTCAACTTAACATGAAAGGAGTTTTTTTTTTTTTTAACTGAGAATGTTCAAGAACAATTTGAAAAGATAATCTAAAAATGCTACATACTTAGCTGGGTATAAGTTAGAAAATAAATATGTTCCCATAACTGCCTGTCAAAGCAGAACAGATTATTAGAACTATCTATTTTTTCTCATTATGTCTTTCACACTCCTACAGAACACAACTAAAAACACATTTGCAAAACTGAATACCATAGACAGATCTACTATATATCCATTGACAGAAGTTTTTATTTTGTCCGTTTTTGAAATGATTGAGTGGATTACTGTATTATTATTAAAGGACTTTTCCTCAAATACTATGTAAGTAACAAAGATTTCCTTTTCTTAAATAAAGCAAGAAGAAAATTTCCATGATTCTTTTGATATTAACCGATTGTGTTTCTGTAACATATTAAAATCCCACTGTAAATCTTCCTTATCTGTCAGTATTCACACCTAGTCTTCAAGGAGCTTGAGGGGGTTGTAAATACCGGTTCTTTCTAAAGCTTTCAAAAGTTGTTTTTATTTTTATTTTTAAATGAGGGGAAAATAACTTTCATTTAACTTGCACTTGAATTATCCTTTCACAGATTTTTTTGTTTTTGTATATGATCAAAGTGTTAGTTTTCTTTTTTCTTCTTTCCCGGGTTACCCAGCTTCTAGCTGAAAAAGAATCAGATTTTTTTTTTTCATACTTGTTTTTTTTCTTTTACTACAGTACATGCTACATTTCTAAAATGCAAAGAAAGCCCCAGTGAAACAAAATGACTTCATTTGAGCTGGCACTTAAGAGCAGAATTCACTTCCATAGTGCTGAAATAAAAGAAGCCAAGTGTTTTAAATAGCCACTCCCCTAGGCCAGAGCGTTTTTAGAAAAGCTCATTGTCTAGATTTGAGCTGTAGCAGTATGCCTGCCTCTGTTAAATCTCCCAAACCAGACAGCTCGATTTCTAAAGTTGACATCTGGTTTACTCTTTGTTCACCTGTTTAAAAAAAAATGCAAATAGACGAGTGCACCATTGCCCTAGAGCTCTGCAAAAAAATAAAAATGCTGTTGACAGTTTGTCAAATAGTGCTTCCAGTCTAAGACTGCAGTAGCCTATTGTTATGCCAGCAACAGGCAACAGAAGTTGTGGCACCATATGGCTAGTATATGCTTCAGATAAGCTATCTGTTAATTTAGCTTATCAGTAGCGTTTTGATATGCTTCGTGTTTGAATCACCAACCAGTATGGCCTTGGGTATTTTTGGTGCCAAATTATTCCTTAACATTATAGACATCACAGTTATTCCCTTGGTGGAATCTCTTTCCTTTCATTCACCTCATGGTACCCTGCACAATGGTGCTTGTTTTTGCAATTAGCTGGCATGCTTTTTTACATGGTTGTCTTTCTGTTGGGAGATTATAATTCAGGAATGACATTTTGGTTTTGAGGGGAGAAAATGTCAGAACAGACTTTGGAAGAAAAGGTAAATTCATAGAGGTTTAATGGATTAAAGCCTCTGTTATGTGTATCTCAATTAAAATATATAGTGTTTGGAGACAAACATTTATTAATGATAAAGGAAATCCTATTCATATTTAATCTCCTACCACCATGCTTATGCACTTTTTGTCCTAGAGCTGTTTTACAGTTTAAGATAAAAGGCAAAACTCTGAACAGTTTCGTTTTCCACATCCCTGATTTTCCTTCTATTCTTTCAACAAATTAACCTTTAAGAAGAATTGTATCCCTATATCTGGTGCCAGCTAATCTGTTCTTTTTTATTATTATTTATTTATTTCAATTTATTCCACAGTCAAGTGAAAGCCTTGTAGAAAACTCAGACTGAATGGGTGTTCCTCATCTTTTTTTTTTTTCCTTTTCTGCCCATCCCCCTTTCCTTTGGCCATAATTATTTTGTTGCAGGAAAAATCTCAAAACATAAATACAGTCTTCCATTCAATGCCGCAGCGATGTCCTTAGGGTTGGGTCTGTCTGTGTTGCTCTCTGACCTTGCTGCACATTCCTCTTTGTCTTCTGCCCTGCAGGCTCCATCCTGCTGTTCCTTACAGGGCACCACATCCGTCTTTGGTTGCCTGAACTCTCCTCTTTCCTTGGGTGTATGCAGTTACTTGCTCTCGGGCAGCCCTCGATTAGACTCACCTTCCTGCAGGTTGTGGTAGCTTTTTGCTTCCCTCCTTTTGCTAGCTATCTTGCCAGGTCCTCTTCCTGCTGTTGCTCACGGACATGGTCTTGCTGTCACATCTCCTTGCCCATGCCAGTCTCCACGCTGCATCCTCATGCTGGCTATTAGAAAGAAAAGACCACTTGTGCTTGTTTAATGACTTTCATGTCCAGGGTCCTTGATGACCAATAAAAGGGCCAGACTCTCTCTCAAAGAAGTTTATAGTCATCTTATGATTCTGTTTGCTGACACCACTTTTTAATAATGAAGGGAGGTCAAAGAGAAGAATTTTTTTTTCCTGTCTCTTTGGAAGCAAGTAATTTGACAGTCCGGAACAGTGGCTGTTCATTAATGCCACGCTAAAGTCCATCCAGCTACAGATGAACCGCATTGAAAGTGCCAGGAACTGGCACAGCACCCAGAGGCCAACCAGGCGGGCGGCGAAGCAAGAGGTGATGTCCCTGCCCCACCACAAGAGGCTTGTAGTTTCTCTGCAGGGACACGACATGCTAGCATACTTAGAGCTATTTGGGGATCACCTCAAATTTTAAATCTGTCTTAAATTCAGATGTAGAGTTCAGGTCCACAGTGTGTTTTATACAGGTGCAGTCGGATGCTAATAGCATTCCTTGTCTTCTGGCTTATTGCAGATTAGACCTGTGATCTTTTACTTTAGTGTGTTTGGGGGGGGGAGGGGGGACGGGACAAAGAGACAGTGAATGGAGAGGTATTGAGACTTCCAGTTCTCCATGAGTCATTTGCACATCTTCTCTGTAAGTTATTTCTAAGTGTTTAACAGTGAGAGGCAATTTTCAGTCCACTAGATTATCTAGTTATCACCTATACTGAGTATGGAGATCTTCAGACTGATGGGGCCACTAAAACATAACAAATCTACATTTATTTACTACAATAAGATGCATCTTATGTATGGTTTGATTTATTTATTTTTTTGGTTAAACTCCAGAGCCTGTGAAGTTTTAGCTGATTTGGTATCTGCTTGCTTTGGCTTTCCTAGCCTTTCATTGGTTCCAGTCGTTGTTTTGTGACTGGAAATCCATAGCTCCAATTAATGTGCATTTTTTTCTTTACATGGACTATTTTTTATGCATAGTAATTTCTTTCTCTGCTTCTTGGCATATTTACTATATGCTTACCGAGCACTTGTAGATAAGTAGTTGCAGGGGTGTATTTAAAAAACAAATTTAAAAAATGCAGCTTCCTATACAAATTCAATTTAGCTTTTAATGTTAGTAATATTTTTTGTTGGTGAAACAATGACCCATAAATAACTTGATCTTCTAAAATCTCTAAAAACAATACAAAAAAGTCCAAAGGATAATAGAATTATCATAGTTCTTGGTTGCTTGGAAAATCAACTAATATTCTGGCCTCTGAGATTTAGGAAACAAATTAAAGAACTCTTTTTTAGGTAGCAAGTTGCTTTTAATGGTTCTTCTGTATTAAGGAAAGTACAGTATTGTAGGTTATTTATTTCTGGGCATGCAGTACAGGGTGAAGAGCCTGCAATTCAGCTAGCATTGCCTCTGTGCCCTGAGGTAAACTCTATTTCACAAAGGGAATTTTGATTATGGTCTACTGCTCTGTAGCATAGTGGAGGCTTCAAGAGGCAAGTGGTAAATGCTACCAAAGAAAAGCTGGATTGGAGCCACTGACGTCATCTAAGTAAATCTGCTGTAGGACTATAGCCATAAAATGACTGCCAGCCACTGAGCGCACTTTGGCCTTTTCTTGTCAACTATTTTAACTGCTTTTTTTTTCTTTCTTTTTTTTTTTTCCCAAGCAACATGCATTTTGTTTTTTTTTTTTTTTTGTGCTAGTTGTGCACATAGTGAAATATAGAAATGCTAACCCCCCAAACTGCACGTACCATGTGAGTAGCTGCAGATTGCAGTTCAAAAATTAAAAAGTAAACCAGTACTTTTCCATACGTGAGCCTAGCAGAATTAAGCTTCCATCTCAAGCCATGTTTTTAGGCGCAAGAGCCTGGTAGTTCAAGTTACAGCATACTGATGAGATTTGTGTTGTGGGCAAAAAGCATTTTGATGCACTGGAGGGCACGCTTCCCTCTGGAAGAACTAGATGTGTAAAAATGGCTGGTTGTGAATTCTGAATGAGCAAAAAATGCATGTGTTTGAGTGCTTAAGATCCAGCGTGTTAGTCACTGCTTTATGCTTGACCCCTGCAGCTCCAGTCACCCCTGAAACAAAACTTGTTTCAAGCATCCAAATGCATTCTTAGCAGCCGATTTTCTGATGATACTTCTTATACATAGTTAAAGAAGCCAGGTGCATTAAAGATAGCAGCTCTAGGATTCCTTGGGAAGTATATAGTACAACTGAAAATGCTATTGATATCTCACCTGTCTTCCACTTGAAGCTTAGATGTATCAGGATTGCAACAGGAGTACTTGTTTTTTGACAGTGGGTTGAATTCATTGTCAACATTCTCTTGAAAGAATTTCCAGGCATTTTAACATACTATTTTTTAAAAGACAGAGTGCATGGTAAAACACATTTATAATTATTAGCTGGTATGTCCCATGACAATATTTGTTTACTTGATTTATGTACTTTTTAAGCTTTAAAGCAAAAATTAAGCATCACTGTTTTTGAAGTTTGAGTCTTATGATCAGAAATATATTAAAACCAGTATCTTATCCATGAATCATTAGATGAGTCAGTTCCTGAAACCACTACAAGCCTCACAGTTCTTGGCTACAACTGAAAGCAGGAAATCCAGGCTTCAATAACTTCCTTTCCCAGTACTGGCTATAGCAGTGTTAGTGGTTAGTATATGCTGCTTTTGTAAGCAATAGGAAGATGTATGTCTGAGGAACAAAGGCACTCAAGTCAATTTGCTGAAACTGTTTATAATTTGTGGTCTTGATTTGAATGTCAGGATATATTGGTGTATACTACATTCTGTGCTGCAATACATTTTCCAGCAGTGATATTCAGAATATGAAATAGAGGGAACACTCTATGGCACAATTCTTGGACAAAACCCATCTAATCAGTTTACCAGAAAAAGGGACGTTATTTTAGTGGTATCATCCAAATCCTGAATAGTAATGGCAATGAGAACCGAACACATAGGAGTAAATTTAAAATGTTTATTTAGCAGCTACTTTGTTTTAAGCTTGTGAAACAAACTATTTTTATTCTGTTTCAGTGCTCCAAAAGGGCTTGAAAAAAACCCAACCCAAACTTGGAACTTGTAAAATAAAAACACATGATTTGTTTTTCAGTCTCCTTTTTTGTAGTGAAAACTGTTTGCCTCCTCATAATCAAGGACACATTGATTGTCTCTATGTCAGTGAAGCATTGTTGGCTGCAGGATCTGTCTCTTTAAATGTGGAGTGCCTGTGCTCTACGACATCTGTTTGAGAGGATGCACTATTTACCTTCTTGTGCTAACTGGGCCAGATTCAGGTTTGGTACGATGTTGATCTTAATGTGTTTACATCTGGAAAGTATTCAACCCTTATGTTTTTCTTAAATATTATGAAAGATAGGTTGGTATCTTGGACTTACTATTTGGTTAATTTAACTCTCTAATTAGCTAGCAGTACCTAAAAGCCAAACCTATCTTCTTTAACTATTCTTTTTGTTCTTCCCTCCAAAAAATTGTCTGCTCACAAACTGGGAACACAAGCATTGAGAGCAATAAACTAGTTAGACAATGCATAAAAAGCAAGTTTTGACCATGTTGATTAAATTGTATATGCAGTATTGATTAAAAACAAATACAGAGCTCTTAATTTAAACAGGCACAATGTTTTTTGCACTTTAGGCAACATTTTTTGTATCAGATAATATGTGAAATTGCTTTAATAAAGCAAGCTACCACTTGGAGTCTTTCTTAGCTGGTGCAATTCAGTGTTGGTAGATTGACCTCAGTGTAAGTAATGGCCATTTACTGAGTGTTGGGGCCAAATGGCTGATACCAGCGATCCTGTGCTGATGTCCAGCGTGGTGCTTCTTGAGTCGTGTGTTAGGCAGTACTGAGGAGGATTGGGCTGGGGAAAAAGGAGGAGAGCCATATCCATAATAGAGGCTTTTCCCACCTCCTTCCTCTGTCCATGCAACTCCATGCTAATGGGAGAGACCTGGAGAGGGTCAATCCCTTGCTCTAACAATGACACTGAAGCCTTTGAGGGACTGTTTTGAGTTTGGGGTGAGGTTGCCCTTGAGGGAGAGGTTGCCCTTCTCTTCTGGTTGGTGAGTTTGCGTCAACTTTTCATGGGTGCTTTTCCAACAGCCCATGCCAACCACTCATTTTCTCCCACAGTACTGGCCCACGTGGCCTTCAGTGTCTCATAGTGTCCATCCCAGGTCACGCCACTGGATTTGTTTTGTCTTAAGGGAGCTGGGTTGCTGGGACCTTCTGTGCCGCAGCAAGCATCCAAACAACTGCTTTGTCGGTTGTATGTGTGGGGAATCAGGATTTCTCTCAGAATATTTAATGGGATATTATTGAGCCATCAAAGTGCAAGTAATTTAAAAAAAAAAAAATAGTGTGTAAGCAGGATAACTGGTCCATAACTGCAGTTCTCACAGCACCGACTCCTCTGGTACAGGACGTTGGTAGAGATGTCAGTTTTTGATATTAAACTTCTCCAAGTACCTGGTGCTCTGTTTCTGGAGGCAAGCCTACATCAGGTGAGGAGTTTGGTACAGAGTCATGTCCCCGGCAAGTGGGGATCTGTGCCACCACGCTCGCTCGGTGCAGAGCATCATGTGAGCAGAGTGGCTTGGGCTTAGCACAGTGTAGCCTTGTAAACAGCTAGGCTGTTTTGGAGGCAAGCTGGCTTGGCTCACCCTTCCTTCTCTGTTGCACTTTAAGAAAAAGGAGTGGTCTTTGAAAGAAGGGCTCAGTGCTTGCCTTCAGGAAGGAGGCTCCTAGGGAGGCATGCATCTTTTCTTCCTTCCTCTTAGCTAGTCTAAGTGGTGCTTTATTCACAGATGCTGTGCGAGAGCACCAGCTGTTTGTGTACACAGGAGAAGCCTCACTCAGGTGTGTCCTCTCTGCTGTGGGGAGCCAGATACTGATGCTTTAGGGATTGCAGCTCTCAGCATCACACCACCTATTGTGGATTTAACTTACTGCATTGTAATTAACTTCTTGTAGTAACAATAATTACAATAATTAACTTACTGAAATAACAAAGATATTCTTTGTGCTGCTTCTGCATGTTGCTTTTGGGGCAGAAATCTTCTTTCTTTTTTTTTTTAAGGGACAATTTAGGCACTTCAGCAGCAGAGAGTAGCAGTGAATTTTCACAGGATCAAAGCATGTGTAAAACATTATTCATGTTTGTGACCATGCAAGGTGCAATTTTCTGTTAATGTTAACTGATTGTTTAAGAACAAAAAAAAAACCCTTCAAGTGGAATAAACATCTAAAAGTTATGAAGCAGGCTAGAGTCATGCTTGCTTTCATTTATTTCACTTGTAAAGAAATCTAAATGATTTAATATTGTATTGTTTTCCTAGTTGAACAGTCCTGAACATGGCAGTTGTAATGCATAAGGTATAGAGATACATTTTTATCATGTTCATATGCTCTAAATGTGTATGAACTGAACATCTTTCTGTTACTATTGATCGGAGAGATGTCCTGTTGCTCTAATGTGGATTTTGGTTTGGGATTAGAGGCCTGGGGCTTTGAATTGCTTGCTGTCTGTAGACCAAGTCATCAGTGGCTAGTGATTGATTCATTAATTAAAATCAATTTAAATGGATTTGTAAGCCTCATGTAACAGATTATCTTATTAACGGCACGAGAAAGGCACTGTGATCTGCAAGGAATGTGTCGCTTTAGACAAAATATAGCATCATTTTCATGGGAGAATTTCATGAATTGCTGTTGTTGTAAGTGATCTATGCAAATGAAAGAGCCTTGCTTAAATCCTACATTAAACAGACTCTTCCTGTTGAACACGGTTTTCTTTTTTTTATTATTATTTTTTGTGTTTTCGTGAGCCTCCTCTAAGACTTGACTTTAACATTAATGTGTGTGTGCGTGCACGTGCGTGTGCTTGTGTACATACTCATGGTTACAGAGTTACCATAGACATGGCTAAGTATTGCCAGGCGTCTGATATATTCTGATCTTTGCGATTTTTATTTTTTCGTTAACATCTCCCTCACCACATTTAAAAAGATCCACAACAAGAAGAATCATTTTCTAAATTATTGAAAACAAAATGACAGAAAGAACATCTAATGCTGTTTAATCCACGCTCCGCCTGCTCAGCAGTACTGCCGGAGGAGACGCTTTGGACAGCTGGAGGGGCCAGGCGGGCAGAGGAGGGCTCTGGCAGAAGTGAAAGTGCTGAAGAGATGGCAATAAAAGCCCTCCTGGCTGGGCGGTGGGAGGCTGGTCTGTCCTCTTTGCATTTGCTTTGTAGCTTCTTTTTACATCAAGATGTATATTCAGGCATTCCAGGCAGCTACATATATATTTATGTTCTGTGATCAGGCCTCAAGTATATCTAAGCCAAGGTCTCAGCAAAGTCGGTGGAAATTTTGAATCCGGTTTCAAACAGGAGGGTTGTTGCCTGCAAATCATAGCCTTGCCCACAACTTTTCAGTAATCTCAGTAATGTGTGTACTCTCCAATCTGATTTGTAACCCAGGCTTCTACAGCAAAGGAGATTTTAAATTGTGCATGCTTTAATGTAGGATTACTTTACATATTTATTCCTTAGTTCATGCTCTTGGTGAATTTGTGATTAGGGGGCAAACTGAATGCAGTTACAAGAACCCTTTTTCATTGAAGCTGGTTTCACTTCAAATTTCTTCTGCTGTATTGTGGAAATGGAAGAATCTATAAAAAATAGGCAGTAATAAATTGTTGATATCAGCTGAAATTTTTTAATGAACTTTGTTAAACAAACAACAAAACAAACAAAAAACCCTACTACTGCATAGCTACTATATAGCTATGAATTGCCTCAGAGACATCATTCATTCAATGTGTTGGCAATTCTTGAAGCAAAGCATTGTTGATGAGTTTGGTTTATCAGATAATCCTACTATCATTGGCAGTAAAGGTTACAAGTCTTTAACCAAAGAAGGTTTGAAACAGGATTGACACAACCCAATTTTAACTGAGCTTTGGCAAAATTAAATGCATTGCCTGAAATGAACAGCTGTGGAATTTGCCATGATAGAAAGCTTTTTCATTGCTTGTGGAAAATTGAGTAAAGTGTTTGGGAGATTGATTTTACAATCCATGTGATACCTTACTCATTTGGCTTGCTAGGTCACTTGGTGGTGACCTCCAGTTTTCTTCATAATTATCTTTAGACATTCTCTGCGTTTTGACTGTAGGGGATGGGTGATTCACCTCACAATGCCTGTGGGCACGTTGCCAGCCTGCTGCCTACTAACGGCTCCAGCAGGAAATCTGGAGGAGAGCTGAGAATTGCACAAGGACAGTGGAAACTACCTTAACAGTAGCCCCTCAGTGCTCACGGACACCTCCTAAAAGCCCATGCCACCTGCCTCAGCAGCCCCTTTCCTTCTCTGGGTCTGCGGATGGTGCAATTGCGTTAGTACAGAAGTTTGTGGCTGTGGGGCTGCTGGGTCACTGGAGTCTGGGAACTTGGAAGCTAGCACTGAAATCCTGGGTGTGACAAGTTATTTCATCCTGGATGCAGCCCTTGAATCTGGGGAGAGAATCTTCACGCAGTGACTTACATTAGCTCTTATATTGGCATGCCAATTTGAAATTAGAATAGTCATGCAGTAACTCCTTATTTTGTGCACCTTTTGGTTTGGAAAGGAGCAGGGAGACTCTTGAATGTAGAAGAAGCGTGCTGAGTGGTAGCATTTTCTTTAAAATGGGCGAAGAGAGTAAGGCAGGACGTGCAGGCTATAACCCCCCTCAAAGTAGCAAACTTGCAGAGAGCTAACTCCAAGGTAGAAGGCCTAGGTCGTGACTGCTAGCCCTCTCTTCAGTACTGAATATTAAATGAAAATGCCTAGTCTTTTTGTGCAGCTGCTTCATCTTACATATCCAATTCCTCAGTTGTAGAATCACAATTTCAATTAATTGACTTTCTTCAGTTGAATTTCTACCGTAGGGTTCTAGCTAAAAGGGAAAGGCCATTGTTGGTGGATAGCTTTTAAATAGCTCTGCATAACCCTGCCATTATGACTTCAGGGAATGTTTTCCATTCCACATTTGTCTATAATGTGGATCTTAGTAACATTTGTCTTGTATTAAGGCTGCAAAGTTTTTGTGTGTACGTTGCAAACCCTGTGAAATGTTTTTTATTCTTGCAAATTATAAATAGTTCTGTTGGCTCAACTATCCCTTTTGTGAGCCCATATGTTTTTTTTTTTTTTCAATAGTACAACATGGTTATGGAGTAGGGTTATATGAAATGCATTTGAGTTGTAGAGTAATAAAATTTCCATGGTGTTCCATGAAGGTCAGTGGTATGCAGTTAATTACTGGACTGATCATGGGTGCTGTGTAGGAAGTGTTGATGCCCTAGAGACTAAATATAATAATTAAGCTCAGGGGTTAGTATTAAAAGAATAGAAAAACATGACTGTCATTAACACCAAATTTGTGCTGATATTTGGTTTAACAATACTATAATAGATGTAGGTTCATGCTTGCAATTTATAATTTGCATGTTCAAGGGAAGTGTGTGTTATGAAGCTTGGAGGAGGGGGTCCAAATGAGGCGGGCTGGGTACTTAATTTGTCTCCAGATTTTTAGTGCTTGTTAAGCGAGTCTTACTAAAGCAAGTTTCTAATTCTCTGTATATTTAGAGGAGAGAACTGTGTGCCTTTGAAGGCTTCCAAGGGGAGATCCTGGCCATCCACCTTCTGTGCCTAAACAGAGGTGGACGCTGTCTCCTTTGTCTGAACAGGGGAAAGTAGGAGTCTCCTTGGGTGGGGAAAAGCTGTCATTAGGTATGGAAATTCAGGCATGGATCTGAGCAAGTCATTCTTCTGAATGCCTAGGTATCTCTGCCTCTAGTGTTCTGTAGTTACCCTTTCATGGCCTGACAGAAGTACCATTTATTACCCATCAAAGAAGAGGGCAAAGCTTGGCTGGATAAGGAAGAATGTGTATTTAAAAGGTATCTGATCTAACAGCACCTGCAAACTCTGTGGTTTTTCAGGCTCAGTGAGGTATCTCTGTTCTACCTGGAGTATTTAGAAAAATCGTAAGAAACAGTCAAAATATTAATGCTTATTTTCCCCTTTTTACAGTGCGGTCCCATGAATGCAGCGTGCCAGATCCTATTGTTGTTTAATTCTGCAGTGCAACACAGTTGACTTAGACAACTGGAGAGAGTTTAAAACACACTGTGTGTTAGATTCTGGTGTGTGAAACTCTCAGAGCACGCTTCTTACAGTGTGATGCAAACAAGACATAATTGCGAGGAGCGCAAACTAAATATTCTGTTGAAATAGGGCAGATTGAGCACAAAATGTCATAACTGTGAAGACTGGGCAGAAATCTTGGCACCGAAGAAGTTAAAGTCATAAATGAATGGAATCTCTTCTACTTACATGTATACCTTTAGTCACAAAGAGTCTTTTAGAGCAGCCTCCACTCACTGGCAACCAGAGTAAAGAAATTAAGGAAAATTCTGATTAGTGTTTGTCAGTTCAATGGCTCTATCGAATCTTAAGATTTACTTAACTTAAACTTACTTTTAGGTTTACTTGAACTCATAGACCTCTTTAGACAAAATTCCAAAGATGATAATTGCTCTTGTTTCTCCCTTGATTTCAAATGAGCACATTTTATGGGAGGGTCAGTTGGTGTCAATATAAAGGCCAGTTTGCTTTGGCTTAGTCCATTCTTGTAAGAACCATGACTTGGAAAAAGGAGAACAGTTCTCCATGGAATGCTATTACTGTTGAAGGCATTGAAATGCGTTGTGATTCCCTGCAGGTAAATGGTGTGGGAAATCATGAATTAACATTTCAACATAAGATGCGGAAGTGTTCATAGATGTTTCTGTGGAACAAAAACTTTTAAAGTGATGTTTTAGATGGTTTACTGTTCCCCTTGTGGACTAAAGTTAATAAAATTACTGTGAATTCAAAATAAACAGATTAAAAATATATTGCAGTATGTACGTATATGCCAATTCTTAACAACCCATATTTTAAATCATTGGATTAGAGCTCTCCTAGTCTCATGATTTTAACATGCCTGTTTTTTTTTTTTTTTCTGTTTTACTGCTTCTGAGAAGAAAGGTAATCATGTGATTCAGGCACAAATCAGGGGCAGAGATTGTCATTTGGTTTATAGGGCAGAGTTGAGTGAGGAAGCTGGGAGATTTGTTCATTGCTCAGATTACTAATGTTGGAGTAGATGGGGAAAGATCAGAGAAAAATCCATCCCCTTGCACTGGATGCGTAGGTTAATAGTTGTGAAGTCCTTTTTATATACCTATGTGGAAACTGCTGTCAGTGTAAGTGATTGTCTCTGAGACAGAGATTTCCCTACTTCTTCGCTTTACACAATTTTCTGTAATTGGCTTGGAGTGGTGAGATTGAGTGTAATTAAGTCTCATAATTAATTAATATGAGAAAGCCTACGCAAACACAGAACAAGTATTTCATATTTCAGGATTTGTTCCCTTCTGTAAAATTGGAGTAATAATACCTTGTTACTTAATGCTGTAAGCAATAATTGGGTAATAGTTATAAAGTGCTTTATTATGAAAATGTATGTAAAGAACCATTTTTAAACAGTGAAACTGATGCACAGGTCTGAGTCCTTGCAGAAAAGCTGCTTGTCCTCTGAAGTAACATGCTGAAACTGGTGTATCCCAGGACCAGAAGAAATACCAAGTCAGTATTTAAGGCTGCTCACAGAATGATCACAGCTTTTTGAAACACTTTTCTGAGGACTTGTATTTTTCTTTTTTAATTTAAATAACAGTTAAGAAATCCTTACTTTGAGGTGTAATAACAGTGTTTTGGACTTGCCACTACACTAACAGTCACCAAACAAGCAAAACAATCATATACATAATTTAGGACAAAGAATTTCTGAGCATGTTTTATGATGAACTGTTAATAGACTTTTATCGTGCACAGCACTTCCCGATCTGTGGGGATAATGTACCGTACAGAGCCCCCTGGATCCCTTTTTGAGAAAGAAATGCTGCTGGCAGGTCATTCTCCTTTTGCATTTGTAAAACTGAGTACAGGTATTGACCTGAGCATTTGCTCCAATGATTAGACACCGAATGTAAACCGAGGGCTGCACATGAATGTCTTTCCAGCTGCCTGTGTAGAGGGAAAATCTCCTGTGCTGCCTGGCCAGCAGTTTGGCAGACGTGTCTGCAGGTGTACAAAGTGGGGAAGTTTGGTCAGTCTCTGCTGGCTGGTGCATTTCTGGGAATAATGCTTGGACCAGGGATGGGCCATCAGAAAGCTTCTTCTGGTTGCTCCCTGGAAAGGTACAGAAAACCAGGAAACTTGGCCAGAATGGTCAGAGCTGAAGTTTTTCAGCGAAACCACAAATGATATGGCCACTGAGCCAAGCAAAGACAAGCAGTTTAAACCCATGCCCACACCATACTTTTATCAGCTTGTTGGCTTTTCTGTACCAGCTTTGCAGAATTGCAGAAGTGCAGGGAACAAGCCTGGAGGAGGAAGGACGAACCTTAAGTAATTAGTCTTCCAACTGTGCAGCAAACAGTGTTTGTGCCTGGCAGGTGGCCAGGCCATCAATACTATGGGTGAGGATCTGGTGAATGAAGCTTGCTTGCAAGAAGTCTGACAGCCTTGCCTGAGTGGCTCTTGGAGATGTTCCCTGGTGGATCAGTCACAGGACTGGTCAGACAGTGGTGAAGTGGTTCGCCTTGCAAGTCCCAGCACTCTTGTGGTATCCTGTGATACATTTAGCTATTGCTAGCCTCAGAAAGAAACCTTCAGAGCTGACGTAATACGGGGAATATAGGAGGGGTATTTCAGAATATGCCTCCTGTAGACGTAGTACTGCCAATATTAACTCGTATAAATGTAAGTTTTGGAAATGCATAATCTTGTATGATAAGGTTTGGCAGAGAAATGCAGTATTCTCTTTTATTGTTAGCTACATCCTTTTCCTGTGAGAACTTATGAGAATGTTTTCATACTTAACATGTTTCGTTTCCTCACTATAGTTCATCTGCCAATCTGACCCTCCCAAGGAAAGTAAGCTGGCTCTTTGGCTCTGATCGTCAAATAGACGAGGGGAGTGTCATCAGGAAAAGAGCAGGCAAATTTCAGTGCTAACCCTTTCTGTAGAACTTTGCTCTGTGTAATGCAGAAGGTGAGAGTCAAAGGCCATCTGTGTCACTGTGCACCACTGCAGCAGACATCAGATATATACACTGTCCCTTTTGTAAACTTCTTAAGAGAACTTCAGGGCGAACTGTTGTTTATAAGGAAGCAGTGGCAGCTGCTGTGGAGTAAAATCTGCAGTTGAATTTCCATAGTATATGAGACTTGTGCTGTGCCCTTCATAAAACTGCCCGAAAGAAAGTCATGTTTATCTCAAAAGTGGGAGGCTTGGCATGATGCCCTGGTAGCTTTTCTCTAGCAAACCTGAAGTGAAACTAGCTCACCGTAGCTCAATGGATTTGAGCTCACCTAACCTCCTTTTGAGAAAGGCAGAAAGAGAGAAGGGGTATGGAAAGAGGATCACAGTTTTTTTTTTAGATTTTCCTGGCACACTTCCACTATCGCACATAATTTTTTTTTTTTTTTCAAATCACAGTGAAGTTTGAAATACATTTAATAATTAGATTAAGTTTGCTCCTATTCAGTTTTGGCTTTGCTAATCTTAATGCAGGAGTCAAATAACTACTGGAGACAAGAAAAACAAATGCTTGGCACTTTTCCCTACAAGGCTGAATGTGAGTCAGTATCTAAGAAGGCTTCTCAATGGAAAATGAGAAAATAATAAAAAATTCAAATTATTCAGATGAGCTGCTTGTAAATTATGCATATAAATATAGTTGTTGCCACAATGAGAAACTTTTCCTAACACTTTTGGCAGATGTTAACTTGAAAATAAAGACTAGGAGATAATTACTATTATTATTATTACTACTACTGTCATTTCTGTTTGTGCTGCATTAGCATTAAGAGGCCCAAATGAGCATCCAAAATCCACTGTTCCAGACTGTGCTCTGATGTAAAGACATATTCCCAGCTCAGGAAAACTTACTTTTTAAATAGACAAGATAGGCAGAAGATAGGGTCTCAAGCAAGGGAAGTTGAGTCCTGCTCAAGCCCTACAGGGACCTGTGGCAAGATCAGGGTTTAAACCTGATCTGCTCAATTTGAGTGCAGCTTTCTAACCAAAAGCTGCATCCCTCATGTAAGTCTTTTAAATTTGTCAAGGTTTTACGCTTCTGCAGTATTGACAGAAGATATCGTTGCCTTTTTAGAAAGGTTGTACTGGACTCCCATTAAATAGATCTTCAGGAAGAGGTCATGGGACATCGGGATGCTTCATGATTTTTTTTTTATTTTTATTTTTGGTAAATAACATCCATTGGTTTAATTTTTTTCTTTTCTTTTCTGAGAGACTGCACCTCTCTCACAACTTGTCGCACATCATAGCATCCAGAACCAAAAGAGGAAATGTGCTGATTTTGGCAGTTGACCAAAATGACCTCATTTCTGTGCTATTGGAAGTTTGTGTGCTTTTCTGGCAGGCAGCACAGATGAAAATATGATTACCTAGTTCATAGCATGTCTTCATTGAAGAAAATGCTTGCCAGATACTTAAATGCTTTATTCAAATCCCTTCTAGTAGCAGAACATACCTGACAGGCATAGGGAGCTGGACAGCCTGGTCAGAAGGGAACGAGAGTAGGACAACCAGATGTAGAGGTCACAGGAAACAAGACAAACCTTATATGCTTTGGGGATGAGGTCTGGTGCCTTTAGAGCTCCGCAGGTGCATGTGAGAGAGCAGCAACATAATGGGACACCTGTGACCTTGCACCTGGGCTTGTGCACTATCCCTGCGCTCACCAGGTTTGGGAAACATCCCATGCCTCCCTGTGGTGCATGGTCTGGCATCCCAGCAGCTGAAAACTCCACTGGTCTTTGATCAGAGCTCTGCCTCCCCATCCTCAACCAAGGCCTGAGATCATTGAAACTTCTGGCGAGTGATGCAGGTGTATCAATAAATGAGATTACTGTAGGGATGTGCTTTGGCTTATTAGAGGCTGTGGTGGGAATGAAACCTGCTGGTGCAAAAGGACACAGTAATCTATTAGACTGATTTAAAGCTGGCCTACAAGAAAAATGTAACTGTTTTGAAATGCCGTTGAAGAGTTGAGTGTAAATTAGTTAAAAAAAAAAAAATCCTGAAAATGGTTAATTATTCAAGGAAGAGAAAGTAATAAAAATCTGCATGGAAAAATAGCTATCTAGATTTGAATGTTGATTATGTGATTATATCAGAGGTACAGATGTTCATGTACATTATAGTCTCTTAGAAATATGTAATCTTCCCAGAAGAACCTGACTGCAAATCACAGAAATCTTCTTTTACGACTTTCCACCCCACTTGAAAATGTTTTGGGTGTGTCTTGTGCATCAGAAGGGAATGAGATTGTTGTTTGAAGGTTTGGCCTTGGAGAACATCAGGGCCACTAAAATAGTTTGGCAAAAAAACTTGGAACAACAGCAAATGGCCTATTTCCCTTCTCCAGGTTAATTGTGTAAGAGCTTTCTTTTGACCAGCATGATTGATTCTTTTTTTTGATTTATTTTGTGAGGTTACAACTTCTGGCAACCCACTAACTATTTTGATTACTTTTGGAGACTGAAAATAAAGTGACAAAAGCAAATCTGCAGCAAACCTGCAGATACATTGATGGACCGTTATCTTGCAAGGAACTCTTTATGGGTAGGCTCCCAGAATCTGCTTGAAATACTTGAGAAATCCTGCATCACATCGAACACATAGCCTATAATTAAATTATATCAGGTTCTTCCTTGTAAAGATACTGCAATAAGACATCACTGCTTTTGGGACATGAAACTGCTTTGTCATGATATTTGTTCTAATTTAGATGCAAAGCTTTGAATTCCAAGAACAGGTTCTTTAAATTTGGTTAAATTAGATGGTAGCCATTTGGTTGTACTATTTTAGGAATAACTTTAAATAGATAGAAACCTCAGCTAGGGACTAACAAACAAAACACCCTGTCCCAAACTGTTTTCAGGTTAGCTGAGAGTGACCATGGATTTGTAAACTATACAGAAGCACCCTATTTAAACAAGTAATTTATCATATTGCATGCACCATATGATACGGTTATGTGATGTTTTTAAAAGACAAAAATCAGATTATCTTCAACTGTGTCACCAGATGGTGTGTAATAGGCAACAGAATTACGGATTATGAGACGTAACTTTCACTCCTAGGTAACCTGACTGACAAAACCTGTGTGCTTTATAAAACAAAATATTTGGGAACCAAATGGATGGCAGAATTACTTTTTCCTACCCACAAAAATTCCCCTTCACCAGGAAACAAGTTCACGTGTGTAGCTGGAGAATGGTGCATGTGATCAAATGAAACTATTTCTACCTCACTCTTACTACTGTTTGCATTTTTTTTTTAAACATTAAAACCAAAGTTGTTCTAAAAAAAGGCTCTATCCCTAATAGTATGTAGTTAAATGTAGTTAAATTTCATTAATTGCTGTAACTTCAACCTCGCTGGTATCCTTTGCGATAACTGTACACTAGAAGGGACTGAAACAAACCTGAAGAAATTGTATTGTCGTCTTAGAATGGAAGGCCAAGCTGTAAGTGATTCAGAAAAGACAGAAGTAATGTGAGTTGTTCTCTGTCTACGTGTGTGTACCCATGCAAACCTTGGATCTGGCAGAAGTCCTTGCAGGGAGGGCAGGAACCGGGGTCTGCACTGTGGGATGGGGAAGTGGAGTGGGAGGCTGGAGCGGCCGCTTCTTCCTCCTGTCTCTGGGCCCACTCCCGAGGTGGCCAGGTGCTCGTCGAGGGTCAGGAGAATTGCCAGCAGTTCGAAATGCCGGTGTGTTGGATTTCAGCATGGACATCTGGCTCAGAGAGAGGGCAAAATCCCCTACCTGCCAGACATCCGCTGCTGGGCTGGTGCCAGTTCAAGGGGTGCAGTAAATCTGGCATGGCGAGTTCACTGACAACAGTGGAATATATGGATTTATGCCTTTGTTTTCTAACGGCCAGGAGGCCTACAACTAGGTGTGTTTTTGAAAGGCATGCAAATTTAAATTCTGAGGAGACACATTTGGTCACAACAGAAGAGCTGCCCGCCTGGAGCACTGGCAGCACTGTGCCTTTAAATTGATGCGTTCACATTAAAGGGAGACATTTAAATAATGCAAAGGGGTAAACTAGCTTGAGTTATGTGTGGTTTTAGTTGGGTGACTCTTACTGCCTTTTATGGAAATCTCTCATCTGAAGTCCTGCACAATTATCCCCAAGGGCAAGTATTAACCCCATAAAAGAGAAGATATCTACAGTTACACATCAGCCATTATGCATCTCTGTGATGGCTGTGGTTGACTTCGGCCGAAGATGGTGCTTTAGTGGAGCCGAAGCTGGTGGCTGGATAACGGGAAGCTGGGCTGGCTTCCTTTATTCATGAAAGAGAGAGAAACTCTTCAGGCAGAGTGATTAACCCACAGCACTAATTAAGCACTCGCATCGTTCTGCAATAATGAGGCACCGTTTTGTAAAGTGAAAAAAATACAACGGGACCCATAGTGGCCTCGTGTTCGAAGGCTGAGAGCCGGCCACGCTCCAGCGCCGCGGAGGGGCTCAGCGAGGCTCCTGTGCCTTTGGCTGCGGCGCGGGGCAGCGTACAGGGCACGCTGTCACCTCCCTGGCGGGGGGCTGTCACGGGGACAATGTCCTCGCTGCCCCGTGCACCCCTCTGGCCATCGGGCCGCAGGGGCAGAACCAGGGGTTCTGCTGTGGCCGGGGGTGTTTGGCTGACGATCTGGTAGGGGCTTCGTGGCTTGCAGAAGGGGCAGTGTAAACCAGTGTGTGCTTACTGCGGCAGGCCTGTGAGAAAGTTGTTTATTGATTGAAGCACTGCATGGAGAAGTGTGTTAGCGCTGCCTTATCAGATGCGCGGCTGCCCTTCTCCCGCGGGCTGGCTGCCTGTAGCCTGCACTGCCAAATCTCTCTCAGATTGATTAACTGGGTGAAGTCAGAAGTCTGGGCCAGTATGTTGGCCCGGCCTCTGCGCCTGTCCAAATCGATCTCTGGAAAAAAATAGGTGTGCAGTGGGAGTAGTGAGCCCCACACTGCTGTAAGGTGCACATCCACGTCCCGTGGTCACGCCGCTCCACCCGTTGGGGAAAACGCTGGCCTTGGCAAGCATGGTTTGGAGCTTGGCTGGGAGCTGCTGAGGCTGCATCCACCTCCGTGATACCCCGCAACAGCTCCTAGTGTCAGATAGCAGCAGTGTGCCTTCCTGAGGCACAAAGGGAAGAAAAATACTGTCTCCAGTTTGAGATGCAAGGTGAAACTTAAGGAGGCATGAAGCTGGAAGGAAGCCCTGGCTGAAGGTTAGCCAGAACATCACAGCCTTGGCCATGCCCTGCTGTACCTGGGAAGGGGTCTTATAAACTGCTTGACCTCACACTTATCCAAAAAGCAGGGTAGAATTCTCTCTGTAGGGATTGTTGAGGCTTTGGGCAGGTGGGAGCTGCTGGCTTTTGGTGGTACTGAGCTTTTGGAGGAGTCAGTGCTTTGTTTTTCGCTCTGGCTTCTGCTAGCCCTGTGGTTAGAGGCCAAAAAGGTAGAGCAGCAGTACTGCAGAGAGACTGCAGATTTTGAACCCATGTACTTTATGTCAACTCACTCTTTGTTCTCATTAATTAAGAAGTTGTTTTCTATGATAGATTGAGCTCAGTAGCTCTCTTCCATTCTTTATTCTGTTTTCTTTCTCCACAACTGTTTTCATTTCTCAGGAGGTAAGAACAGACAGAAATATGTAATTACAAAAAAAATTCTTTGAACTTATAAAATGCAGGTTGCTTAAATTATGCAGTTAAAGGATAAAGAAAATCACAGAGCAATTTTAACAAATTGCCCTTAACTGGATTGCACAAACAAACCTCTCATAAGAAATCTTAGAAAGGTGTGTTTGAGGGTGTAATCTTAGCTTGTGGCTAAGTAGAGTTAAACTTGTTTTTCAAGTTGGTTGTGTATAACTTTCTCATGCTAAAGATTGTGAGCATTCCAGAAGGAAAACAGTTTGTCTGTAGCACGAGTTTGATGGTAAATGTTGATTATTTCCAGTAATTCTGGCCCCTGATCCATGTATGGTACTTTATGCAGTGACTTCCCTTTTGATCTGCATTCTCATCGGCTGAGTTGTAAAATACATGTGTGTATATTTTTATAAAATAGCCCTGATGTTTGCAAATATTGTAGTTTTCAAATGTACCTGAACATACCCATTCACACACAGTCTGATCACGCTTCCAAATACACTTTCCTTTCTTGTCAGATGCAAAACAATTTGTAACTTTTGCATGTGAAATACTGTCAGACCAAAAATTCCCTTCTTAGTAAACGTTACTACCCTGGTCTTGGGTTCCAAGGACCTGTGAAGTTTCTGAATAGTTTTGTAGGACAGCCAATGGACTTACTCCAATATTCATTACTTTTTCCCAGCATATACTATTTTTGTTGGAATTTATGTAGTGTATGCAAAGTAATGTAAATACTAGAAGAAATACAAAATATATTTGTAAGAAAGGGTGATACCTGCAAAACCTTTCCATATAACAGCCAAGCTTATGTACATAAGAGAACTGTTGATGCTCTATTACAGTTTAATTTGTTAATGAAACAAGATGGACTGAGCTCCTACTACACCTCTTTGGATGTTTGAGGCTAGGCACAATTAATTTATTTGTACTGTCTGTGTAGGCGTATGCCAGCTAATGTACTGTAAGAGCTTTTATCTTTATGTTCATAATGAAGAGGGGCAGGTTTTTGGCAACTAGACAAGGATTTTCTGATGACTCATCCTCTCTGGATTGTAAAACACTTTCTTGTAAAATCAAAAAAGAAAAGTAATTTCTATTAGAAATGAACTCAGCCAGAATAGTTTGTGTCCTTCACAATCAAGCTGTGAAACAGAAAGAAGAAAGGCTTACCTGCTTTTGTTTATTTTAATTGTAATTGGACCTCTGCTGAAAAATAATATTATTTGAGAGGATGTTCTCATACAAGGTATTAAAGCATCTTTGGAGTAAATACACTGTAGGCTGTGTTGTCCGATACCTTAGTTTATGGCCATTCTCCTTATACTGGTATTTTGATCGCCTTGTGGGCAGTGCAGTGGATTTCTAGCAAAGTCGGAGCAATCTCCTTCAACAGTAATTTGTACTGCTTGGTTTGTTCTGTTCATCTCCTTGCTATCTAGGAAGAAATGTAGATTCCAGGATTTGGTAAAAGCTGGAACAGGAGTTGGGTGTGAGTATCTGAGTACAGAGCTAAATTCATTTCAATATAAAATTTAGAATTACTTTCCATTTAAATGACACATCAGTTAATGCCAATATCAGGTAAATGGGGAATGTGCTCCAAGATCCTGCTAACAGCAAAAAAAGTACAACTATTATAGGTGCCTTAGTGACAAAATAAATAACTGGAATGTATGAGTAATCTACTTTATTTAGGTTTAAGCAGTGAAATCCTGCTTTTCATGAAAAATTGTCCTCATTATTTTACCTCATAGTACCTGTATATGTTTTTATGCATGCACACCTCTGTAGAGACTTCCTCCCACTCACGTATTTGTCTCTTCTCTTTCTCCGTGGGAGAAACTGGAGAGTTTGGGCAGTGGAGGGATATCCGTTAATGAACTCCTGCATCCCTTCGTTATGCTCTGTCACAATTGTTTTCCTGAATGACTTCTTGGGTGATGAAGCTACTGCTCCCTCTTATTAAGGTGGTGTTTATGCAATCCAGGGTGGATTAATTTAAATCCCTGATTTTAATCACAATTTAAATCAACAAGCAGAGCTCTTTGATTTAAATAATTAAGTGTAATCTTGTTTTGCATTTTTGCTTTCCAGTTACTTTCCTAAACAAAGGCTCAGTTTTATTGGTCAATATCATTTCCTAACCAGGGCTGTTTGTTGTACACAGCTGGGTTTCTCTAAACACTTGTGTACAGCTTACCATACGTTTATTCATGTTCTACATTTTTACATTCTTATTATGGTAGAAAACAACAAATCATATTTCTTAATAGAAATAACAGATTTTTAAATCTCTTGTGATTCATATGTAGCAAAATGTTGTACTTTGAATTTAATTACAATGTACAATCGCAACATTTCAAGTCTGCTTTAAGCTCCTAAAGCAGTTTAACTATGTTTGATGTTCTGGCATACCAGGGGAAAATATATATTGGAGCATGTTGTGCTTTTAAAGCTGATCTGTTACACAAAACTAATATCTTTGTGTTGTACTGATTGTTTCTGGACACCATGTACTTCAAGTTTTTTTGAACTACTTATGTCTACCATTGCACATCTCAATTTTATTCATTAATGAAAAGAGGAAAACAAACTTTCCTGCTTCCTGAATTCCTAATTGTTTTCCTTACTTACAATGAACTAATTATGAACTGAACTAGCTGAAAATAAATAAAACTGTTGCTGTATCTACTGAAAAAAATATTGTTGGGAAAAAAAAAAAGTAAAGATTTAACAGTTTTAGATGCCTAGGCAGTGACAGCTACCCTTTCAATGATTTAACTTTCTCCAGAAAAAGTAACAGATTAAACGGTGACACACATACAGCTTGCATATAATGTAAAATCACATAAACATTTTTTAAAAGATTAGATTGAGATAAATAAAGACAAGTTCAACAGAAGAGTTTGTATTTCAATAATTTGTATTTACACTTCTTTTTAATATAAGCTTTTATATTCATGCTGGAATACTCCTCATCTGTCACTTAAAAAAAAATAGGATTCCTGTTGTTGTATTCGCCTTCGTACCTACGTAACTTCCACATCATTTTTGGCAACGGATTGCTGAGTATGACAGTCAGTCTTATTTTAATGTTTTGCTCATTTGAATCATCGTGGTCTGTATTCTTAAGGTAGTGCCAAGGAGTTGTAGGTGGAGTCGCAGAACACAAGATTAAAGGATTATATATTCTTAACCACTATATTGGAACACATGAATACTGGGTCACAGCTACCACATAGATGCTAGCATCTCCATTCACAGAATAAGCAGGGTGATTGAAGGATTTCAGTTAAAGTATGTAAATTGTAAATTTGGGTTCATTTTGCCCTAAATTAGAGAACAACAGTCAAGTCTAGATAACACACACTCCAAAACATTATTTAAATGTTCTCTTCAACTGATCAGTCATAAAAGGACTGTTAAGACAGCAAGTCTGTAATGCAGCACTTGGGAATTGCAGTATTTAGTATCACCAGGGAAGTTGCACAGCAGAGATGGGAGCTTGCTCAGTTTAAGATGTCTGAATTTCCTACCGTTTCTTTCCTAATTGTAAATTTTTCTCCTCTGGTACGTGTAGCTGGGGAATGGGAGGTTGATTAGATTTTATTCCAATTTATCCGAGTTCAGTCATGTTATCTGTTAAAATGTGTCTCTAAAGGTTAACAGTCCTTTGGCATTTTCATCTTTGCTTTCCTACCCTGAAGGAAAAGTTGGTGGCTTGCATGTCTAGAAGTCAAACATAGCTGGTTGTATTTTTCCATATCTACAAAGCAATACTATATCTGGATTCATATCTGCTCCTGGAAAATTTTAAGTTTAATGTTTAATTTCCATATGCTTGAAAGCGATAGCTGTTAAATCCCAAGGGTTTCATTCTGCTTCGCCTCCGCACAAGTCAGGGAAAGGTCCAAAGTGCTGCATATCCCCTGTTCTGTGACTTGCTTCCTGCCCCACGCAGTGTGGCATAAAAGCCTACGACAAAAGGAGCGTTGCGGGTGCAAGCAGTGCCTTTGTGCTGAGCCTCAGGGGGACGGTGATGGATGCACGCAGGGACACGGGTGCTGCCCCTGCCAGCTCTGCCCGTGTGCCTGCAAGGTCCCTGCTGCGGCTCTGCCTGGGACCTGCTGGACAAAGTCTCCTTCCAAGGCTTCCTACTGCAATCAAAGGTTAGGTTTTAGTGGTCCCACCAACCGTGAGCTTCCAGTGAGTAAAATTTACCACTGAAACACTCACCGGGACTTGCCACCCCCATATCTTCATCAGAGACAGCCTGGGCCTTCGCGCTGTGAAGGACTGTGCTTCCCAGTTTGCTTTGCAGGAATACCTCACATCTGTAACATATTTTGAATACATTTTTACCTGTAAGGGAGTTTTCTTTTACCTGAAAACAAGGAAAACGCAAACGAACTGAGTTTAGGGGATGCTTTTTTTTTCTCTCCCAGATGAGAGTATCTGGTTTCTTTCATGATCATTTGTTTAAGTGGAATTGCAGCAGTCTTCTACAAGAAGACAAAATATTTCTGGAATGCAACACCTGCACAAAGAAAATGAATTACCATGTGCCAAAATCATTCAGTAAATGCTGTGTTGTGTGGGTAACTTGACAAAAGTTTTGCAGCAAACCATAAACATCTGCAAAACATTTGAAAATCTGGCCTAGACTTGGGGCTGCTTGAATTCTATGGCATTTGTTGTAATTTACTGTTCCACGAGATGTAATTATTTGTGTGCACCTTAGGACTAATTTTTCTGGCAAGAGTAGAAAAAGGTCTAGTTTATTAAAGATGTGAGAATGACTGATACTCTTTACCTGTACAACTCCAGGATCCATGCGTGTATCACTTACTTCTGGAATGCATTTACTTGTCCCTGTACACTTGCCTGTGCCGGCGCGGTTAGAAATGGGAAAGGGGCAGCCAGTCCGGTCCAAACTGTAGACATACGTTGCTTTTTTTTCCTTGGGGAAGCACTGAGAGGATTGAAGTCATTCAGTGAGCTTTGTTCAGCTGAGCTGAAGTTCGAAAAAAAACACACCATGTGTGCTTTTAGTGAACTCTGGGCCTAATCCTAAATCTTTTGAGTTCAGTGACAGGCTGGAGTGTCCAAGAAGTGAATCATCGGCTGTACGTTCGCCACAGCGGTGACGCTGCACGGGGCATTGTCCCCCTCGGCCTGCTCTGCTCGTGTAAGTGCGGTCTCACGCAGGCGCTTCGGCTGGTGCAGGTTTGGCCATGCACAGTGCAAGGGGACCGCAAGAGCTGACGGTTTTCTTCTGGAGAGAACAGACAGATATGTGGTGTCATCGCATGGTTCTTGTCCCCCCTTCCCGAAGCGTCCAGTACCTACGCTGGGTGCCAGATTTCTAAAGACCTCAGCTTCCTGGGAGGCACCTAAATAGGGATCAGACTCTGAAAAGAGCTGAGCACCCAGCCGGCCCCGCTTTTCAGAAAACCTGGCACCGAGTGCCGGTGCTGAGCCTCTCTGGCGATGCTGGGAAGAACGCTGCCTTCCCACACGCCGCGCCGGGATAGTGCTGTTCGCTTTGCAAAACATTGTTAGCGAGAACAAATAGCAACCGGGAAGAGAAACCCCCAACTCTGTTTTTACAGATCCTGTGGGGGAGGGTCCTTTCCCTTTTTAAAGACTCAGTTCGGCATTGTCAAAAGAAATAAATAAAGCAACATCATTTAAAAGCTTTTGGAACAATAGTCTCTTCCACTTCCCTCCCTCATTGTGAGCCCTGGGCCCAGCTTTTGTTTATTTTGTGCTGCCAGCCTCATGGTGCCTGATTGGTTGGTGTCTGATTTCATTCCTATGGGTGATGTCAAAAGCTGACCCAGAAGTTCTCAGCGAGTTTGCTTTTAGCTTTTAGTTGTTGTTTTTGTGCGTGTATCCGTGTGCACAAGAGTACTTTTCATTCCTAAGAGGATTCTGTTACAGGCTGAATATTATTCAGCTGCAAAACTAATAAGGAATAATATTTGTGTCAGGAACTGCACAGCTTGTTTCGTACAAATGCTAGGAATAGCAAGCAATTCAGGCACTGTGAACTTATGGAAGTTGTAATTAATATTAATTATAGTTCTAGTATTACTATACACCATAAAAGGAAATACAAAATCGTATGAGAATGTCATAAGCCATAACTGAAAATCAGGCTAATTAGTTGGAAAGACTGATTTCACATTCATGTGCAACAGTACTACCAATTTTCTTTGTATAGCTGTACTAGATCTGTGACGCTAATCTTTATTTAACATCATTTTTATCGGTTGTCAAACTGACAATTTAAATATCAGGTTCTCACAGAGGTGTGCATACCATTAACAACAATATTAAGTGTTTATTTTTGTAGAAAAATAAGCAGTGTTTAAATGTTTTTTTTTTGTT
>VXAA01002535.1:550380-688669 GCA_013399115.1 Anseranas semipalmata | reverse complement strand
TTTTTTTTTTTTTTGTGCTGTATCTGCAAATACTCCTGTCTTTGTTAAACTTTGTTTTCCATTTCTCTGGCCTTAACACATGGATGTTTTTCCTTCAGCAGCCTCTGACCCTCTCCTGTGTTTCTCTCTGTTAGATAAGTAAAAGATGAGCGTTGCTTTATAAGGACATAGTTTCATACCCTTGTCCTCTGTTAGAGTACAGTCAAGTTGCTTGTATAAACACGAACAGTTTTGCTTACTTTTCAATTTATTCAAATGTCAGTGTAAGGTTCTTGGGTTGTGTCTTTGACCCCCTTATCCCCTGCTCCTACCCCCTGGTATCTTTTCACCTCTTCATCTCCTTGCCTCTAGGGAACCGTGTTGTACAGCGTCCTACACTTACGTAGTAGGAGTGTGTAACTAGTTCCGTAGGGAGGCTATATTGATGCTTTGTATTGCACAAGAAGGTGTGTTTAACGTCTCCCATTACACAAAATACCATGTTATGGTCTGGAAGAACATTGTAAAATTTCCTTCTCTCTCTCTCTCTCTCTCTCTCTCTCTTTTTCTGGAAGAGCTTCATTGCTGTGTCAGATTTTACAGGAAAATGTAGTTGATTGGGATTTTATTTAAGGAAAATGAAATGTCCCTCCAGCTTTGCAATTCTGCACCCAGCAAAACATCCCTCACTTTCCTGCCCATGTTCTTTTCTGAGTGCTCAAGGCAAACAGAATTTTTGCTCTGATTTTCCTTGGAAGCAGGAAACTTTCAAATTTGGATGCTTCACGAATAGTCCAGCATAAAGAAGAAATACAAGACTCAAGTGCTTTTCAGTTAAAGATAACTCATTGCAGAGATTAAAGAGTGTTATTTCAATGCCTGTAGCTTCTGTTTATGGGAGTTTCATGTTCATAAAGGATGCCATTTGTTTAGGGAAGTCTGTACAAGGCCCACCAAAGCCTCCCAGGACTTTGACTCCAGAAGCTGCCCAGCGGATCACGCTCAGTGCTTGCTCGGTCTCCTTTCCCCTGGCTGGGAGCAGCTCACGTGCAGTGTCTGGGGCTGGCCTCGCCGCTCGCCCCGGTGCCTGCCGGGCGCAGCTCCAGCCCACGTCCAGCTTCCCTCCCAGGTGCTCTGTTGTTTTACGAGTGGCAACTTTTAGAGACGGCCGCCTCCATCTCCGCTGGCCGAAAGCAAACACTGCAGTACAACTGACATTAGCTGTACAAAGGATTTGCTAGCTGATGGTGCCCCCAGCTCTGGTGGAAATATTATGAAGGAAAAATGATTTTATCTGTATTCTGAATCTGTTTTAAATACTGTGCTTTTTATGATTTCCATATGATTCTTGGGGATTTTAACATCAAAAGACTCAGATTATCCTAATTGGTGTAAGAGGTTGGAAAGGTTTTCTTCGTGCTGGACTTAAATAGGGTTCCTGCTTGGCTGCTTTTGCACTGGTTTAGTCCTTTTGTGACATGAAAGTCAGTTGCAGTTAAGCAGATTCCCTCTTTTTTTGTTGTTCAATAAACTGAAATAACTATACTGTTAAGCATTAAAATGCAGAAGCATGGTACATTTTTAAAGCTTCCAGAAATAGCCTACTATGCATTGCAGAAATTAGTGAAGCCATACGTGTAATGAAAAACACTTGATAATGGACTCCGGATCAGTTAGTAGGCTGATTTACTGCCAGTCCTGGGTTTGCCCTCCTCTCCATAAACTGTCACTTACAGATAGGAACAGGGAAGACTTTCTGGAAACCTTTTTGAGGAGAGAGGAAGACCCCCTAGACTTGAAAGCTCAGTAAATAGCTTTGTAAGGTTTCGCTCCCAGTAATTACTTCCACTGTTCAGCAGAAAACCACCCTTTTATTTTGAGGGTAGTTTTCCTACAGAGAAAGATCACGCCTGGGTCGCTGCTCCCGTACAATGGGCGTACCTTCCCCGCACAGATGGCTCGGCTCGCGCTGGTACCTGGCCTGAGCTCAGCCACCGCTGCATGCGGGGAGCGTTCCCGCACGGAGCCCTGCCAGCCCCTCGCCCCCTCTCTGGGGCGCTGGGCCAGGCTCCGGGGGCGCACCCCGTGCCGCGGGGTGTGCGGTGCTGGAAGAATGCCCCCTGCTTTGGCACAGGCCAAAATGGCCAGAGGAGAGTCAGACCCAGGACGTGTCTCTGTGTTTCAGCTCCGTTGCTTTGCACCTTGGCTGGTGTCTGCATACTCCTCTACAAAGTGGATTAGAAATCTTCCCTCCCTCTAGTAGTTTGATGTCTGGGTAGAAATTTCCATATTAGACAGAGGTCTAAACGTTAGGTTAGACCTACTTTAACTTCCATTTACTTTCTGGTGAATTCCTGGGTAAACACGTGAGGTAAATGTAAGCTCTGTTGTTTCAGTGATTGCTGAGAGCCTAAGATACCGATTTTTTTCCCTCACCTCGATTTTATGCTCTGCCTTACTTGCTGAAGGCTGTTGGAGTAAACCATCTTTAGCCTGCTCAGTACTAGCAATATCCTCTTGAGAAACTGGGCACGAGAACCTGTTTGGCACTGAAAACATTGCTTTGCTCGCAATGTATTTATTTGTGGTTTTGAATAAAATTACAAACAAAAAAAAAGCAGATGGGGGGAGGTCAAGATGGGCATCTATGCATGCAGGTCAGATTTTCAGCATTTAAATAACTACTTGTTTTGTTGTGCTGTAGCTTCTAAGCTATCTCTGTAAAACATTTACTTGTTTTGCTTTAATCACACCCTTCACTGAATGTTTGCTTTGCACATGAAACAAAGCCATCCTTAAGATTGTAATGAAACCATTAGTTAGTGTTCATTTTTTTAAAAAAGCAAAAACTAAAATTAAGTTAAACATTAAAACATCAATCAAGAGCGAAAATAATAGCAGAGTTTCTGCTGTGGAGAACTCGGTACAAATCTTAAATAGGATCTGCAATGTTCTCCACAGGTTTTAACTGATTTTGGCTTCTGTGGCCACAGGTCTGAGGTCACAGCAGCCTCCTGATGTGTCTAACGAGACAGTTTTTATTATCTGCATACTGTTCTTTTTACTTCTGATTCCCATCTCTTGGTGTGTAGTTACTGGACTATTCCTGCAGNAAATCATTGAAAGGAAAAAGAGTATCAGATAGGAATGGATAATTTATGTAGCAGAAAAAGTAAATATAAAATAAAATAGAATCCTACAGTCCTTTATGCAACAACCATCTTCAAGAATGGAAAAAAGAGTGGAGTGGAAAAGCAATTGGAATTTATGTGGAACTCTCAGTGGGCTCATAGACACAGATAAAGATTCAGTGCTAAATGCCTGGAAAGAACATTTCCTAATTTTTGCCCTAAGAATAGTTGTTTGCAGGACTTACAACATAAAAATTGTGAGGGAAAGACACTAGAAAGATGAGAAAGGAGAAGATGCAGGGATACAAATGCTTAGATTTTGGCATGTTTTTTATAGAAAAGGTTTTGACTTACTAACAAAATACTGTGCACATGGTTCCAAGTCCCTGGGAAAGAAATCTTAATGTTTTACTGTGAGGCAGAGAAGACTGACAGAATTTCAGAAGTCTTAGTGAGCTTATAAAGCATGCCTGGGAAAGTCCCTCATGCAAATCATTCATAATCACATTTGTCCAATTGTAAAAGCCAAAATCCCTGAAAAACATAGCAACTTTGTTGGAATAAGATGCAGAAATTAAATATTCTGTGCTCCACAGTGAGTATGAGGTCACTGACAAGATCTGACATTTTCTTCACTTTGTGGAATTAAACTCAACATATTTTCCAGCTGTGCCTTTGTGTATGAATGTGTGTATGTATTTGTTTTTCCTTTGTTCCTTAATATTCCTGTGAAATCGGTTCACATATTAAGCAAAATCTTTGTGTTGCCAACACTGTGTGCCTCGATAGCCATTTCTTGGGCTAAGCAGAGCTGCGGGATGTCTGATATGAAGGCTATTTGTATGCAGTATCATGTGTGTCTTAGGCTGCTTTTCAAGTGTTGTATAATCTGTTGAATTCACACCGAAACTGGTAGGAACTATTCAGGATTGACTCTCCCTGGCCCACCATGCCTGGTAGCAGACATCCCATGTCCAAATTCTTCCAGCGTTACACAGTTTATGCCCAGTTAGCCCCGAGTCACCACTGATAGTCCTTTACAGGCTTCATTACTTGAATGAGAAGAGAGAGGAGGCCAGGCACGTGATACTGCAAGCCAAGGTGCCCTTCCCCTACTTGGAGTAAGCTGAGAAGCCTGAGAAGGCCCCAGGGGAAGGTCTTCTGCCAGCTCCTACCCGATGTAGTGGAGGGTAGAGGGCAACAAGAAGCCACTTGTGGCTTCCTTATTCTGCATCACCAGGTCCCAGTATGCAGCTCTGCTTTATGGCTTTGGTGTGAAATACATCTTAGCTCATAGCTGCTGAAGTGAAGTTATGTGCTGCATCTGGATCAGTCCTGGTGATGAGCTGGATGGCCACGAGATGGTTTGAGTGTTATGGCAGAGGCAGGAGCCTCCTAGAAAATCCTGTTTGCAAATGCAGTGTAGGAGCTGGGAAACACCCTTCTTGTCTTTGAGATTTCACCCTCTGTTTCTGGCACTGATTTGCTCTGCAGCCAACTTGGTTTGGTGTAACCAAAGCCCATACACACACTGCCATCTCCCTTGACCTGCTATAATGTCTGAAGTCATTTGAAGAAAGCAGTAGAAGATTCAAGGACGTCTTGAGGATTTTTTCAAAATCTACCATAAATTTACTGTAGTAAATCCTCAAGCTGTTCTCAGATCTTCTGCTTCTGTTTTCTGCATCAGTTGTCTAACCATGATGTTACCTGGGAGGAGGGAGCTGTGATTCAAATTATTCTGTCTTTCAGGGGTGTAAACCTTTTTCTCTCTGCATGACACCTAGGAAGGTGTGTAGTCTTGAAATCCAGCTGTATCCTCCTTGAGTTTATTCTTTAGCTGATCCATGGTGGTTTCTTTGAGGGAGGGTCATGCCTTATTTTAGACACTCAGAGACATTCTGCAGAGTTTCTGCAGTCCCTGAACATCCTTCTCACAAGTCTGGCTGGGACAACAGGCCTTCTGGCAAGGGCGTTGCTTTTGAGGAAGGGGAAGTCTGAAATACAGAGCATTTTTCCCTGAGTTATTGTTTTTTGCGGCTGAGGAGCAAAGAAGGCTGTAGAACCTCTTTCAGGTACAGAGGCTATTTTTGACTAGATTGAATCCTAAAAGACTAATTGTCCAACTCTTCCGTAAGTCAGTTTTTATTTTTTTTGATAGCAAAATGGTTTTGTGATCCTTTTGTGCTGTGAAGCGTATCCCCTATTTGTGGTATTACTCTGGAACAATAGCTCGCTTCCCTGCCTGGACTTCAGGAGTCAGAGCCTGCGTGTGAACAGTGGCCGTCCATGCGCTGGGTGGACTGAGCGCCCGAAGATGGAGTGCATCAGCGTGCATGGACATCGGGCTCCCCTCCGCCTGCGTCTGCAGCGCAGGAAGCAGGACGCAGGCAGACAGGGACTTCTGGAGTGATCTGCAGATCTTCCTGTCTGAACTTTCATGTATTTGAGAGTGTTAGAGAGTAAAAGCCAGAAAGAATTCAGTCCTTGCAGTATCTGTTGCTGGTGTAGATGAGTTGTGGCTATAAGTCTCCACAAGAAAGATCTGTCCTAGCCACTTGTGACATACAGTGCTCTCATTGCATAGGGAAGGGTCAGAGTAGCCTTAGGTGTCTTGACTGTGGAAAGTGGGCAAAGGTGGCCTGGCGAGGCCTTGGAAATTAGGGAGCCATAAAAACCTTTGCTCTTGTTCTGTAAGTTGTTTGTGAATTTCCTAGAGGGAACAAAATGAATCTTAGGCCCAGGGCTCTCAGCTGATGCAGTTATTCCCAACGTGTGGTGCAATAAATAACCCTTCTTCTACATAGACATCAGTGGCTGGTAATCAGGAGTTTGCTAGGTTCTTCTATCTTCCTACAACAGCAGCACGCTCTTGTGGCGTTGAGAACTTTACATACCCGTTTTCTGTAAAATCCTGGAAGTGGCGCCTGTGATACCTCACATCAACAAATGTAGTGCTCGACCTGGAGGGGTGCCAAGTCCCCTGTGAAACCAGTTGGCTCTGGTAGAACATGTGGCACTTGGCACCTCCTGTGCTCGTCCAACGGTTGTGGTTGGAAACAAGGCTGAGCACGTGGTTCTGCGTCTCCCAGGGCCCCAGGAGGGGCTCAGCAAGCCTCCGGTCCTGCAGGACAGTCTACAGAGTCAAGGTCCAAGTCTTCTTGTAAATCAGTAGGAAATACAGCAGATGAAGTCTCAGCATGACATTAATCTCTTGTATCTAAAGCACAGCATGTAAGTCTCTGGTTTTCAGTACTGAGTTACGGCCTCCAAGAGGGCTGAATGCAGGCATCCTACATCTCATCTCAGTGAGATGAGAGCTGTGCTTGCCACCTAGGAAGCAAGGTTCAGTCGCAGTCCAGGAGATACAAGGGGGCAGTGGTGGCTTGGAGGTACTCCTGGTCCTTGCTCACTTGGGCCCACTTCTGAAGCTGCGGTCACAAGGGCCTCTCTGTATGGCGGTAGCCTGTGCCCTAATGTTTGGGCTTTCCACAGGAGCTGCTCCCTTCGTACTGTGGTCATCTCCAGCCCAGCTCCCAGCGCTTTCCTACGTGATGGCTCTTGAGGGGGTCCTCAGATGGCAGTCTGCAGCTGGTGCCTCTCACCCAGGTCTGCCAGCAGTGCCACCACAGCAAGGGCACGTGCAGCGTTTCAGTGAGCGAAAACTGGTAAGGCCACAGTGAATGGCCAGGATGGTCCTCAGGGGGGCAAACTTTATCACTTAGGGCTTCAAAATGCTTTTGTATGTATCTGTAGCAGTCACCTGTGACTTTGTCCTCCCAGCTGGATTAATATAAGGTTATATAGGCAGTTTATTTATGGTGGCCTTTGAATGACACCTAAATACATGAGGAAGTGTAAAAATGCCATCAGGTGCTTGTGCTGGACTTACATATTAAGCCCCTTGGTGAATAGACAGGGATTCAAATACATGCTTGCATATAAGCATGAGTGTGCCTGACTTGAGCAAAGCTAAATTTCACATCTGCTTCCTGCAAAACCTCTGTACAGGTGATTACCTGTAAGGCCCTGAATCTTTTGGGGCCTGGTTGCCTGTCTTGGAGGCGGCCACTGTCACCATGGCATACAAGATTGACAAGGATATGCCTGCAGCCTAGCCTGTGGTACATGATTTATGTGTAATTGTTTCTATATGGTTAAAAATTGTTACCTGTTTGAGTTACATTTCCTGATGAAAAGCAGAACAGCTCATAATGTTCGCCTTCCATCTGCTGTCGTTTATAATTAGACTGTAAACTCCTCAGAGCAGAGGAGTTTACTCCTCTGCTGTCCCTCTGTACACCTACAGTGCCAAACACACTGGGGCCTTGATATTAGTTGAGTTGCCATTAATAATAAATAGAGAGTAAAAGGAGAATGTGTAAATGCATTCAAACGTGTAGTGACGCTTTTAAGTATAATTGTTATCGCTGGAAATCTCTGTGTGGTTGGCAGCTGGGTTGCGCTTCCAGAGAGTCCCTGTAATTGGAATTTGCATGTTCTGCTGGTCTGTCAGAGCCTGCCTCGGAGGGGTGTTGTCTAGCGTACCTACACAGAAAAGCGCTGGGGCAAGGCTGCTCGGAAGTAAAGGCAAGCCAGGCGGTTTGCCTTCAGCTCCCTCTCCAAGAGACTTAAGGATGCCCAAGCTCATTACATCAGGATATGGCCCAAGGTTAAGTAACTTTTCAGTAATTAACCTGTAAACCCAGGGCTACAGTTTCATCCTGGGCTCTGCCTTTTTGACTCCCTGTGTCATGTTCTGGAGAGGAAGCTCTCTGCTGGACGGGCACAGGGCTGAACAAGTCTGCAGGGTGCCCGGGGCTCCTTCGTGGCCGTGCTGCAGCGAAGTGCTCATGCAGGAGCTGGAGCTGAGAGCAGGCTCCCGCAGGTTTTTTCTTCATGTTTTACCTACTAATTTGATGTCATTGGTCCTCATCGTTTGCTTGTTCTCTGCTTTGTTTTGATCTGGTTTTGATTATTTATTTGGATTGGTTTGCATTTTGGATAATATTTGTGCTACTAAGGTTTTTTGTTGCCAGTTTTAGAAGCAGCAATACCAATTTTGAAAGTAGGATATTTGGGGCTTGTGACTATATTTATGTAACTCAAGCAATTACTGCCTGTGGTGGTTAGTACTCTAAATACCGGAGGTGGGTAAATTGGTAGAATCTGTGGGAGAACATCTACATGGAGAGTTACTGGTGTACTACCAATGGTAGAACCTAAACTGAGAATTTCTTAATTTTTCTAAATTTTAACTTCTACCCTTCAGACACATTTTTTCCCCACTCAGTAAATTGTTCCCTTCCAATCTGGACATTGTATTCTTGCTGTGAGAATTCTTTAATTTTACGTTCTCAGAAAAATTGTTTTAGTTTGGGTCAGCTGCAAGAAGAGGTGGAAAAGTGCAGAGTGAGAGTAAAGAATCATTTGGTAGGCACAGCTGTGGAACAGAAATAAATCAAGGTGGCAGAAAGGTGAGTTAGAGAGGGAAAGAAAATGGAAGAGTTTGTTGCTGTAAATCCAACTATCAAATTACAGCTGCAGTGTCTGAAAATATAAATTATGTTCCATTTTAAAAGGAAAAATGTATTAGTAAAACAGCATGTTATATAGCATCTTCCGTGCATATCAGAAATAAAACCATTTTTGAGTTCTGACAACAAATGTACTCATTGTAAAAGCAACATTCGTGTTGGTCTAAAATCTTGCACACTTATCTGCTATCATATCTATCTGTGGTGCAGTGACATTGAGCCAGGAAGTGCTGTTCAAAAAATAATTCAAATGTGAAAAATAAATGTCCTTGGCTCTAAGTCATAATGTTTCTCTGCTAAGAGCCAAGCTTACTTCTACTGTAATGTTCATCAGCAATTTTTTTTGTTATACTTTCAAATAAAATAAAAAAAAATGTAATTTAAGGAAACCAACTACTAGTCTGAAGAAGAAAGCCAAAATGCTTTCTTTTTTCTGGGTCATTTCCTGGCTCATTCCCTTTCTGGGTCATTCTTTTTTGCCTGGGTCACTCTCTCCCTCTTCTTTATACTCATTTAACAATAACAAAACTACTCAAATGAAATACATTTGCCTAGGATTTCCAAGGATTTTACTGGCAGTAAGTAGAAAAAAGGTCTCTTCGTTTTGAAGGCACTGGATCACAGCCTGACTGAACTTCTTATCTCATGGGATATTGCAAATGGCTAAGGTAAAGCAGAGAAAAGCTTAAATAATCATGTAGCTAGCCAGTGTCTTAAGTAGGAGAAGAATCAAGAAGACTCTAATACTTTTCTTGAAATGTTAGATTCACTAGAAGCACCATTAGACAGTTCAGGATTGACAGCCAGATCTCCCAGAGCCTTGCCGTTTTGACATTTGCTTACCATACAAGGCCAGAAATTGTTCTGGCTTGAATAGAGGCCTACCCTTCACGGACTGGAAAGTCTGCGACCTTGAATTTAAAAAAATGTAGGGGGTTTTAATGGTGTTTTGTGGTGGAGGATTAAATAGTGAAGTTTAAAGTCTCAGCTATCAACACGAAACCATCCCTGGCCTCTAATTTGAAACATATTGGAGAAGCCATGCCACAAGTGTTCGGTTTTCCCAACGACAAAAGCATCCATTGAGTTAATGGAACGTTTGTGTATAGACAACATTATGAAAAACAGAGGTAATTTTAAAGAGCGAATGTGATTTACTGTGATTTAAAAGTATAAATAATTGAGTCTATTTGTATTTTTCTGAGCTTGGAGAAACATTTTCATACAGAACTGAGTGCATGCAATGAATATTAACTGCTTGCAATGAATATTAACTGCTTTTCATAAACAAATTTTGATACTGTCTAACCTTCAGATACTAAAAAATGCTTGTGTTAGAAGCACAGTACTTATACCAGACAGTGAAACTATCGGCTAGTTTTAGCAAGGTGTTCTTGACCACTGTGGGCAGAGACACTTGCTTTGTCATTGAAGACGTTACTGGAATTCGATCGTATCTCTCCTTCCTCTGAGGAATCTGTAGAATTTAATATATTTTCATATTTGCTGCAAAACTATCTCCTGAAGAGCCCAATTAGGATGGTAAAACTATATCAAAAAACGTTGAGAAACTTCCTTCTATCTCCTTCTGAGACCTTGGAGCTTCAATAACAACATTGTTCCTGGCAAGGAATTTCTGCCCATGTTGGTCAGAAGACCGAACCGGACGCTATAGTGCTTGTGCCGTTCCAGGAGCAGCATGGGCAATGCGTGGCCGACACAACCACTTCAGATCTTCTTGAGCCCGGTCAGAGTCTCATCAAGAAAGCATACACTGAATTCAGTTACAGTAGGCAGTTTACATCACCCTGGTGACAGCACCAGTCCTCCAGCTTAGATGTGCCCAGAGAGCACCTCAGCTTGTTGCTGCCTCTCCACACAGGAGCAGGTGCTGAGGGGAGAGCTGGGCATGCTTTGGCTGGAGGAGCCTGACCAGGCATGTGGCTGTCACGAGTGAGTGACAGGGCAGCCCCTGGGCCTGCAGCATGCAGGCATCTGAGGGCACAACAGCAGCTCCGGCACTGGAAAAATGAGAAAACACGACCAACTGTTGGAGCGACCACCCCCGCAGAGAGAACTAAAATGAGCCTTGCAAGGGTATGCTCCCCTTTCGTGTCCTTCCCAACAAGTGGAGGAGGATTGGTGGCGGTCCTGAGGGAAGAGCAGTATGGGGCAACATATGTCCATGCGTTTCCTTTCTATTCCTCCAACATACTGTGTGTTTCTCACATTGCTTTGGACAATCTCCTCTGAAAATCCCAATGGCGCTCAGTTCTTATCCCCCTCCTCTACATGCCAGTCCCAGTCATGAGTGAACGGACAGCAGTGAGAATGCCTAGCGCAGATCTCTGTGCTGGGTCATGTGAGTCCGATGCTCCGTTTCCAAGAAGCAGCACCAGCTGCGGTGTGGCAGAAATGTGACTCGGGTTGGGAAAAATGGCAGGGGTCTGCTAAGGTTTGGCATGGACCTGCTCCCACACACCCAGCCAACCAGGGAAACCCTGGAGTCACAGTCTCTGCCTCTTCAAAAGGCATGCACGCCTTCGTCAGGGCAGCTCGTGAGAGGCGCTTGGGTCTACTGACTAAGTTGGAAGTAACGAGCAAGGTTTTGGACATGTGGGGTGTTCTTCAGGCAGAGAAAGAGGCAGGTGATGATTGCTCATGAAACTGTGAACGGTGAGTGGAGGTGAGGAAGGGCTGCTGTGGGAGAAATGACGGTACGCTGTAAAATTGGTATTTCTGTTAAATTCAAGATCTTTAAAGTCCAGTAGAATTATAAGCATTAGTTCCTAGGCTTGTACTTTTTGTTTGTGTCTTTATATGTATGTTTTGTTTTCTGCTGCCTGGACTGCGCCATCTCTTCTTTAACTCTGCCAGCGTCCAGTGAAATCACAATTGTAATGGTTGCCAGCAAAGTTATTTTTGTGGAAAATTGACACCTCCTGAAGTAGGATTAAACTACAGTGAACAAGGAGTTGAAATAGACTGGAAACATAAGTCAGAGCTTAAGACAGAAATTGCTTCCTCAACAGGTGATAACTACAAGCGAAGTGCAGAATAACTACTTAACTATTATATGGGGTTTTGAAAATGCTACTGCTGGTCATTGTAGGTCTTACTTATGTTTAGCAATTAAAGATTGCCACAGTTTGGGATTGTTTCAGTATCTCAGCAGGGGAGTGTTTTTTACTCCTTTGTAGAAGATGAGTCCTGCTACATAAAAGCATCCTGACTTCTCAGGAGGATTTGAGATATCAGAAATAAATTTTCCATAATGGACAAAATGCAAGCTATAGATCTGTCATTATCCATAGGAGACAGTCATGCTGACAAAGTGAAGCTGATTCCAATGCATTTACCATCTGTGGAAGGGTAGGTGTTGGAGGCAAGTGTGAGATGGAAAAAAGTAGTTGGAGTGTAGAAGTGCTGTATTAGTAATGCTCATTTCCTTACATAGGAGGCTTCCTTTGTACCACATAAATAAGCAACTCAGACTTAAAATTTATAGTTTGCTCGTAACACTACTGCTAGCAGTTGGAAAACAAAAACAATTAAAATACTTTTATTTGACAGCTCCTGCACTTGCAAACAAAATTATTACTTTGACTTTTCTCTATACACAAAAACACAAGGTGGGATTTCCAGTATTGGCTTGTGGTGAAGACAAGCCACTAGGCAAGTTGGGACTAGTCAGCGTCCCAGATAGGACCCCAAGTCCTATCTACATGCTGGTTTCTGAAATCTCATTCTGTTTAGAGTTGGTGAGAACAAGGCTAGGAACCTAGGATTAAATCCTAGCCCTGCTGAGGGCTCTGGTGCTGTGATTTCACCTTTTTTATTTTTTGCCTTGCGATTCTGTGTCCTCTCACCAGAAAACCACAGCCTTTCCCAAAGTGAGCCTCCCGTATTATCTCTCCTCTGCTTCCAGGCTCCTCCAGGGCTGATAGGCAGCGTCTTATTCCAGCCAAAACAATTGTTAATGGAGACGCGCAGAGCTTCATTAAACTTGGAGTGATTATTCATGTGTATAAAATGGCTCTGTGTTGGCAGGATCAGAGCCCTGGGCTGTATTCGTAGTAACACCAAAGCAGAATAAAACTGTTTTCCCTTGGTTCTACCAGGTACCAAATTGGCACATTCAGGTGAGCACCAGGTATCTACAATGTTGTGTTTTCTAAAGGCCAGATCCAGGTAGCTGCTCTAAAGAGTCATGCAGGTTATAGATAATGTTTGGCAGAGCTTCTTAATGTGTAAAATGAATTTTAGCTAAAAGTTAGCTCTTTCAACGTATGTTTGAGAAAGTGTGTGTGTTTGCACTTACATAAAGGGGTGTTTGTATAACATCTGCAAAGCAGAGAACAAGTAGACTCGAGGGATGAAAGGTGCCAGCCGCTGGATTCCAGGGGTGTATTTGGCCAATTGGATGTTGCAGGCATTAGTCGCAGAACTTGCCTTTCTCCTGCTTCATAAAAGAAGGACCCTTCTTCAGCTTTGTGGAGGGAAAGGGTTAATCTTGTGGCTATTTCTTGTTTAAACAAATGCACCTGAGTAAATGAATGAACCTTTTACTTTACTGTGCCTTTTTTGTACCTTTTTAACAGAATACTTAAATCATTATATAAAATATTTTTTATATAGACGAAAGTTTTATGTTACATATGAACCAGTCAGACATTGGACCACCCTTCAAATAGTGTTGGTTTTCCCTTTCCTGACTGAACTTACATAAAGTTGTTCAAGCAGGTGTTTTTCTGTCCCTTTTCCCACCTCACTCAGAGCTGTTAGAGTGAGCACTCATGTTTTTGCAGCCATTGTGGAAAAAAAACTTTCATCCTGAAAACAAGTTAATCAAAAAAGAGAAAAATCTAATATTGGAGTAGGAAACCAGTTATTCATATGCCAGGAGTAAAATAAGAGAGCTGTGAGCATGAACGATTGGAGCTCGTTTTGCACATCTGTGTGACATGGGAGCGCCATGCTGGGGAGGCTCAGGGAATTGGGGGAACGAAGGGTTTCAGGGCTACGTCTAGATAGAACAACTTGCTGCCAGGTCTGTCATATGTATGAGCAATGGATCATATGTGGTCCCAGCAGGAAGCTAGTAACACATCAGAGATCAAGGATTTACCTAATTCTAATATTTATAATAGTTGGTATGTGGTATTAATAGTTCCAGTTTGGCTTTTGGGGTAAAAAATAACTAGTCATGCTCAAGGATGCTGTGGGAAGTCAGTTACAACAAACTACAAAGAAGAGATTGTCTGTTTGCACATACGAAAGCCATTGACTGTGTTTACATCATTCGCCTACTCCCAGGTAGATGGGATTGGAACAGTGGCAAAAACACCATTAAATGCACAAAATGGCTAGCTCCAGAGGTATGCAGGGCGTTTGTGTCTGTATCCAGGTCCAGATGCCAAGGTTATGTGTATGGAAGGATGGGGAGAGATGAACAACACTTAAGGAGGGCCAGTGTCTGTTTTCTTTGGGCTTTTATACTGTAATTCATAAGTCGTGGAGTCACTTGGGAGGCACAGAGCCTCTGTGAGGACTGAATCCCTGCCTGAGCTTCCTTGGGCTGTCTGAGCCTCAGGCATTCAAGGAATAGACTGTTGTTAGGTTAAAGCAAGAATTGCATCTATTTTTGCGTCCTTTTTTCCAGTCTTGTACCTATTAAAACCCATTGTCCCGATAGATACATATGCTAGTTTTCTTTTTTGTGTTTATGTGCTCTGGCAGCGTGATGAATTATAGCGAACTGCCAAACATATGCTCTGTAAACACACCCTACGTAAAGCAGTGGCTGCAGACCTTGTCCTGAGAGATCCTGTGGCCTCTATTTACAGGTCTCGGGGCTGGGAGTGTTTCTTACAGAGCTGCTACGAGGTAGTTTGGGGCCTGGTGTTTTCAGTGCCAAAGAGTTGTCCTCCAGCCAGCCTGAGCCGTTTCACCTGCCCTAGGACTGGAGCCCCCCAGCTGCAGGCGGACTCCCCTCGGTCACAGAGCATTCTTCTGAAAGCTGGATAATCGGCAAATGGGTGAAATATGAAAAATCCCCACTTCACGATATAGCAGCTTTTGCCATAGAAAATCTACAGCTGGAATACAGCTGGGGTAGGCATGCCACGGTGTTACACTGGTAATAGATGTTGCCGTTGCCATCCCTGTCGGGTGACAGTAGGTGCACGATCCGCTCCTGTGGCAGAGCGCAGCAGCTGGCTTGCTGCACGGTCGCCTCCTGCAGTTGCAGGAAGGATGGTTTCTCCTTCTGAGAGCTGGTAAATATTTTATCCTTTCCTTTGCTTTGTGTTGGTAATTAGCAAAAGCAAGTCAGACACGGTGCTCGCTGTTCTTCATTCCACTGAGTGCCAAGTCATATTTAGAATAATCTTTGTTGGTTACTACCATAATGCAGTATTTGAGCTGGGTTAAATCCCAGGAACACCCTTATAATTGAAACCAGCTGGGCGCAAATGAGCACTAGCACCTAGGATGAATGTGACTGCTTCAGTATCACATGGGGAAGGAATTGTTTCTTGAACAGCTGTGACCGTAATGAGATAGGGATTCACAACTGGTATGTTAAGATTCACCTACCCAGTGACAACTTGGTAATCAGTGCAGATCGTGGACCACGAGCCACATGTAGCCCCTTACAAAGCACTGTGTGTGCTGGATTGCTAGGCACTGGCTAGATGTTGTGGATGGTTTGAAGCTGTAGCTGCCTGCGGGAGGGGTCCCGGTGAGCCAGCACAAGCCGACGGAGCCAGCGAGCGTGGTGTAGTCGCAGTCAGAATCCGGTCGTTTCCCCACAGAGAAGGTGAACCATTTCAGTAATTTCTATGAAATTAAAACTAGTGGAAAAGAAAATTGGGTTGGAGTCAATGATTCAGCATCCTTATGGCAATAATTATATATTAACAAAAACAGCTTTTGGAAAAAAAATTAGGCCCTGAGTGTGGTATGAAAAAGTCTTTTCAGTTGCCTAAAGAGTGTAGAGAGACGAAAGCTGTTTGCAAAGGGAAGAATTCCCATGTATTAACATCAGCCCACTCTTTGCTGAGTAATCTGTTTCTATAAGCGAAAAATGAGCAATTCAAGGAGAATGCATTGTTTCTTTTCAGAAATAGTTCATATAATCCTAATTTCACATTTATGTCTTTATGCTGCCTACTCTTGCAGATCTAAGTAATGCTTTGTTCAAAAACACAGTTTCCTCACAGTTCATGAAGCTACACGTGTAAATCTTCTCAGATGAGCAGGCTGCAGACTTTGTCTAAAGGAAACTATCACTCTATTGATGTTAAGTTGTATGTTTTTGTTATTTTGCACACTGGCATGGCACTGTCTGTCTTCCTGCTACTTTTACATGCAACTCCGAGTGCTGTAGGTGGGGGGAGAGGAAAGTAACACCTGAATTCACTCACTGAATAATGGACTTGCTTCAGAAAAAATAGTTGTGCTGCTTTTCACAGGTGCTCTGTAGCTGTAGATGAACCAATCGTTATTCCTCCACAGATCCCAGAGACAAATCTGAAGTAGGTAGCTTGCAGTTAGTAAACAGGTTGAATCCCAAGTGAGAAATGGTAACTTAAACTGGTTCTGATCTCGTAGGATTAATTCTTGAGATAGGAAATGTATGGAAGCATCATTGCATGCAACTATTTGATGGCCAAAAAAAGCACAGCATCAGAATTTCTTCCTGAAGTGTTCATGCAGATAGAGGAAAAACTCTTCTTATTTCATTTCAATGGCAGAAGTGAATGGCTGAATTAGTCTGGCTGAGTTTTAAAGGAATACTTTGTCCTAGAAATGGGCTTCTTCTCTCTCCTGGTGCTCTTTCTTCTTAGAGGGAATAATTGCTGGTAAGTAGACCTTGTAACGAAAATACAGTAAAGTCATATTAAGCTAATGATTTCACCATTGGATGCTCTGTAAATGATTTACATTTTTATTCTTTGTACTGTTATGTCCTTTCCACATAAAGCTAAATTAAATATAAAATTGCTTAAATATATATAGTGTTTTCTTGAAAGTAATGCCATTTGAATGCCTCAAAGAATCAGAAAAATCCATGCATGCTTAAATATTACAGCTACAAAGTCCAGAATAATAATTAGTTTTGGAATTAAAAAAATCTTTTTTATTCAAAAAAGGTTTGATCATATTGCTTGACTTGCATAAATACCGCGAAGATACTTTTACTGGCAATGTAGAGACTTCAGCTTGTTTTTAGTTGGAAAAAATGAAGTTTAACAAAAGCTGCACTTCTAATACTTCACAATGCCATATGCTGCTTCAGACTGGGAGAAGGCTCCTACCTAGGACTTTTTTCCAGGCATGTTCTGTTAGGGAGAGTCAGAAGTGGTTTTCTGTATGCCCTTGGAGATGCCATGAGCCTTCTGCTGCTGAGGTCCTCCTTCAGTAAGAAATTGGCCTGTTGTGGAGACCTGCAGAAGAATTTGGCACTGGCAGCAACAGCAGCACTGTTCATATTGTCACTGTGAGTTAAGCTGACTTTTGATTAGGAAAAAAAAGTCTTAGTAAAACCCAAATTTTCCACCAGTTCTGTATTTATTATAATTGGCGCAGAAGAGCTTCAGAAACCTGGGTGTGATGTGGGGGATCGGGTGGTTTGATAGACATATGGATGTATGAAGGGAGGATGGGGGCAGCCTTGTCTCCAAAAGCCCCATGGAGAGCACCCACGGGAGAAGGAGCCCTCTTGTCAGCCTGGCGCTTTGCTCTCTCCCTGTCCTTCCTGTCTTGGTGAGCTGCTTCACAGGTGGCGTTTGCAAGTGGTGTTCACACAGCAAACTGCCCAGCAGCTGTGTGAGGAAACTGCGCAGAGCAGAGGAGCACATAGCTCTGTGGGCATCAGCAGTACGAAGCCTGCTTTCCCCTGGGTTTCTGCCCTGCTGCTGACAAAGCTGTCTTGTCACCAGCATGTCTAGGGAGTCTCTTGGGCACCTGGGTTTTCCCATGCCTAGGCAAGGATATGCTCCCACTGCAGGTTTCCTTCTGTTGGGGCACTTTATGTTCTCTCTTGGCTGCTGAGTCTCATGGCATCATCTAGTCTGTTCCTCTCCCTCAGACAGGATTAAGCAGAGCTGCAGAGCTGCCTCGTTCCTGAGAACTGTTTGTGTCACCTGTTCTCAACAACCCCTTTTCCCCCCCGCAGTTCCTCAGTATCCCGTAGTGGTCACTTCTGGTGTGTGGCTGATTGTGGAGTCAGAATGGTCTTCCAAACACCTAACCTAACCTAACCTATGTTTTTCTCACTGCAACTTAAATTCTTTGCTTCTTGTCCTATCCTTGGTAGAAATGGCAGAGAGCTTCGTCTCTGCTTTGCTGTTACCTTTTCCTTATTTGAAAGTGGTTATCTTCTCACATCAGTCTTCTCCAAATTTAAACAAACCCAATTCCTTTCCTGGTAGGTCATGTTTTCTAGATCTGATAACTTTCTTCCTCTGGATTATCTCCAGCAGTACTTTCCTGAAGTCTTAGCACTCCAGCTGTGGATTTGCACTGCTGCACAAAGCAGAAAGAAAATCCCATGGGCCTGCAACTTTTCAAGCCTTGAGAGAAAATTTGCCATCTGCAAATTTAGAATTAGTTGGTTTTTACTCGTCTGCTCATCATCATCTTGATGTTTATAAAAAGCTTATTGGATTCCTGATCCCATTGTTTTTATAGAACTGAAGCTAAGATGAAGTTGTTCACAAACTAAAAATAAAACATATTATTAAAAGTGTAATTAACCACCTTAACACTTGAAATCTTTACATCAAGAATTAAGATCTTTATGAAAGATCTGTTTTGGAAATACTGGGCTAGTTGTAAAAATTATCTGGTAGCCTTCTGAAGCCGTTCATAGCCAGAAGATGAGTGTGGGTATCTACACTGGTGCTTTCTCACCTGGAAATTCTTGCAGATGCCACCGCAGGTTATCTAAACAATACCTGCACTTGATCTCCTTTCAAGCAGACAGAATTTAGAAAACCAGGGAGATGTAATTTTTTTTTTTTTTTTTTCCCAGACACCTCTCAGAACCAAGGCATGTTTTCAGTCTTTCTTGTATTTCTCCACCAGTACATGCAGAATATTAAATGTCTTCCAGTGGCTATGCATGTATACAAGTGATATCTCAGTGCAGGCACCCTTCAGGACCTGTATGCTGAAAGTCAAGAAAGTAAGTTAATTGAACAAGCAGAAAAAATGATCTAACTTTTGCAGGACGTTATAAAACAAGATTCAGTTTAGATGACTCTTGAAAAACAACGTTTGCATGTTAGTTCATTGTAGAAGTATTGAAGGATATGAAACGTATCAAGGCCTTAGATCTGCACTTGTCCTACACTCCTGTGAAGAGCTATTGATCTCAGCTGTTGGTCTGGGAGCAGCAACTTTCTGGGCAAGTCCAAGTTTGCATTGCTCGTGGAGTGAAGGCATAAGAGAAAGCTTTATGCAACCAAATAAACCATTCCCTTGATAAGATGTTCCAGACTATGTTTTGGTTAAATTCATTGGTTTGATCTGCTCTGACAATAGCTATCCTTGTTTCTATGAGTTTTTAAAGTAACTTTTCAACCAAGTAAACATAATGAAAATAAGTAATTTCTTGTACCTCATGAAGCTGTGTTGAAAGGATATTTCCTATAACACATATTAAAATATAAAAATATTATATATATATTATGGATATAAAAAATCCAATATTGTCCCTAATAGTTTCTCTATTGCTAAATGGAAAATGTCATGTTTGAGAGGGGAACATACTTCCATCACGCACAGAAAACGTGTCTTGCAGTAACTACAGGACAAAACCAGACATACTTAGAATTGACTTAACTGGAGGGAATAGAAAACAGCCGCAGGAGTCCACTGTTCAGAGTGGCAACTAAAGGAACTTACACGCAGAGGAAGCTGTCTTAAAACATATGTCAGAGAGACTGGTATTGAAAGGGGAACTCTGAAACTGCAGCAGTGTGTTTTAAGCAAACCTAGAAGGTACAAAAAGGTTAGCCAAAATCTGTTTTGTTTTTTGGTTGGTTTTCTGGGGAACATGGAGGTGTTTTAATTTTGTTAACAGAAAATACAAGCATGAAATTGGTTCTGTAAAAGTTAACATGATAAAAAGCAAATATAGAACTCTTCAACTTGATGTACCCTGTGTACAAATGGATCCTTTTTGTTTGTTTGTTGTTGTTAATTGCCTTCACGAAATTAACTCTTCCTCCACTAAAAGTTGGTATTATGAGATTTGGAGTTTTGTTAATATAAGGAAGGCAATTTTTTGTTTTAAATTTAAATTGGACTGGAAGTCCGTATTTCTCACGTGAGATTTATAGCTCATTAGAAATGTGCAACAAAGCTCATCTATTGACAGCTTGTATTGTTTTTGATAATCACGTTGAACTCCAGCATAATAGGTCTGAAATTTTTAATCACAGTTGGATCCTTAGAATTCAAGTTAAGGACGAGGTGGAATTGCCTTTTGATACGTAGAGCTGGGCTGGAACTGATTAAGTGAGTAGCTCATTATTTTTGTGAAATAAGAGGGAGCCATTTAGTGGTTGCAGTGCAAGGTTTTCTTGCTCCTCGGTCCTCTAGCTTGATCTGCAGTGTCAGCGTTCACCAAAATGGAAATCACTAAAAACAACCTTTAGTACGAGAGGTTTCTTTTCCAGGAGGTTGCTCCCCACCCCTGTCATACAGACATTTTGGAAGAAACACTTGCTTGTCTTATGTTTTAGAGGCTTCTATAGTAGCTACTAATGCCTCAAGGTGATATCCAAGTAGGTAAAAAGGAATGGGAAGGGAGATAGCACATTAGTGAAAATTCACCAGTAAACACAATGCAAGATCTAACATGAATATCAAGTAACATTAATTACTTTAGAGCCTCTCTGTTTTCCTTGTGTGCATTTTAATTATTATTTCAGCATAATGTAATAACAAGGGCTGGTTTATAGGACGATAATAAAACTTGGGGCTACGACTGTGGCAGATTTTGTAAGCAGAGCGGGGCTGGGCTGGAGGGAAAGGTGCCGGTGGCTGTGCTGTGCGTTGCAGGATGTGGTGCCTGTGACCGGGGAGGGGAAGGATTTCCTCCCCGAGTCACCTTTGAAGAACTGACCTGGTGAACAGTCCCTCTCTGTGCTGTCTTCTGGTGAAATGCTAAACCGTGGTCTCCATCACGTGAGGCCAGTAAAATCTCCCGTAGCCATTTTTCTGTGCACTGTGGCAGTAAAACTGAAACCCTGCTAATTATCCCAGTCACCATTTAATTACCTCTCGTTTACCTAAAATTCCCCCTCTGTTTGAAGGCTTAAGTGGAAATGATCGTTTTTGTCAGTTCTTTCCCGGTGTTACTGTGTTTGTTTCAGCTAAACCTTGAGTACAAGCTTCCAATCTTACAAGAGCTGAATCAAGCCTTCAGCCTTCTGAAAATTATGAAAGATTGTGTTTCACTATTTTACAAATGTTTACATCTCCCTCTTTGTGACGAGACTTCAAAAAATTTGGCACATTTTGGATTTCCCAGGCAGTAAGTGGTGTATTTGGGCAGACTTCCCTCCACTCTTCATTTGCGTGTGGTTCCCTGTGAATCCATCTCCTGCCTCATTATCAGTTATTAAAAGGCGTTTGAGATGCTGATTAGCCTTGAGATTACCGGTGGGTAGGCATAACATTGTTGTAAGCTGTGCTGAAATGTTGAAACCAATGCTAAGTTAACAAACGCCTCCTTGTAGAAAAAGACATGCAAGTAGGGAAAGTAAAGTTCTTGGGAGTCCATTTCACATGTGCTGATCCCTCCGAGCGCCTGGTCAAGCCCAGAGGAGCGGAAATACCCCACACTTTAGGAGTCAGACCGGTAACGTTGGTTAGCGAGACTAAGAGACTACTCCCAGATTCCCCAGTTTCAGCTCTGTTTTTTTTTTTTTTTTTTTTGCAAGGCACTGTGGCCTCTGATGAACCGGACTGTCAGGTTTGGGGTATCTAGTGACAGGCTGATTGGTTAGCTCGGCTGAGGACTGCTGTAAATATTTCTCCTTTCAGGGAGTTCTCCAGCTCAAAGAGGTGTTTTGCCAGAGCTGTTGCAGCCTCCGACTCACTGACTTGCCCTTTTCCATCGGCTCTTTGCTGTTCTGCTGCTTCTCACCCGTTTCGGATGTAGGGAGAGCCCGCTGAAAGGTGTACCGGTGTTAGGCTTGAGGGGGGCAGGTGGGGACGTCCCCTTTGTCTGCACATAGAAGGGGCCTGCTCTCATCTCCCCTGATAAAATAAGTGTTGTGTATGTTTAGGGTTTTTCTCAGTGTTCAGGCAACTAACTGGATTTCTAAGAGCGTGTGCGGCACATACATGCATGTTTGAACACTCCCATCCATTTGGATCAGTTAGAGTCATTAAACCTCTTTTTTTTTTTTTTTTTTTCCAAAATAAAACTGCATTATGCCTAGACATGTTGAGCCAAATCTGTTCCTGGTGTTATTTCACTGACTTCACGAAGAATTACACTAGAGATGAATTTGGTCTGGTATAGCAGCTTTTTTGCCTGGAGCAAATCTTTATAGCAGAGTTGTATTTCTCTCAAAAATATAAAAGGAACACTGACAGATCTGCAGCTCTGGTGGTGTGAGCAGGTGCAGCTATATTAAATTATTTCTTATTAAATAGATTCAGCAACTTGATTGTAATTTTTGTTCTGCTATGGTTCTGTGACAGGGACCTTTTAAAACGGGCAAAATATATATCTTTTCTTGTAATTCCTTTCTCTGGTATTATCATTTTAAAGATTTCTGTTTGTACATAGCTCAGACTCTGATTGTATTATTTATTTGGGTAAGATCTGAAAAGTAGAGCCTTTTCCCGTTAATCACATTGAGCTGTGTCATCGCTAGTATAATTCCATTTACTCCACCGACATCCAGATGAATGTGAGCAATAGTTTTTGCTTTGGGTTTTAGGTTTAAGTGGTTTCAGGCTCCAGTGGTCACTGTGGCGTAAATGGTGGTACTTCCTTTCCAGCCAGTGGAATTATGCTGATTTACCCCTGCTTGAGGATCTGGCTTGTTATTTTAAGGGAGCCAGTCTTACACCAGATGAGATACGTCATGTGTTGTAGGGTTTTCCCCAGTATGAAGACCCACTTTTATTATCTGTGAAAAATAACCTGATGCTATGTGCCTTCAAGTAATTCCATGCAGAAAATATGTGGTAAAGAGTTCCTATTCTGACAACCTTATCATTCTGCCCCCACTGATTTGGGTTAGAACTGTTATTAATATTTTACTTTTCCTGGGTGCTTCCCATGCTTGCGTTATTCCCATTACTGTTCAGCTGCTGTTAACTTAGAATCAGAAGTAATCAGAAATGTTTGCCTGAAGTTCCATGTCCTTAATGCCTTGTGGACTTGTTTGTTTGTTTTGTAGGTTTATTTCCTTTAAGACTCCAAGCTTAAGCTTGGAGACCCCAGCCATCACCATTGAGCCCAGCAGCTGGAGCGGCAGCGAGAGCCCTGCCGAAGATATCGAAAGAATGAGCGATTCTGCAGATAAACCTATTGACAATGATGCAGAAGGTGTCTGGAGCCCTGACATTGAACAGAGCTTTCAGGAGGCTCTAGCTATCTATCCACCATGTGGGAGGAGGAAAATCATCTTATCAGATGAAGGCAAAATGTATGGTAAGTGGTGCACATTTAGCCTTTGGAAATAATTGTCCCAGTGCAAGCTGTAAAAGCCAGCTTGTTTTTCCACACAATTCCTGGCTCTGATTTTGGTAATTACGGAGTAAATCTTGAAGAAATCTGTGAAGCTGGGGGAGCTCTGCTGGCTGATGTGTTGCTCAGGATGGTACTGAGCAGTCCTCTCACTGCTGGCACTTGGAAGCAATATTGATGCATAACAGTGTCCTTAATGAATGATATAATTTGCCTAAATGGGAATGTTTAAAAGAAGCTTTTAGATGTGTCACTCTTTGAGCATAAAAAAAAAGTAAGCATTTTTCTTTATTTTTTCAATAAATAGTGCAGAAAGAGAAATGGCAAATACAGTGGCAGGATTGCATGGCAGAACGTGCGATATTAAATTGGGGAGCGATAAAGTTGTTGTTGTGTTCAAAATCCTCTCAACAAAAGAGGCAAGTTAGGGGGTGCTTTTGTGCCTTTCTTTTCTTTCTTTTTCTTTTTTTTTCCTCCCTTTTCTCAGTGCGGACTGCTATAAATCAGATGACGTGCTGACAGCATTCCATAAATATACGCTTCACCGAGGGATGCTGACATCTGCACACACTATCCGGGGCTCTGTTGCTTTCGTCCCACTCGTCCAAGCTCTCTCGCTCCCGAGGCACGGTCGCTTCTTTCTTTTCCATTTTGCAAACGTTTCTTTGCGGGCCGCGGAGCCGTTGCTCCGGCTCGTCAATCCACGGGCGGCCGAGGGCAGGCGGTGGCGGTGCCTTTGGGGAATCCAGGGAAAGGCGACCCTGCCTCTCTACCTGGCCAGGCTGTCCCCAGGCAGAGCGGGGGGCGGCTGGGCCCAGGCGCAGCCCCGAGCAGATGGTGCTGCAGCTGCCACCAGCTGTGCCCCCGCACCCCCCCCGCGTGAGGTCATGGAAACAGGGACACTGCTGCTGCAGCGTTTCGGGGGGGTCACCGGCAGCAGGACCCGGCCCCCCCCTCCCCGGCCTCCCTCTGCAGCTGCCATGTGACCCTGGCGGCCACACGAAGCGTGGTGTCTGGAAAAAGCGAGCTGTGATGAAGCATCTCAGCTGCCCTTGGCAGAAAGTTGCTGGGCCCCGGTTTCCTGCCCGGGTGTTTGCTTTTTTTTTTTTCTTCTTCTCTCTCTCTCTCTCTTTTTCCAGCCCCCCCGCCCCGTACATGGGAATATAGTTTCTCTTGTCCTCTCCTTCTTGCCATTTTCTGCTTGTTTTGATTGCATTTTGTTGTTGTTATTTTCCTTTGGAAAGGGGAGAAGATTTGCTTAATTAGAAGGTTGTGCTCTTTCTAGGAGGACATGAGCATGGATATACAAACAAGCTTATTGTGTATTTATACTCAAAAGCTCTACTTAGGCTTGAACAGCCTCATCAGCCAAAATAAGGGTGGCTGCATTTTTTTTTTTTTTTTTTAAATCAGGATCCACAGCAATCACCCCTGAAATCTGATTTATGCTCTTTTAAAGCATTCTTTGTGACATGGTATAAATTAAAAAAATTAACATATTTACCCGTTCATTTTGACGATCACTGATTTAATTTAATGGTTCTTTGATACCAAATGTTAACATTTGTTAAATTATATATACATAGAAAACTATTCATGCGTATCTAATCACTGATTACTACTGCTCGCTAATAATACCATAAGCATATATGCACGTCTTATGTATTTATGTTCATCCTAAATCAAACTTTCAATCAGAAAAAGGAGGTCCATGTGTTACGCTGAAAACTTGACTTAAAGCATTGTCCTGATTAGGAAGAAAAAAATGTGTTAGGAAGTGCAGGATACTATATTAGTAGAATTTACATCCTGACTTTGCAGTGGATGAACTCATGTTTTCATTCTTCAAGCTGAGTAACTGCTTTGTAGTGTTTGAGGATTTATTGAAACCATGCTAGGTTTCTGAGGACTTTATAATAGAGTCTTATGGCCCTGAGAGCATAATTGTTCTCCAAGGATTTTGAAATCAAAACAGTGTAAGTGTTTTAGATTCTGTGTGGCATAATGAAAATAATTTAATGCCTTTTAGTGGCATACCAAGTTTATTTCACTTACAAGAGAGACGTTGCAATATCTCTAAGCTTCCATAGTGTTGGGGGATATTGTAATATGTCAGTAATTCATGAACCATGTAAGACAGAAGGTCAGGAGAGCACCATTTCATTTTCTGACTGAAATTACCTTTAGATATAGGCACTAGAATAAATATGATCTTTGCGGTGGCAAATATAATGATCACTCTGTGTGGATTAAGTTAAGCAATTGTAGTTTTTTTTCTTTGGAGAAGAGCAGAGATTTTGCTTGAAGAAACACTGTAAGTCTCTGCCTTTGATTTAATGAGGGCTTTGCAACATGCATGTAACCAGAAGCTGGAGTTTCTTCACTGTTCTCTGTGGTGGTCTGCAGTGGTCCTTGCGAGCGAGGTTTCTGAAGAGTGCTCCTGCGGTGCCGCGGGGCTGCGTGGCATGGCCTGCGCTGGCAGAGCTGCCCCGGCAGCGCCGAGGGACGGCCGTGACCTCTCCCGGCGGCCCAAATCGCTTCAGCTGTTCCGCTACAGCTGTGATCTTGGACGGAGGAGGGAAGGGGAGGGCGTTTCCCTCTCCCCTTGCCTTCCCAAAAAAGTAACTTACGGCACCAGACGGTGATGAGAGCGAAGGGCTTTCTTTCGATCCTGCCCCTGCAGGAGGGCGTTCCGGGGCCCTGTGGCTGGGGAAGGAGGAGGGCGATGTCGTGGCGCCTGTGGCCCTGGGGCATCCTTGGTTGTAAGGACAAAGTCATGACCTGCATGAGGCCATGAGCATTTCAGGCTGCCGCTGACCCTGCCATAAGTCCTGGATTATGGCTCCTTGAAGAAGCCCTCAGAAAACAAAATAAAAACTTAATGAAACTCTTGTTTTTGAATTTATAGGAAATGATTGGGTAAGAAGCAAAGACACTTGTTTTGGTTCAGAGGGGGCAAATTCCAGGAACCTTACATTGGAAATTCTTGAGAGAAAGGGAATGCGCAGTCAGGCCAAGGGACAAGTGATAAGGTTTCTGCAGGAAAGTGCTGACGGTCGTTCCTCTTCTCCCCTTCTGTGTGCGTGTGCATGTGTGCAGGATGATCTGACAGTGTTGGCTTTGCTACTACTACAGTATTGACTGGTAAATGGGGGGAAAAAAGGTGAGGGGGGAATAACTACGAAAGCTTTGAGCAGGGTGGCAGGGTAAAGGAACACATCCATAACTTGATGCTCTCACTCTGTGGAAGTAGTTGAGCAAAGCCCATGGAAGAGGGACTCTACTAGACCCATTTGCCTTTGTCTTGCAAGGTATTGGTAAGAGGTTTTTTTATCTGTACTGTATCAAAAGAAGAATTGATAAATAACAAATATCATCCGTAGTATGAGGTGGGATACCCTATAATTTATTTCCCTTTAAGAGATTAATTCAGATGAATTTCTGTGTCCTTGCTTATCCAGCACATAGTAAAAACTCTAGCCCATTAGAGGGCATTGGCTGTCCTGCATTTGTACTTTGTTCAAATTGTTGGTCTTTTGCTGCTGACAGTTTAGTTACTCGTAGCAATTCCTGTGAACTCACTTATTGGCAGGATATCTGCCTGTGCTTGTCTTTGCTCCTGGGAGAGTGTTTTGGAAAAGATTAGAAGAATGAAAGCTGCTGTGAAATGCAGCCCTACTTTTATTCCTGGTGTAACACTGAAGTCACTGGAGTTACCACGGGAATGGATTTGGCCCCATGTGCATGTTTTCATCCTTTTTGAAATTTAGCTATACTGAGACCCAGCTTTAGTGCAGCTCTGGGGACAATGCCAAAGTAACATAAATTGCTAGCAAGTGTAATAATACCTACAGATGTGTTACCACCAACATTGCTAATGTAGCCTTAAGGTAGCAAAGACAGCTTTTGCCTTTAAGACAAGAAAAAAGTTTGATCTTTGTTTTTGCGACATGTGATCAGCTCTTCAGTTACAAATGAAGTTACTCATCATGATTTGCATTGGAGGTATTCATCTGTGCAACAGAACTACGTAAGAGTGCATTAATGATTACTTAAGGAAGTTTTGTAGTGTGTTTAGTTGCTTTACAAAGAGGACTAAGTGCTATTTAATGTGAGAAGGAGCATAGCAGCCTTTCGAAACTGTTGTATATATTTATTAGGTCATGCATAAAATCTCTTGGCCTGAATTACCATGATAGTAAAGGAAAAATGATACTTCCATAAAAATTTCTGTTCAGATGATAGGATTTTTGTACAATGAGTATTAATAGTCTTCGTTTCCAAAGCACCTTGTATAAAATGAATATTAAAATTGAGCTTTGAACTCGTACATCAGCAAAAGAACTCCTGTTCTGTAAGGTTATGTGATTCAGTAGGTAACTGCTATTGCTAGGTGTCTTTCTGGGTTTCTATTAGGAAACTAGCGTTATGAAGAATACAGTAACATGTTACAAATTATTTTTACCATTGCTTTTAATTTTAAAAGTTTCATGCAAGTTACTGCCTCTATAAAGACATCAGTACCTTATAAAGTTTCCACAGTATTAAATATATTTGAATGTGACTAAGGTATTTGGAGTGATGAAATACCAGATGTGAAGGATCAGGTTGCATGTTTATTCATCTGTTATTGCAATCATTTTACAAAGATATGCTCTTGTATTTTTTTTTTTTCGTGTGTGTCTCACAGCAACATACACAAAATGCACTGGAGATTGGACTTCTATTATGAAAGTTACTATTTGGGTTTCTTAGATTGTAAACAAGTCTGTCTAGAAACACTTGCAATCCTGTGATTGCACACTGCATTACGTCATGGCACAGTGCATGCATGAAGGCGGCTGCAAGCATGTGCTGAGCAATTGGCAGTCAGTTAAAAGTGAAGAAAACGAAGGCTCAAAGATACAAAGTCTGTTTGAAAAGTTACTACTTAAATTGCTCAGATTATGAACAAATTTGCCTATCAACATTTTTGTAATCCAGTAATGTTCTTGCAACATCATCGTGAAGTACTTGCAAGAAGACATCCTGCTTTTGTGAGCTGAGCAATAGGCATTGCTGTCATTAGAAATGAAGCGTATGGGGCTTACTTGTCTAGGATTTCTGGAATATGGGGAATCGGGCTTTAATCTTTCTATTTGGGCTTTCAAGAGTAAATTGCCAACAGTTTGGGATAAAGTGTTAGTCTTCACAAGATGGAAGTGGTTTTTTTTGTTGTTGTTGTTTTTTGTTTGTTTGTTTGTTTTTGTTTTTCCTCCCTCCCCTCTACCATAAGCTGCTGTCCTCAAGAGAAAATCTGAGTGGGATCGTAAGAGCTGCCCATGATAAGGGTATCAGCTCCTACCTGGGGAGCAGGCAGAAGAGAGCAGTCTGTGGGAAGCACCATGTCTGAAAGTGTGAGTAATGTTCAAGGTCATCCATGGCACAGCGATCAAGTATTCCTGTTGGCTGTGTTGGGTCAGGAGAATAATGTATTCCAAAGGAAACCAGAAGTAACACTAGCAAGTTCTGCTGAAAAATTTTGTACTGAAAAGAGCAGGACATCCTTTGAAAGTGCTTTATAGCACTTTCCTTTTTTTTGTCCTCTGTTATAAGTATCTTGTCTTCAGTCATCTTTATAAAGAAGGACTTGCAGAAAGTTGTTTATATCCTGCTCATGGCAAACAATATCAAGTAAACTGTATGGCTGCTGCTCAAGTTTTCCAGTGTTTAGAAGGTACCCGTGTATAGAGGAGTTATTAGCAGCATTAGTTCTTGGCTGGAACTAAGTGGAAGGTACAAGGACAGGTTCAGATCAGGCATTTAACCACTTAAGAGTCATTTAATGGCTATTCCTATTCAAATGTTTGTACGAAATAGAATAAGAGGATGTTTTTCCTTTGTGACATTGTTCCTTTAGTAAAACCCTTGTTTAGAAATGATGCATGTTAGAATGACAGCACTGAAGTGATGCAACCTCCCTAGAACATCCAGGATATGTTTAGGAGATTGTCTAGTGTGATTTATACTAGTTCATTTTTCTTCCAGCTCTGATTTCACAAGATGAACTTGTGATCCTGTAATTGCAGAGGCATAGTTTTGCAGCCTTAAGAAATAGGCTCCTCTCCCACTAGGAGGTAGTTAAAACAGCCTTGATCAGGCTGTTCTAGCGTGTTAGTTGGTTGCGCAGTACGGAGAGCTCAAAGAGAGTTGAAAATCCTGCATGTAGATAACATGAAAGAAAACGTACTCATTTATTCCATCTGATTCCTTGCAGAACTGTGATCCCTCTTAGAAGCATGTCAGGGTGAACGTCTTCTGGTTCAGACAACACAGGGACAACTTGAGTTAGACAAGACCCCCACACACTTAGGGATTATGATGGTCTGTCAGATTTGTATTCCTTTTCATGAGACCACTATGAGATTATTGTAGAAATGTCTCCTCTCATACCAGCTTCAAATACCAGCTGAATTATCTGACACAATCCTAGCAGGATCCCACTGATCCATATCTCCAGTAAAGTGCTTGGGGGTGTATGGAAGGTGAGTTATATTTGTGTTAGACACCACTGTTCTGGGCATCCTTATATAAGCAGGAGAGGTAGGAAAATGTATAAATTGTTATTTTATAGGGAGACTTGGACAGTGCAGAGAGCACCTTATTTGGCCAGGTAGCAGAGAAAAATTGGTCAAAAATTGACCCCACCACAGTCAGCACCACCATGGTGGCTCGCCCCAGCATCCAAGAGCTGCTGGAATTGGAGACTCCTGGCTGGCTGTTCAAGCCAGGCAGGGCTGGGGTCAGTGAGATGAGTGGTGAAAGCCAGGCATGTGAACCACATCGAGAGGGAAACTTCATCCTAACGTTCCCCCTCTCCCCTAGTAGATTTGCACAGAGTGGGGGTGATTACAAATCACATGACAGGGAACAAGGGGCAGTGGCAGCACTAAGAACTTCTTACGGCATTTTTGGTTTTCTGGAGATGTGCAGTTTCCCAGAGAAGTGGGCTTATATCCTGCCCCACGCCTCACAGGAGCGAGTGCGGGCTAACTGCTGGAGAGTAAATGCAATGTTGTGACATGAGTCTTACACAATTCCCAGAGGGCCATGCTATTCAAAATTAATATGTATCGTAACTGTGTCTTACAGGGATTTCCTCACAGATGCACGCAGGATTTTTTTGTGATGCCCTTGAGAAGTTGTAGTCATACCATTATATGAATATTTTCCTATCCTACAAACAGTTTAATGTGGGACACTTGGCCTGGAACATCAGAGAGAAACACTCCAGTGTCTGGGCTTCCAGACGATTTTAGTCTGACCATATAGTTTAAAGAATTGGACACTAATGGATTAACAGTTTACAGACTTTCAGTGGAAGTAATGATTTAGCTAAAAGAAAAAGCTTCCTCTGAAGCTTTTTTTGTTTTTGTTCTAGGCAGACTAAAATTTTTACATTGGATGATTAAAAGACATGCTTTTGAAGGCAAAAATAATATGAATTAGGGGAAGGAGGAGAGAGATAAACATAAATGTGCTCATACATGTCATGAATGCTCTTTTAAATGCGGGGAAGTAGCATGGCTTCTTGGATCCATTGTATAAGGGACAACAATGCGTCTCAGATTCACGAGGAAATTGAAATGCTGAGGGATCATTGCGCACCATGGGAGTTGCTGGGGATGTCAGTCAAATACCATTACAATGTTACCTCAAATAAGTACTGTTAATAGAAACTGGTCAACACGCACATTCTCTAGTGTGAGAAGTCAGCGTCACTATCGCAACTGCTTAATTACAGCCTTCCTACAACAGCTATCTCCAACTAGGTCAAGCCTCTTGAGGATTTTCCTGGATATTGGCAGATTTTATGCTTTTATTGAGATCTCCTTTCTAGCTCATTCAAAAAAAAAAAAAAAGTAAATAAAGAGAAATCCAGAGATCAGGCTGTTTTGCACCCACACAATCTGATAGAATTTAGGAACTTGCCACAGAGTTTTGTTAGCACAAAATTTGGCCTACCTTTGTAAGGGGGCACTAAGCTTGCCAGAGGTTACGCTTTGTATAAGCCATCAAAACAGATCAGAAGATCAACCCAATTCCTTGTTTGGTTCTCCTCAGAAGATAAGATGGAGCTCAAGTAGGCAAAAATGGAATTAGCTTGGGCTGAATGTCCGTTTGTCTGCAGGCAAAGGTTAGCGAGCTTGAAGTCTGACAGTTCTGGGGAGAGCAGCACGGGATATATGCCTGTGGGTGTTAGGGAGCATATTCCAGTAATCTGTGTGGAAGTAAGTGAGCTAGAGTATACTGTGTTTGCATTTCAGCCTTATTTGCCTGAAGTTGCTTCACTTTTTCTTGCTTATACCTTAACATCAACTGGCGTTTGGTTAGCATGGAAAAGAAAAACATTACTTAAATAGAAATTGTAGCTTAAATTGTGTTTTATGTCATACTAGCAATACCAGTGGTTAGGGAGCACGGATGAAAAAAGCATCTTCAGCCATTTGGATTCCGCATCAGAGTTTTACCCCTAAACTAACAGGTAAGTTTGTACTATCTTAGATATTGGGAAAAATAAATGTTGACCTGAATGGTTCTGGTTCTGGTTGGTTGGGGACAGCAGGTTTACTGTTGTTTGTGGATATTGTTGACAAGTGTAGATAATTAGTAAAATAATTTTCCGTAGTAAAAATAGTCTTTGAATTATATTAACAGATGCCTTCGTGTGATCTGGTGGCTTTAACATTTAATTCTTAAAACAAGAATTGCATTTTCATTTGTTTAGTTCTTCCTTAGGCAGATTGTCGGCAATAAATCTTCTAGTACAATTAATTATGAAATAAATGCTTACTAATAGGTACATACATACATACACACGTGTGTGAATAAATGTGTGTATGTGACTTGTTCCAGCCAATTAGAATGTGTTTAAAAGACCTCAACAAGGGGATCTACACACAACAAACTGGCTGCTGCTTGGCTGGCACCCTTCCTTCTGTGCTTTGGTGACTGAATGCATCCCCCTGGCTGAGCTATCTGCAAAGAAATATTGTGATTCATATTCATGGTAGTTATTAGGTAGGTATGTTGGCATAAGTTTAGATAGACGAGGTATGCAGGCATATATTCTTTGTTACATGTTTAGAGTGCATGATGTATTTTTAGCTATAGGAGGCCTAACCACCAGAGGCTGTGAAAGTGCTGAGGAGAATTACTATAAGGGGTAGTGTGCTGAGGAGCCACCCGCAGAATTTTCCATCCAGCGAGGCAGTGACAAAAGACTACTGGGACTATGTTACGGGGTTAACAGAGGAGTGTCATTAGCAGATGGGACAGCTCAGAAAACCCTCTGGCCTGGCCTGGCTGCCCTGAAGACTGTGGATCTGTCGCAGCCCCTGTGTGGTAGGAGTTGTGCCGAGTTCCAGCCTGCTGCTGGCCTCTGCGAGCCTGGAACGTGCGGTGCTGGTGTGGGCTGGCAGGGCTCCGGTGTGCGAGCTTAGCAAAGGGAGAAACAACAGGAAAGATGCATTAGAACTGGAAATACTGAGCAAAGGTAAACTTGAGGTAAAAATGCAATGAAAAGACCACTTCTATTAAAATTATTAGACAGGAAGTTTTACAAGCTGCCTCTACCCCAATGAAGAAAAGAAGTATAGAGAGATTAAATAACTTGTCCGATGTCATCAAGAGCTTTATAGCAGAGCTGGGAATTGAGCCCTCTCCGCACCAGTGCCATCTATGGTTTAATGCTGAAGGGGCCCCTTTCACAGTTTATCCAGCGCTCCTTGGGGAGTGTAGGGCAACTGTGGCAAAACCATGTTTCCTGCACCACATCCTGTGCACTGGGAGAGCAGGCTGCATCTTCTTAAAAATACAATCTCTGCATAATTTGACCACAGGATGCCTTGCACCTCTAATAACGGAGTTGGCTAAGTGCCATTTTATTATTATTGGGCATTTGTTTAATATAGTAGTTCCTTGAAACCAAACACGAAAAGGTCCTTGTGGTGCTATATACCACATAACAAATAATGGACATCTATAAAGAGTCTAACATCTATATGGAGAAGAGAGAGAAAGTGGATGGGAGAGTGAGGCAGTATTTAGCCCTATGTTGATGGTCCATGAGATATGTGAAACATGTCCCGTCCACAGAATAATATAGAGGCTGGTGAAAATAAGATGATTTAATTTGTTCACAACATCATTATTCAAGGAACAGAAAAGTATGTAGCTTATCCAGAGACATAATCTAAGAGGTCTTTACTCTGCGCCAAGCTAAAATTCTGCTATTTAATTACTGATTTAGAAAATATCTTGGGCTCAATTTCCTCCTCAGTTACACTGTTATAAATCTAATGCAGTTGTTAAAGATTTATGGCAGTGTAACTGAAGGCAGAATTGGGTCCCTTATGTTTAAAACTTAGTTTGCCACATAAGTAATAATTTCTGTTTTCTAGGCAAGAGTTTAAGAATCTTGCAGACCTCTGTTTCTGTAAAAGAAATATGAACTACAGCAGCGTGGGTGAGTGATTAATGCTGGAAGGGATGTCTAGGGGCAATCTGAATTGGCTGGTGTGGAAAATCCATGTGCAATTCAGATTTAGGATCTGTTTGCAGATGCCCCATAATTTAGAATGTCAAAAAAAAAAACAAACCTTAGGCCTTCATGTAGTAAATTAATACACTGCTTGTTCAGTGTGCAGCAAGCTTTGCTTAAGTAATAGCCTCATATGAGGTGTGAACTCATCCCATTCCCCTTAGTAGGGACTTAACTTCAAAATTGATTGTGACCCTTTAAATCCTAACAGTATCTAAATCATTAAAAAGAAATCCCTCTTTTGATTTTATATAAATTACATATTTAATGACTTAAAAAGGAAAAATGTTGCCTTATTTATCCAGACCTTAAGAAATCTTGTGTTAGCACAGATGTATTTTATCCATTGGCTTTTCAACTTTAATGGAAGGGACATTCTAATAAGCAACAGGCTCTTTATTGGTTTTCTCAGCTTTCACTTAGGAAAAGAGTTCAACATTTGAAGTCTCGTCTGAAAACTGAGTTAGGATACGTCTGTACACTGTATGGAGGTGCCTGGTCTGCCTGAGCACAGCCTGCGCAGCTATCGCAGTTGTACTGTGACCGGCAGCTGCTGCGCTGCCCCTTCCCAGCGCTCCGCTAATGGTCTGTTGGTATTGAAAAAGCAAACAACATCCATACTTAGAAGTCACGGGTGTCATGCGTCCATCAGGACGGCGTTAAACCCCCGCTCCTGGGGGCACCAGCCTCCTGGAGCCAGCGCGGGGCGGGGGGCTGCCTCGCCGCCTCCTCCATCCGAGGCGATGGGCTCAACCTCACGCGGGGCTGAGGGTGCTGGTGGCGTCGGTGTCCCCGCGTTGAGGCGAGGAGAGCCCTGGCATGCAGTGAGGCTTGGCAGGTCTCAGCTGAGCCTTGGGTTCGCTTGGCGCTGCTGTGCACCTGGGCACTTCCTTCAGAGGCACACAGCAGCTCTGTAAGATGGGGCTACTCTGGTTGGGGTTTTATGTCACTTCTAATGATTTTACGTTTTTTCTACAGAGTGAGGTAGGCCTACAGTGCATTATAGAAATAGCAAAGAATCATAATACATAGCTATCCTGAAATACAGGCCCTTTAAAATAATGTAGACCAACATCTTCTCAGAATAGCTCATTCTAGTGTAAATACAGTATTAAGGTCCGAGGCCTATTTCTGAGAACTTTGTTTAGGAAAGAATTGAAGAATTAATTTTTCTGAGCTTTCTGAGCATTGCAAGCTAATCATTTTTAAGATGCAAGAGAGAATAATAGATTAGGTACATTATATTGTCTTAAAAGTGATTTTTCAGTGGCATTTTTATTAGCTGTGAAAGCAGTAACTCTGAACGATCGTAAATCATTTCAATGTTTAATACAGTCCTGGCTTGATGTACTGATTCATTATACCTGTGACTCCTAAGTATGGATCTTGTTTGTTTTTTAAATACTGATAGGTCATTAATTACCTTAAAATTAGTTCAAATATAAGTGAATAAAGCACCCTGTTGTCATTTCTTGAGGTATTTTGCAACCTAAGCAAAGGCTCAGGTATTCCAGATATGATAGATGTGCAGATTGCATAAGACGTTAGGCATTGCTCACTCTAAGATACAGAGTCCTGTCTGCCCTTAAACCCTTTGTTCTCTTGGCTGAATGCAGTTAATTAGCAACCGTCTCCATAGCAACTGCCTCATAGTCCAAAAACATTGTCTCGTTTTTGCAGTTTAGCTTATCGCACTGTTTACCTGAAGGGCTTTTCACTGCGTTGAGTCTCATTTGAGTTGGCTGCATGCCTGCTCACGGAAGTGAATTGTCAAGATAGAAAAACACCATGGCAGCAAGATGCTGAACAGGGCCCTGTGTGTGAAAGCAAAAACATTTTAAAAGTTCTGTGGAAACAAAAGTTGAAGTTTGCAATGATTTACGTCCAGTTTTAAAGCATGTGACTTGCCAGAAATACCATGCGTTTTGAAATACAGCCTTACTCTGGGCCTTCTTTACAGTATCGCAGGCTGCCCCCTGCGCTGTTCCCTTGCCTGTCACACGCTCAGGCCTGTGAGGCCCACAGGCACAGACCTTCCTTTAGGCCGATGAGGAAACTTGCCTCCCTCCACACCTGGGCCGCTTCAGAAAGCTCCAGCCTACGTACTGAGAGGACGTAGCTGTACGCTGGTCAGCCACACTGGGCGCTGGAGTCCTTTTTGTGTTCCTTTACCTTGACGTGGTTTCAAGGGAAACACGTGAGTGTTGGTTCCATGCAATAAATTAATTGGGAAGGGAAGTGGAAGACCTATCATTGTCAAATAAATCTAAATACTCGCGAGATTTAGGTTTATTTATATGAGCTATTAAAATGGTGTTAAAATATCCACCATGTATGTATTCGTGTGATTGAAATAGTAACAGTAGGTACAAATTTGTATTAACACAACTGTCAGTATAGGGTGACGTCCCTAAATCATATCCGAAGTTCATGCAGAGGTGTGTCCACATATGCACAGACCTCTGTAGGGGCTTACTTGAAGGTGTGAGTGTGTCACTGAAATGAGAGGGAGGTCTCACTGGCGCTCTGGTCTGACATTGGTGTCTGGCCTGAAACCAGGATGCTCCTGGCGTGAGAGGCCACGTGATAAGTACCTCCATTGTCTTGTTTGATGAAAATTTTCCTCATTCATGCTTGTTTGTGTGTGTGTGTTTGTTTGTAGCAGGCAGTGTGATGGACGAGAGGCTGATTTAGCCCGGGGTAGTTCTCATTTCATCCTAGGCAGAACAAGAGCCAGCTTGTCGGCCATCCGTGCCGGTGAGCACTGGCCTGCCTTCCTTTTTCCAGGGACAGTTTCAGCTGGCAAAGCTTCTTGTCCCTCGTAGCCCCAAATGGCGTGTGGGGCTGCTGCATCTTCATGAAAAGGCTTCATTCGGTATCATGTGACACAGACTTTCCATAGACTTGCGAAGGTGTTTGGGGTTCTTTCAGGATAAAAAGCAGGATGTGTGCAAACCCTGCCAGTGTTGCTGGTGTACTCCATTATTCCTATAGAGCATCTGGTTGATAGAGGGTTATTCTCTGTTCATGTTAACGTCTCGCTCATACTATTCCACATTCACAATCATTATTAGTAGTATTTGAATTATAGCAGTGCTGAAAGTCTGCAGGCAGGATAAAGGCTCCATTGTAGTAGGTCTTATGCACACAAGATGAGACAATCTCTGCTCCGGCTGTTTACAGTCTGTTTTAAGACCAGTAGCATAAGTGGGTTTATCATATGAATAGCAGAGAGGGAGAGAAAATGGTAAAAATGACAGGAAATCCATGGTTACACGGAATAACTGTTCTTTTAGGTATCTTTCAGACATTCAGCGTTTGTTACATTTCTCTCTAGAGCAGAAAGTAAATAAAACGCTTTTCTTTTTCCCAGTGGGCAGTTGCTGCTGCTCATCCTGCTGTGCATGGGCAGCCAGCGGTGGGGGTGCTGTGGGAGAGCTGGGGGCTCAGGGCGGGAGGAGGCAGCAGGGCGAGCGACTTGTGGAGGCCTGGAGCAAAGGGCAGGCAAGATTGGCAGCGTGAGGACTGCTGAAGAGGGGAACAATTCAACATGATCAATAGCCGCACTGTTTATCAGGAGCAAGCTGTCTGCACCCTTAAGTCCCTCACAGGGCATTACACAAGTTTGTTTCCTGTGCTCTTTGGCTTAGTGACTGACACAGCTGAAAACACAGATACTTGAAGGCAATCCCCAAGTAACTCCAAATGTGTAAGGTTGTTTGGTCACGTTCACAGGTCTTACACAAACTCACTTTGAATGGAAACCACAGAGAGTGTCCAAACTACCAGGGTATTTTCCGTCTTTTAAAAAGGCATTTAGCATTGTCAGCACCTCCAAATCTGTGTCTCGGCTCTCCTGAAGCCGGACCAGCTAGGTGTCTGTAGGAGTCCAGAGCTGGAAAACCGTGGGGGCCCAAAAATGCCTGCTAGAACTCAACATTATTTAATTAGCTTAAAGTAGAGCTTGGCAGATGGCAAAACAGTGGAAAGGACCTCCCATTTTGAAAGTATGGGCCACATCCTCTGCTTGTATTAACTGGCAGAGCTCCACTGAAACTGGTGTTCAGCTTCTGTCAATTACTGGGGAAGAGAGAAACTTTTTGAAAACAGGAAAAGAGTTACAAGGCCACATAAGCTATCAACAAGGTTCAGGTACAGAAATTAACATTTTTAAGACTGATCCATTTCCAAAGTGACTATATACTTTACAGTCTTGTTTTTGTTGATATGCAATTCAGAAAAAGAGTTCAGCTTGCTTTCCCAGAGCTTCATTAAGTCTGAAGAGCTTACAGCAGTGAAACGTACTGTAAGGTGGTTTTTGCAAGTCACTCAGTTATGAAAGTAAGACATCAATAATTCATTCTAGTAAAGCCAGTTTCTAAAGTTGTGTAAATTCACCTATTACGCGATAACCTTAACCAACCCCAGCTAATTTTTTTAGAAATAGAGAGATCTTTGATTGAAAGTTGTGAGCTCACCTAAATCTTTTCCAGGGAAAATTCTTGCTCAGATGAAAGCTCCCATATGTTTAAAAGCTGTTGCATTCTTACATTTTAATGTTTCCCATTAATTGCTTGTTTTTAATTGGAAACATGAAAACAAAGCCTGAACAACAAAGCTGACTGCTCACATCCCATTGCATGGTATCAACCTGACAGATTCATTAAATCTATAAAAATATCAGATAAGAATTGGAAGTGAATTGAACTTGCTAAAAGCAAAGCAGTGTTTACAATCTGCTTTCGGGCTGGCTTTTCTGTACCTGCTCATTTTTCTTTGAATTAAACCATCCGTTTAATTTAAGAAGATACTGCAGGTTAACCCCATGCTATAGCATAGTGTAAGGCTTCAAAGTTAGTGGCTACAAGCTGCGTATCAACTGCAGAAACAAAAGCAGTAAGCAGTAAAACTAATGTTAAATACAGCAATAAAAAGGATTTGAGATATTGTTACAGGGCCGTGCAAATATTTCATATTTCTAGGGCGGGCGCTACACTGTGCAGGGGCAGCCTGTCTGTGCTCCCACCCACCAGGGGATGTGCAGATTTAGCCGGCAGGTGAAGGAGGAGAAGGTGGGAGAGAAATTGTCTGGTGATGTGGGGTGGTCAGCAGTTGCTGCGTCAGACCAGACCACGTTCTGGTCTGCCAGCACTGGGCAGTTGTTGCCTTTTAATTTTTATCTGTGATTTATTTTGATTTTGTATAATCATGTGACATTTCATAAATCCTTTGCGTTACATAAATCATGTGATTTATGATCTATTGTGGTTTATTTTATCTACGATGCCACCACCTGCAGGCATCATTGCTGCAGGGAGCCCCGGTCCCGCCACAGTCTCACCGGGCACCACTCTCCCAGCAGCTGGGGCGATGCCTCCTCCCCAGCTCCTGGCCCCCCACCCTGAGCCGTGCCCCAGCCGTTCCCGGAGTCGCTGCCCCCTCCTGCCACGTGTACCACCTTTGCCCTCGGGAAGATGTTTTCTCAGCAGCGGACGTGCGCAAGGCAGCGGTGTGGCCAGTCTGCTTGCCGCGAGCTGCTGACAGCCCCAGCAAAGGGCTGAAGCGGGTGGCCGTGGGCAGCCTTTCCAGCCTGAGCTGGTGTTCGTGTCGAGGACAGCTGAGCGAGGGCCTTTCTCGTGCAGGTCTGAGGGGAAACGCAGGACACCCCTCTCCTCACCCACTGGCAACAGAAATCACTGGGAGCAGAGTCCAGCTCTGGGCCTCCAGCAAGCAAAGCTGACCCAGGTTTCTTCTGTCTTTCCCATCAAGGAAGATTCACATATTCCCTACTAATGAATTACAAACCTTCGTAAATGCCTCCAGAGTGCTCTTCAGTGGCTGGAGGGCTCTGCTATTTTGGAAACCATCCATTAATAATAATGTATTTTTCTTATGTACCCTGTAAATTAAGGAAGGTACAGAGGGAGCTGGTGGGAGTCGGCATGTGTGCAAGCTTGGAGACAGGCACGTGACATTTTTGTGATAACAGTAATATGACAGGTTGGCCTGTAGTATGCCTGTTATCAAAACACCTAAATTACCTGAAAATTCATGGTTAAATGAGTAGATTTGCAATACAGTATGTAATTCCAGGTCTCATTATTTTTACAGTACTAGACTTTATAACATGCAGTGTGAAATACTCCACAATTGTCAAATTGCTTGTGAGAATTGGAAGTTGTACTGGACAATCGAATGAATTGATGGGCAGGCTACCACAGGCAAAAGTTGATTTCTAAGCTTGTGTAGATTAAACTGTAAAAGATAACCTAAGGTCATAGATATAAAGCCTAATAAGAGCTTTCTTTGAAGAAAATTGTCTTGCAGGTTGTTAAGAACAATGATACTAAAATACAGAACAAAATAGACAAAAGTGTTATAGCAGGTTACACATAAAAGCCCAGATTCACCAGTGCAGCTCCACTGGAGTTTCTTCAGCACAGATGAGGTGAGATTCTGGCCTGAAAAGCAGCTCCTCTGGGAAATTGCATCATGAAAAATCTGGCCCTTAGCCTCTGCAGTTGGGAGAGTGCTGACAAGGTTTTTTTTTGCATGTATTCTTACTGTTCCGTTTTGGGATATCACAAGGCAGGATTTCACGTTGTACTGAAACTTGGCAGGATGGTTCTTTTATTTCATTTATTGAATATAAGTAGAAGACCACTCTCAGGCAAAGCTGTGTGGCCATGGAAGGTTGAACTGAGGCCACAGTTTATTTTTTCTGGCATTCCCTCCAAATAAGGGTTGTGCATATGAGGGTGCTGCATGCATGAGAAACCCAGCCTGCTCTACACAATTTGCCCCATGGTCCTGTTGTCTGTGGAGCTGCTGCTCTGCCAGAGGTCCCTGCAGGCAGCCGGGGCTGAACACCTGTGCACATGCTTGGTTTAGTCTGAATACCCCTGGAGAACCCATACAAGATCGGTAACTTGTAGGCTCGAATGTGTTTCTTGCCAAAGAAATAACTGCTTACTATGTAAGTTAAAAATTCCATTCAGGGCTTTGATATGCTACCTTAAATACAAAGCTGCTGTGTCTGATAAATAGGAGTGTGTGCGTGTATGTGTCTGACTACTTTGTGTGTGTTTTAACATAATGGGTTTTATTAGGAGATCTGGGAGAAGTCGGCAAGGAAGAGGTATGTGACCGATGAGTTTATTTTACAGCATTGCCCTCTTCATTCATAATCTAAGATACCGAAGACTGTGGTGGAGGCTGAAATGCAGAGGTGTGGTGAGACAGAAAGCAAATTCCCAGCGCTGTGAAAGTGGTGAGCCAGGCACAGGAGAGGCTTGTGCCTCGGGGGAGAAATGAAAGCCCAGGAGAGATGTAGTTTTTGTGTCTGGGTTTCCTGCACTGGTGCCTCATTTCGAGTGAAATTCAAGCCTTTGTGCAGAAACAGAGCAAGACTGTATATCATTTAGGACCAGTCCAGTTAAAACTTGCAAAACCGGTATCTGTTCATGTACCTGAGTTCAGTTCTCCATGGTACAGGCAGCTTCACAGTTTCCTGGGTTGTGGGTGGGATTTTAGGCTTCATGAGGGTTTTCTGCAGGGGTGTTCAGCTAGAAGATTTTGCCCTTTCAGAACAACGCTATCCTCTTCAGCTCCCGGGGTACCTGTGGCAGCAGGGAGGTCGCCTCTGCCCGTGGCGGGACGTGCATGCCGGGCGGCTGGGTGCGTTGGCACCTGCGGAGCCGCAGCGAGGTGATGCGGTGCCTGCAGAACACCCCGCGGCGGGCGGCATCTCGCTCGTGTCCGGTGAGGAGCTTGCAGAGTTTGGGTGGCAGGGTTTTAACGGAAGCAGTCAGGGCAGGCTAACAGGAACGGCTGCTTTCTCAGGTGTGCATCAGGGGAACAAACTGAAAAAATCCACTGTAGAAATAAAGCCTTGGTGAGCTGGAGGAAGAAATTTCAGAAATTGAGGTGAATTTGGATATTTGCTTATTTTCTGTGCTGTAAGTAGAAAACAGGAAGTGAAATGGCCATGAGAGAAATGTAAAGCATTTGGAGCTTAAGGAATGGAAATTTGGAGTTGGGGTTCTTGACTCTAGGTAGGTACTAAGCAGGCAGAGGGAAAGATGTCCATTACACACGAAGTTTAGTGGGTAATGACATGTAAGTGTATTTGTAAGCAGCAGAGTCCTTCATGTATAAAAGCTAAGCTATAAACAGATTTTTTTATGCACTGTATTTCTCAACACTTTAAGTCACAGTGACTAGTTGTGATAACAGCCAGACTTGACCAAGAGGCAAAATCTTCAGAACTGATTGCATAAATCTAGACCTCTAAATCCAAAAACAGGCAAGAGCAGGGACCTGCCTCTCAGAAATGTTCACAGTGAGTTGCTGTGCCACCGCAGTAACTGGAGCTTTAGAAATAATGTACAGGGTTGTAACTGAGGACACTTCACAACCCAAAAGCCAGCCCCAAAATTTCCAAGCAACTAACGTTAGACATGTTCTTGCCTACTTTGCTGAACTGCAGTCTATCAAAATTATATGCTTGGTGAGATCCTGGTTTCATTGAAGTCTACAGACTTTGAAGGGGGGTTCTTCTCTATGTATAGAAACTGAGTGATGTTTTGGTGTGTGCTTGAAGGGTGACAGAAGATGGGGGCTTGTTTTTGTAGCTGAGGTTAGTGGAAACTCGTCAGTATCTTCAGTGGGACGTGAGCTTTGCCAGCTGCTCCTGACCTAACTTGAATCAATGCAAACACTCCTCTTGACTTCCAAGGGCATAAGGCGTAGACCCCACCTCAAGCTTTTTAAAGCTCATAGTAATATATTTTTTACTGTTATTTGTATTAAAGTAGCATGTAAGAAACACTGAGTAGAGTAGAAAGCTCAGGAGAGTTTACCCTCCAAGCCTGTTCAGCTGAATCATCTTTCAAATGGCGGTAGTGCAGTGGAGGCATGAGGACTCGGTGCTGCAGCCCGTGCTCTGGTGAGACTTCTCTTTCAGCTGAGCTGCAGAAGGTCTGACATCAGTATGGGAATTTTTGCTCATCTTGGTAAAGGAAAGCAAGTGACTTTATTAGAGCTGAAACGTTTGTTTAAAGATAATAGGTTTATATAATTACTTTGTCGCACAGGTTGTTGTTTTTTTTTTTAAATCCCTCAACCATAGTTCCTGTAATTATGACTCTGAAGTTCAGTAAAGTTATTTCTGAATAGCTGCTCCCAAAGAAAATAAGTCTATTGCTGCCAGTGATGTTGACGAGGTAAAGTGTTCTATCACTTCACACATTTTTATTAAGCAGTGGGTTGAAAGGCAGCATAATTTGAAAGCCCTGTCATATCTTTGATAAATGCTTTCTAACATTGCTGTGTTTTGCCCAGTTATGACAGAACCCATTACAATGACATATATTTCAGCTGTCGTCGGTTTGGATCTGCATACACTCCAGGAAAAAAGCATTTCCTCTCCTCAAGGAAAAGACCTGCTCTCCAGGACGGGAAGTCCCTTCAGCATAGGCTTGGGTGGGCCACACATGACAGACCCCAACAGGATCTTTTTGTTCTGTTTGTGGGTCAGTTTTTGGTTTGTTTGGTGGTTATTGTTATATAGCCATGGCAGAGATAAGAGGAAATTAGCTCTGCTGGCCCTACCAATTGGACCTGCTGCAGTGTATTTATGTATTTATTCATTTTTTATCTTGCACAGCAAAGTTCTGCTCTTGGATTTGAAAGCGAGGGTGCTACTCGATATAAACAATAATCAGATAAGTATGTAACAGGTTTCTCAATGTTAACATTCAGTTTAAAGCATCATATTTATGAACCATTTCCACAGCTCCTCTGCCAAGGAGAATTCATGTACCAGGTTTCTTTTGACAAATGTAGAAGCTGACTGAATTTAAATATAGGCATTATTTGAAAGTATACTACCAGCTATAAGACCATGTGTTGTGTCTACTTTTGTGTAAAAGTAATGATGATAGTTAAAAGAACATTATTTTCCTCTCAAAATTTTTAAGTTCAAAATTCTTAATAATGTTTCTTTGACAGTTTGGGGGGAACACAGAGAGAAGCCCCAGTGTTTTTCCCCTGCACAGTCAATTTCTTGTGGTAAAGAGCTTTTGGCATGAGAACAAACAAAATTAGATACACTTCAGAAGCACTTACAAATAAAACCAGGGAAAAATCAGAGTATAAATCTAATTATTATCAGAAATTGGATTTAATAAATAAAATTGGTTGGTTAAAAAATGAAATGGATTTTGTCCTTTGAATTATCAGCAAAAAATACAGTGTGAAATGCCATTGTAACTGGAATTGACAATAAATTCAGCTTTGGATCAGACCTCACATTGCTTGAAGTAAAACAGAGATATTGCTCTGACTAATTTTGCATTGTAATAATTATTTAATGCTCACAATGAAGCCTTGTCCTTAGGGTTTTATGCTTTAGCTGTTTCTTACCCACGCCTTGTAGTTATTAAGTACAGACAAAGCTGCCATTTGCCGGAATGACATAATGTATATCAGTGTGTGTCAATGAAAAACATCAAAAATAGGCATTTTCTGGTAAAATATATTAACTGTGTGAAATCTGGAACAGTTTCTCGTTCATCTTTGGAAATTTCATAAACAGTGCATATGCCATAAATAGATTTTTTTTAAGTACCCACGGCTGTCATTTCAAACTTTTAACAGATCTTAATCTTTAGAGAAGTGGAACTCCCCCATTTGTGTTCTGCCATATGTTTTCAGTTGATTCTAAGCTCTTTCTTTTCATATTTAGCACACTCATTTCATCCTATTGATCAGCAAACACTTTGGAATGATTGCCTTGTTTTTATTAAACTACTAAAAATGTGTATATTTTGCATTTCGATAACAAAAGATTTTGCTTGTTGCTGTGATGTTTGGTTTCAGATACCTTCTACAAGTCTATAATGAAGGGCTTCATGTCGTATTGGAACTGAATTGTGGGTGGTTGGCTTTTTTTTTTTTTAATGTAAGGGTTGCAGGATCAGCTCTAAACACTACGTGTATATCCCACTGATTGTGTGACTGGAAAACATCAAGACTAGTCGAAATAAATGTGTGAAAATTCAGAGGTCCTAATACTCGTATTAGACATTGATGGTACAACAGTAGCTATTTGGGCCTGCGCTGGTGGCCAGAGCATTTTATGGCTAAGTAATTTTGAAGTTGACGTCAGAATCTTTTCTTCCAGAGGGTGGGAGAAGCCACGTGGGGGTTACCCAGTAGTAATGCAAGGAAAATCACGTGCCCACATGAAATAACGTCATGGGCTGTTTCTTGCCCTCGGGCACTAAGTTCTTACCCATGGAAAAGAGCCAGATGCTCACATCGTGTAAATCAGCGTGATTTTCACTGGCATGCATGAGTGCGTGCCCATTTACACCACACGAGGATGTAAGATCCTTTTTCCTCAAGCTCCTTCTAGTTGTATTTCTTGACATATACTTAGATATCATCTAAGTGCCGACACTGTCAAGTACTGTATTGAATATCAAAAGGCTTCTCCATCTCAGATGGCAGCTGAGAGACTGGGCGAGAGTAGTGTGAAATTGTCCTTAGGCTCTTGCAAGCTCTGTATGTGGAAGCAATTTGTACATGCAGAACTAATACTTACAGCCTTTTCTGTACTAACTTCTTGTAATTATAAAAGCTCTGTGACTCAGGAGGTTTAGCACTATGTTTAGCCAATATTTGATAACTGAATTATAGATGATCAAGCAAAAGAAGAACTAATCTGAGGAAAGTCTTATTTTCACAAATATATGTGAGGTAGCACTAATATGCAAAAAACAACAAACAAACAAATGAAAAAACTAACCCTTAGCCAGTCAGTGATTCATTTATTTTTGTAGCAGTATTAAAACTAGCTCAGCAAATTGGGCTGAAAGAAGAAAATCCACAGCTGCTATTTAAAAATGCCAGTTCTAAGGATGTAAATGTTATGTGTTCTTATGAAGTTAACAAAAGAAACCCATCTATTGGCCTCATCCCTTGGAATTGCCTGTCTGATATTCTGTTTAAAATGTTTCTGTGTACTTGTAATTACAGTCACCATTTTTAATATAATATTGCCATGGAGGTTAGTCCTTAATTTTAACTGTACAATTTTTGCATCAGATTAGCTCTCCTTAGCTAATTATAAGGGCCTCTGTACTACTTTTCTGCACAAGACACTCCTAATAGGAATGGTTACTCTGACAGATTGTCATTAATCTGTCAATAATGAGATTTTTCCATTTTATGCTTGGATGTAAGCTCTTTGGGGAAAGGATCATCTCTTTGCTCTGTCTTTGTACAGTGCTTAGCACAGTGGGGTTTTGGTCCGTGACGGTGCCCCAGTCCCTCTGTCATACATACCACTCATATGTAATTGTACTTGGTTTAGAGTAAGGTAAGAGGAATTTGTCACATGAGGAAAAACGTTCCCTAAAACCAAACCAACAAGCTGAAGTGCTGGTTTTTTTTTCTCCTTGAGCAGGCCGGGCTGTTCTCTTTACGGCACAGAGCGGGCGCAGAGGGCATGGCGGGGCCTCATGCGATGCACGTGCAGCGGCTGTGGGACGCGTGGGCAGAGCCAGCCCCGAGCACTGCCGTGCTTATTTTTGCAGGCGCACGGGGGCCGTGCCGACAGCCAGCAGCCACGGCAGCACCGCTATTTCCAGGGCCAGGGTGGCACTGGGTGGCTCTCCTTTCCTCCGCCAGCCAGCGCATTTCGTAGCATTTAGGCAGGTTTCTCTGGCCAGCGGCCGGCCGGCTGGAAGGGTGATCGCTCTGCGCCTGGCAGCTGCTCCCCGGCCCCCCTGCACGCTTCTCATCCCCGCCAGCACAGACCCGCTGCTGGCAGCGACGTGCTGGAAAGCCGATCGTGGCATGGCCTCCCGCAGCCCTGGGAACTCGAAGATGCCTATGAAAGAGCAGAGAGCCTGGTGCACTTAAACGAGGTACAGTCCTGGGTTGCTCCCTGGCCCAGAAGTAGAGTGAGTTTGGTGGGCACAGGAGGTCCCGAGAGCTCTCATCGAAATGGGGATTTACTCATCAAAGTGAGGGGAGAGCTGACAGGGCTAGGTAGCCATTAACAGCCAGCTTTGTCATGTCCGTGCTACTGCTGCCAGGACAGGTTGCCGTTTGAAAATAACTTAAAAGTTCAGCAAAGGCAAAAAGCAAAAGCAAAAACAAACAGAAAACCCAGCAGTTGGGCTCATTGGCAATCACAGTGAAAGATGTATTTGCTTTAAATTACTCAAAGATTGAAAGTGCTGATAATGGAAGAAATCTTACCTGTGGCACTTTCAGTTAACTGAGAAAAGTTCAGCCAGCAATTAAGCTGCTGAGAGGGAGGAGAGCACAGATTACATTTCAAAGGAAAATTCAAGCAATGCATTAACAACTATTAATGTGTGTTATTGTTAAAATAATCATATTTATTATGGTCTAGCCTAGGGAGAACCAGCAAAAATGGAAGCCTTGTTCTGGAGACTGTAGAAACACGTGCACAGTAGGTGGTCCCTGGCCCAAAGGGCCTGCAGTCTAAACAGTCGTGGACGGAGTGGATAAAGCACCCCAGCGCAGTTAAGGAGGGGATGGCAGAAAACACTGTTGGTTTGCATCAGCTCTGCAAGGTCCTGGGTAATATCTGTTGCCCAGTTCACCTGCCAGTGTTTGCTACAGATATGTAGGGGCTTCTGTATGATCCTGATTTAAAACAAGCAAGCACACAGATGTGAAGAGTAGAGAGTTTTTTTATTGCTGGGGTTGGTTCTCATAGTCACAGTGGAGGGATAACGATTGCCATTGTAGTGTGAGCCACAGGCTTGGTTCCTCCACTGCTTTGCCTTAAGAACAGAAGAATTTTACACCCACTTGCACAGATATAAACGTCACCCGTGATTCAAAGCAGCAGTTGTTTACTCGCCACTCAAATATTTTTAGTTGTGTTCTGACTATTTTAATCAGCCTATTCTACTTGGACAATTGTGTCCATGACTGCGCGCTGTAGTAAAGGGTTACAGATTTCGTTGGTGAGTGATACCAGTCTCCTAGGTGGGTTAGTAAGTGTACCATTTTGAAAAACAACCAGACAAAACCAAGGCAAACTGGTATTAGAGCAGTCTCTCCTGTGCCTCTGTCCATGCCTGCCATTACAAGGAACTGTTTTTCATCTTGTCTTACAAATTGAGGTTTCTAAGTATGTATTCCCCTTGTGCTTTTCATTATGCAGTCACAAGCAGTGACCCCCAAATAAAGAATAAATTCGGTGGAAGGAGTTTTGAAAAGCTTGGGCTGGAGGTGTATCCCTGCTACTCTAAGGCCTGCGCATACGAGGAGAGATTTGCTTGTACATCTGTGCTGGTGAGCTCTCTGTGGGGAATGCGCGTTATTCTGGCAGAAGAGGGTATTTGCCACTGCCTTATGCTCCTCCTTTAGACCAGGTGTATCAGCTGTAGGGCTTTTTTGGCTGGATAGTTATAGCTTAACTAGATCCAATCTGGGGTCCGGTTTGGATAGGCAAGGTTGACATTTCTCCCTCCTCTCCCCCCACAGCCCCTTCCCTAACCTCTGGGCTTCGCAGGGCTGGTTGTGCTAACCCGGAAACCAAGATGACGTGTCAGCATGGCACGAAAAAGATGGTATTTATAAGCAGGGAGCTGTGGCTTAGGAAATGCTGTCCTTCGTCTCCACCTGCAGAGGGGCATAGCTGTGCTGGCTGCAGCATGGCACAGGAGAATTAGGGGGTTCTTCCACCCTCCCCACCTGGTGAGGAGGGGAATAAAACCAGCTCTGTAGCTCCTGCTTTCTCCCTTGTACTGTGATTGCACTATAGATAGCAGAGGCCCCTTATCCTGCCTCTGTCTTCTTTGAGTTACAATTCAGCCAGCTCTAATTATTAAAAAATAAACAAGCCTGTAACTGTTTAAGAGCTTTAAATCCCCTAAATGACAGGGAAATAGCCCCTGAACAGCACCAAAATAGTCTCTTCTATGTCCGCCTATCCTGGCAGCAGGCAGAAATCATCATTAGTGGGTCACTCTGACACAGATCCCTTAATGTAAGTGCTACATTACATTAACAAGCAAGTCAACAATAATATTAGCAATAAATGAGAAATTAAATTCCTAGTCATTCATCCCTCTGGGTTTCCCAGTGTGTCTCTTGTGTTTTTCTTGTTTTGATCCTAAGCATTTTGAAGCAAGAAGTGTCTTTATTTTGTGTCTTGTGGCGTGATCCTAACCCATTAAAATAGATGACAGTACTGCTGTTGACTTCAGTTAGCAATTATTGTAGAAAAGAGCACATGGTGTGATTCAGCAATTAATCATAACCATATACCCTAATTTTAAAGAGGGGGTATAAAATTGAACTTTCCTGCTGAACTAATTATAATTCAGATTGTTTTTCGCAACAGTTTTTTTTCCAACAAAACAGATAAAAAAGCTAATTTGCATTAAATTGGTCCAGAAAAGTAGAAGTATTCCAGTACTGGTAAATGAGGGAGTCACCACTGCTAAGCAACAATAAGAGATGATGTTTTGTACGTTCTAAGAAAACGGTAAATGTGAGTGCTCCAAAGGGCAGAACTGGGGTTTTTGGCTGCTAATTTTAATGGGAGATGTGGCTAGACCCTCAAATGGCTAGACAGCCAAGATATTTAAATTGTTTTGCCTGTGTTTTCTGTTGATACTTGTATACTGTAGCACTGTTTTGTTTGTTTTTTCAGATTACAGTGGTAGATTAGTTCCAGTATGCGCTGGAAAATTGCTTATTGGACTCTCCTGATCAGAAATCACTGATTATGGGATATTATCTGTAGTGCTTTTATTATGAAGAGTATTAAAGACTGAACTGAAACCACAGGCCTGTTCCTTTCAGAATTAATGCTCAGAGTAAACCTGTCTTCTTCCTGAAAGGTTAGTCTTCAGTGCACTATTTCTTGTTTTTTTGTCTTGCCCAATGTATTCACTGAATTGCACTGGTGACCTGAGCATTTCCAGTTTTACTGCCTCTCCATCCAAACTGCATCTGTAGTACATTGTAGCCACAGCTGGTACAGATTGCATATAATCAATTATGGAACATTAAGTATTGCAGTTATAACAAGGCAAGAAAGGGAGAACCTCAATGCTGAGCGCTCTCCAGGCACATGCGTATAATTAAGCACTCGTTAGACATTCCTGAAAGGAGAGGAGGGTGCTCAGCCCTGCCACAAGGGCTGGGGCCAGGCGTGCTGATGGAGACGGGCAGCACTGCTGGGGTGTGGGCTGGGTGCTGCTGCTCGCTGCACCGTGGGGGGCTGCTCCCCGGGAGCAACAGGGCCACGGTTCCCTCCTCAGCATACATCCAGGAGCTCAGGAGGATGGTTCTGTCCGCCAGTCCCCAGAGGCAATTCTGATGGTGGCATGTAATTAATTGTCATTTGGGGTGGCTGTTTCGTTACTGCATGCGTCTATGTTGTCATTGATCTGACGTACCATGCCTGTTGGTGGATGTCAGTGCGCACGCAGCATACAGCACCCTCAGTGGCAATGCTGCGTGGCTCCCTGGGGTGGGAAGGCTTGGTAGCATCCTTCCACTCCCTGCTGTGCCGTGAAGGTGGACTAAAGGGTGTTGAGTCATGAGCACCTTCACCCATTTTCTTGTCTCCTGACTGGGACAGACAGAACAGAGTAGCTCCACAGCAGCAGTGCCCAGAAATATTTTGGGTAATCTGGGAAATGCAGGTTCTTCCTCAGTAGTGTGACACTGCAGCATGTGAGATGCAAGGGAAGGTTAGATATTTACATGGATAGTAAGAACTTGCAACTATCTTGGAGGAAATATTTTATAGGGATTATTAATTTATGTTCTTCAGGCTACAAACTGGGAGTAAGCTGGGGCAAGTTACTCTGTCATGTTTTTGAACCTTGTTTGGAACATGTAAAACTCACACCTGACAGAAACAGGGCATTAAGCTAGGTGAACTTCTTATTGATGCAGAATAAGAGTACTTATGTTTCCAAGGGACTACATGACACCAAATGCTAAAATGTTACCATATTCCCTCATTGTAGAGTCTGGGGGGGTTTTACTTGGATTGTTTTCTTTCACCAGACTTTCAGTATAAACTTTTTCTTTGTGGCTTTCTTAGATCTACCGACAAGTCTAAATCATATAAAATAAATATTTATAATTTTAGATATGTAGATTTTAAGTATCATATTTAGTCTCTGCAGTCTTTCTTCCAAGGAGTTGTCATCCCATGTATTTTTCCACAACATATGGACTCAATCGTTTTCTTTTCCACAACTCCACCATTTACCTTTGAGTATCATACTAGTTTTACAACCTTTTGTAGAGCCTAATGAGTTCTTTATCTTTTTGTTGAATCCATCTAAACGCCATTGCTAAAGTACTGATGACTCTGTCTTCTAGTTTTTAGCACTGCTATTGCAGTGAGGTCAGCATAACATTTTCCCTGTAGGTCATAGCTTGCTGACCAGTGTGGAAATTTATGAATTGCTGGAATTGTGATGTCAGTTAGTAATAAATTCAAGCAAATGTGAAAGTTTCAGCTGGTATAGCATGTTCCTTCAATCAGAGTTTATCCAGCATGTGATCTGTGAAGTTAGGCAGGGCTGGTTGGAAGCAATGAAATTAGTAAAGCTATAGGAATATTGGCTTTGTGATCTGGCCAATGATTCTGTCTTCATAGGTGATCCTTTGCAACAGCAGCCTCAAGCCTTCCATTATGGGCATCTCATGCACGTTATCACTCAGGTTTGTAACATTTAGTTTCAGTTCAATTGCTGATCCCACGATCTGATTGCTCTGGTCTTGCTTAAATTGACTGTACTGACTATTTCTTAGAGCTGTTCCAAGCTTTCAGTGAGTCATTAAAATTGCACGCGGGTCACCTACTATGAGAAAACAGTTGGTGTTTGTTAGTATTTGCCCCAAAAATACAGGTACGATGCCTTTCACAGGGTTTTGGCCATATTCTTCCTGCTGTGCCCGGGGGTTCTGCTCCCCGTGGTTCTTGGGCTTACCTCCGTAGTCAGATGCCTCCTCACAAGTAAGCATTAATCTTTGTCGTGCCTCAGGTCCTAAACAGTGAACCACACTCAAGTGTACACGTGTGAATTTATTGCATGGGAAATGAGCATCAGATTATGTCTAAGTGGTTTTGAATATATACAGGGAATTCCTGAGCACTTAGTTGTACCGTAGCGGGCAGTTTGTGTCAAACTTGTTTTGTCTCCGTAACTCCTGTTTGGCTGTTTGTTAAGCACTGAACAGCAGTGTTCTCAGCATGCGGTCTGTGGATGTCTGGAGGTCCATAAAATATCAAAAGATATTGTGAGAGGATTACACATTTCAAAAACTGAAACAATCCAGTTAATGCTAATGTTCCCACACTTGCAAGTAAGCAAAAAATGTGAGGAAGTAACAGTGGCAAGTTATTATTTGATTTTTAGCCTACATTGTATTAGGTGATAGAAATGAGAGTCTTTGTGGCAGCACTGCAAAAGTGGCTCCTGGATATTTTTTGAAGAAGCCTGGCTTTTCCTTGGTGCTGCCGGATTGAGTGAGGTGGCTCTGCCTGTAAGTCAGGGCAGCCTTGCCCTCCCATACCCATACACTTCTGTTGTCTCTCTCAAAAAGGAGAACAGCAGACCTGGAAAAGGTTCAAAGAGGGTAACGAGGAGGATCAAAGAACTTCCCTACAAACAGCTTCAGCACAAGCAGTGACTCAGTAGACTGCGCCTCTTTAGTCCAGAAGAGGTGACTCAGGGTGGTTAGGGTTAAAGTCTGTAAAATGAAGTTGCACAAAGAAGGTGAGTGAGGAGCAGCAACTGTTTCTTCTGCAGTAATTTAAACTTTAGGTCAGAGGGTCAAAACGAAAAAAAGGAGTTAATTCTTCATACAAGATCTAATTCAGCCACGAAACTCCTTGGAAGATACAGTGGAAACTAAATGCTTACATAAGGTCAGAAAGCCAACAGACAGGAGACAAATCCCATGTTATATCCGCTTCTGTTTCAGAACATTGTTGAGCTGCAAGCTATTTGAATTTGGGAGAACTCTTGAGTTGTCCCCATATTTGTCCTCCATGGCTCTGGGGTTGCTTTGGCCTGGCCCAGCATGCCATCTGGGACCATATTGGTCGTCAGTGTTTTTTCTTGTACGACTTGCGGTCTCCTTGTTATTTCACTCCTGATCTTCCAGCTGTATGTCTTTCCTCAGGATCCTTGTGCCTCTCGGTGCTTTCCTCCTCGCCCAGACATCCTCTGTTCGCTAGAGATTAGAGAGGGTGATGCTGGGGCACGTTCCCTGTCCCTAGAGTTTGTGGAGTGTTTTAGAGGAAATTTGTTTTTTCATAGAGAAGCAGCACACTGTATAGATGTCAACAGGGCTCTGGCAGCTTTTGAATTGCTTTGATTTGCCTGCCCATATGTGTGCCAAAATTTATTTAAAAAGAGGAAAATACTGGTTACTTTATCTGGCACAGCTGTCAGTCTGTTCTTGCCTCTGCTGTGCCTTTCGCCTGCCCATTACATCTACCTGTTGTCTCTTATTTTCTATGCTAAGCAAGCTCTTTGAGGAGCTGTTTTTAAACAGCCAGTACTATGGAATTGAGACCTGCAAATATTGCGACTAATAAATAATATTATAGCTATGTAATTATAATGTGATACTAATTCCTTTTAAAAGCGCCTTTGTGTCAACCTCAGAGTGTGCTGTGATTATATATTGCATAAATATTATGGTTTGAGAGCAGTTCATTTTGCAACTGCTGCGTCATCAGGAGCTTTCAGGATGATGTTTACAGTAAAAGGAAACACAACCATGAAACAAACTGGCAATTATTGTATATGCTAATTTTTGCTTTCTTTTTACAATAGACTGACTGCAGTATTGATCTTAGCATTTGCAAACCATTTGTTTGAGGCTTGTTTTTGCCTTTTTGGCCCAGAGTACACTCAAACCCATTCATATGAACGATAGTATGTGCAATCAAGGCAGAATTGCCAGAGGCCTGTGAAGAGAAGTGCCTTATACCACATGGTCTATGTGGTAACATGGCATGTTACCTAGCTAGAGCACTGAAAATCTGATCATCACGCAGTACTTTAAGCTTTCTGTTTCATTACAGTAACCACTTCACGGTCATAAGGAGGAGGTGTTCTCCATCTGAAAGACCTCACCATGGCAGAACAGAGAATGGGTCAATGTTACAGAAAAGACAGAGGAAGCCTGAAGGGTTTGGTGATCCAGAGTCACAACGGGCTCGCCACCTTCCAGTTGTGAGGGGCTGGTTATTCAGAGGAGATTACACGGTGCTGCACTGACACTGTGGCCTCCCAGACTCAGTGGCAGAAGAAAAACAGTGGCAAAGTCATGTTTGCTGGAGCAAGTGCCTTAGGAGAGACTTTACTTCAGTCTCTGCCCCAAGTCTTTTAGAGTGAGCTCAGGAATTATCATCTGGAGCAGGAGCTGTTAGGAGCTATTTTGAGATTTCACCTGTTTGTATATGCAGAAGTTCAGTTTTGCCCCTGTAAATTCATGAAGGGGCTTTTGAGAACTGCATTCCTGGGTCAAGAGAGGACCATGGGACCTATCTAAAAGGGGCTGTTGCCTCCTCAAAAGGGTAGCTGCTACTCAGCAGAGGCTCAGTAAGAGAAAACCTTAGCAAATCAAGGATCTGCAGGGAACATGTCGGCAAACACAACAAAAAGATTGCTGTAATGCAGTGCTTGGAAGACATATGTATCTAGTTTATCTTACTTTTCACCTGACTTTGGCTCTCATAGCAGCTGAGAGGTGGCAAAATTTCCTCTGCCTTGAAAATCAGAATGTGTTTTGCCAGTGACTTGCAATTGATCCGATTAGCTAAGTACATTTAGGGTTTATAATTAAATTTGAAAAGCTGTGCTCTTCAGCAAATGATGTTGCACCTATAATTATGGATTCTTTTTTTTTTTTTAACCTGGGATGTAAGTTACACAAAGTTTAGTTTAAGCAAGAAGTCACCTCTTCTGTATAAACATAAGTCTTTGTGAGTCCAAAAGCAGTTGGACATATTTCTGTGAATAAGTCTAGGGAGACAACATCATTGCTTTAGTAAGATTTAGAATGGATTTCACTGATTTACACCAATCTAACACAAAAATGTACTGTTTATTATGCTAAGCCTAAATCAGGCAAGCTATACACATCTGTCTTACAGAACATCATCAACATGATGCAGCAATTCAACATCATCATCAACATCATGGAATAATTTGCAGCACATTTTTTAAATCTGACACTGCCTTGTGAATAAAATAAGTATTAACCAGCATATGTATGCTGAGAGCGTTCGTTGTATCTGCTTGAACAAAAATATGCAGGGTTAAGGATCAGTTGTGCAAGAGCATGAGTAATTTCTCAACTGATTTAAAAACTAAAGGCTTCTTTACTCCAATTCCCCTTTTCTTTCTTTAAGCAGCGTTTAGAATGTGCTAGGTTCTACTTTAACCTTGCACGCTAGATTTGAATTGTAAATAATTAGGTACATTTTTATGACTATTCTATTCAACTTGTGACATAAAATTCATCACAAAGTGATTCCATTTATTTCCATACTGTTACTTAGTTACAATGATTTTTCTGGTTCTGATGTCCTTTCTGGAATGATGATCAGTCAGAATTATTGTGGCCCTCCATTTTGGCTAATAGCATCGCATCCAAGCAAAACATTAACAGATCATGGTAACATACTGTTATCTACTTCACAGCATTCTGGGAGAGAAATTCTAGTTGAAGAAAGAATGTACAGAGTTGTGCTTCTGCTTTTCCAAGCACATTAATTCTGGAAGGGAAAGATTTAAGTCTTTTTATTTGAGTCTATTTTTTACGTGGCTTAAATGTACTGGTGGTACAATAGAAACCCCAGTAACAATACATGAGAAATAACAGGTTGTATAGCAACAGACTCATTTTCTTCACAAATGTTCTTTTGGGTGTTGATACAGAGAGCTACTTGCTGGTCTCTTGCTGGCGTCATCCCCTCGTGACGCGTGGTTGAGGGCTGGTGTGCGTGCCGCGCTCCTGCCTTGCAGAGGAATCCCGCCGCCTGCCTCTTCTGTCCCGTAGACTCGTTATTCTATAAACGCCCTTCTAGGATGACGTAGCAAGGTCAAGATGGATCATGTTGATATCGAAGGATCTGGAAAGAAGTCGGTCTGTAAAACTGATTGAAAAGGAAAGAGAAGTCTTGTTATGGGTGTTCTGAGTCATTACAAAGTTATAGCGTCATAAAATTGGGGATGGGTGGAGAGTCAGACCTCAGGCATGCTAAAGATTAATGAATACTAAAGGCAAGTTAAGGACCAGTGCATTAATTACAGATCAAATTCATGTCTCAACTGTATGGCCAACTGTATGGATTGTATCTTTCATCAGGCTTGGGGCTTGAGCAAGGAGGTAAGGAAAGGAAAAATACAGGGTCCCTTGTTTTTTGAGCAAATTGTCACTAAGTCCTTTGAATTCAGTGAACTTAAACCAACGTGAAAACAGTTGCAACATGTAAATATTTCCTCATGTAATATAATCCTCAGACCCTACCTTTATTCCAGAAAGAATTTGTCTGAATTGAGTCATGCTTAAGTGCCACCCTCCGCTCATGGCAGTTCCTGGTGACTTCAGAAGTCACCGCTTTGTAGGGCAAGGAGAACTGAGGCCCTGAGGTGAAATCCTGTCTTGAAGTCCATGGGAACATCTGGCTTCTTGTTGGTTTTGTCATGAAGAAGAGAGCGCGAGTCTCATGGACTCACTAGTCTGTTATCATCTTTCTGATTTGCTCAATTTATCTAGGCAAGACCTAGAAATTAATTTCTAGCTTGACCATAATTGTACCTGATAGAGAGCTTGCGTTCATGTGGATTATCAGTATGTGTCTAAATCTGTGGAATCTGATAAATATGTTTGAGCTGATTCTCCTCAGGCATATCCCAGTTTTACAGCAGTGTGACTTTGTTGCCCTGTTTGGTGAAATTACTCCATACCTAAAACAGAAGAACTGATGTCAGACACGTGATGACTGCGTGTAAACTTGCTTAGAATTATTTTCCTGCTGTATGTTTTTTCTTAGATTTTGCAAATTTTCAGTACACCTTTTTCATACAGAGTAGAAGTATATATTCAAAATATTTTTCATATTATTTCTGGAGAAAACATTTTAGAAGTATCTTAAGCCTTGTGTTTTTAGACTGTTTCAATATTCAGCTTTTTATGTAGGTCATTCTTAATTAGTAGCTAGCTTTGTTACGTTTGAGATCCAAGAGCAGTGTTTGAGTTCTGAGTTCGCAGAATAGAGTCTGACACATTTCTCCCCTTTCATCATTAGTGGAATTGACTGATACCTTTGCTTAGGAGAAAATGAGTACAAAGGTAGCATGTTTCTTGCTTGGTTTGATATGCATCTCGTCCCATTTTACTTTTTAAGCGTGTAGTTCAGAAGAATTGAACTGGTAGTACAGCCCTTACTTCCCTCTTCTTGAGCAGCATGTGCAGAGATATTCTCCCATTCGTGTCTGCATTCCCCTCCAGCCCCGTGAGCTTCACTGGGTCCGAACCAGAAAGCCTGTGGAATAAATTGCGCTTTAAAGTAAGTCCAGTCAGGCTGAGGCACTGGGTAGTCTACCAGGTCCCTCAAAAGAGATTTACTTGGTTTTCTCTGGTCGCTGTGCAAACCCCTGCCTGGAGGAGGCTGCAGCATTTACTTTGCAGACAGAACCAGGGTGCTGCTCCGCGCAGCGGCAGGAGGCCTCCGGCAGGTGCGCAAGCGGCTGGAGGAGGATGGACCAGCCCCGCCGTGCTACCTCGTGGCGCCGTGGAGGGTAGGCGAACGTGCTAACGACAGCTGAACTGGAATCCGGTTTGCTGTTATACTGCCAGCGTATCCTACTGTTGGACGCACAAGCACTGAAATTATGCATTCTTGGTCCCGTGGCGTCTGGCAGGAACAATTGCGGCGCTTGTTCTGTGATCGGCGCGCTGTTAGACAGCCGAGTCTGTTAATGCGGTCAGCTGAGCTGTATGTCCGCACTGTTCTTTATGCGCTTTATTCTATAGTTGTGAGCACAGAGAATGATAGAATCAATTAGCTCCTTGTCTTGCGAGCAGGGCACAGCTTTCCAGAAGAGCTGCAAGGGTGTGTCTGAGAGTGAGGCAAGCCGGAGATTTCTCTCGGCAGTGCGTGGGCTGGTTTCAAGTTACTCCATATTTTATTGTCTTCTATTTGCTGAACCTTGGTTTCAAATGATTGCGCTCGTTCGCTGTGCTTCTTAAAGGTGTAGGTTCTTCGAGCTCTCCCAGCCCAGCACAAGGAAGTACATGTGTGCCGCATCCTCTGTAAAGCCAGCTAATGGTTTTCACCTGGGGGTGTGTACAGGGAGCCAAAAACACACGTTGTTACTGATACACAGTGCACAGATAGAGGGGTTAGGCAAGCAAAAATCTATTGGCGGTGTATCTCAGATTACAGGGCTTATCTTCCCTGCATTATTCTTCAAAGAATAACTATATCATTACTATAATGAGTTCTTTCTCTTAGATTTTTTGTAATTAATAGGGGGCAATTTAGTAGGAAGTACTGCCATGTTTTGCATTCCCGTAGTTTTATCATACTTGTCTTACACTGATAGTGTATCTGTGCACTTTGGACCTGACGCTCTGTGATATGGCGGGTATATTGTGCTAAATGTATATAGAGAAAAAGGTCTTCCTCAAAAATGTATTGCACGAATCAGACAAAGCTGCAGTGGGTTAGACATTGATAATAGATTAGCTGAGCCAAGCCTGAAATAGGGAAATCTGTTTTGCTGATTTTTTTATTTCATTTGATTCAGCATACTTGTTTTCCCATGGAAAGGCTGAGGAAGAAGCATCTCTTACTTCATCTGCAGCATCTAATGTAAAGCTTTAAAGAGTTCGCAGCTTCTTGAAGTTCAAGTGCTCTTTATTATTTTGGCCTGTGTCAGTGGAGGCTGCAACTATAATTTATAATACATATAAGTATATAATATATATAATATAATACAGCAGCCATAGAGGTGTTGCTAGTAAATTTTCTAACAGTAAATTCACAGGTGGGCCATATGCTGAGCAAGAGATCATTTCCCTGCTCTGGTGCTGAGAGTGCTCCGAGATCCTTGGGATGAAAGCACTCCAATCAGATGAACCATTTTTCCAAAACTGTAATGATCATTATCCTCACAATTAAAGAACAGCCAAAAAGGAACATCAAAAGCAATGTTTCTATTCCTGACAACTGTGAAAGAGGAGCTTCATCTACCTCCTCCTTTGCCTGTGCCTGTAAGTTAAAGTCCAAAATACTGAAGACAATATAAAGAATTCCTATACTAGCCAAACATATAGAGAAATGTATTCATGTGTTGGCAGCATAGGTACTTTTTCTAGGCGTGTTTCAAAACTGTGTTTTGTTACATTTCCTGTCTTCAAATTAACCATTAGGGGTTTCTTTTTGTTCTCCTAATAAAAATGTTTTTAGTTTTATAACATGATAAATGAAGGTTCATGTTTTTGATCTATTTGAAATAATGGATTTAAGGAGTTGGGTGTGCATCCTGGAAATAGCTTTCCTTGTCATCACCTGTTTTTTCCCAGGTAAAGTAATGTAACTTGCGAGTTTTCTTCCTCTGAATCCCAGAGGTTTGGCTGTACCTCATCTACAGGTGTTGTTTTAAGGTTACGTTTCCCTAACTCAAATCTAAATGTATTTTCCAGACCTCACCTGATTGTCAGGGTAGCTGGAGACTTCTTTTTGTAAAAGAATAAGACGTAAAGGTGCGTTTGATACCTTTGTGTTAAAACTAAAGAATTTGTTGCTAACTCTGTAAGTCCTGCTATAGGCATCTTTAAACCCAGCAGTGCTAAATGAAATCAATTTCTAAGGTCACTTTTTTCTTTCATGTTTAATTGGTAAAGAATCACTTAATGATCCTAAGGTTCCTCCGTATGAAACAGAATAAATGTGAAGTCGTACCAAAGATGTCAAGCTGCATTCCTGGTGAGACACTTTCCTAAAGCGATCAAGGTTTCTCTGCTTCTTGCACTAATCATTAATAACTATGCTGTTGTCACAGCTCAAAAACTTTCCTATTGACACTTCAATCATTTTTAAAGATCTTGAACGTTCGGCGTGTATTAGAGTAACCTTTTGCACTCTATTAAAATTTAAGAACTGCTAGATTTTTAGTGAATGCCCAAGCAACTGGATCATGAAAGCATTACCTTGTGCCAAGGGCATGATGCAGAGCACTGATTCCTTTTTAACAAATAATAAGAAGTTTGACTTTTCATTTACACATTCTGCCAATTGCTAACAAGTTTCCATCTTGTTCAAACACTGGATTGATCCTAAGAAATTGAAAATATTGATTTAACCCTCTGCCTGATTTGTGCTGCGGGCACCTGCTAGTACAGTCTTAGCACATTACAATTGCTTGGCCGTAATTCCTCAGGGGACCACTAATAACTACCACATTTGTCTTTTCATCTTCTGAAATTATGCTAGCAGTTGTCCAAGTCAATTGTGATTCATTTGATACTGCTCTCCTTCAAGACATATTGCAACCAAATAGACTTGCTCACCAGTAATATATCTGATGACATAGTTAGTTCTAGTTAATTGACAGAATGATTCAGGCTTTTATGGATGGCATTAATTGGTCCCTGGTGTCCATGCAATAATTGACCAGACAGTGTAGGCTACATTAGCTTCTCATCCAGTCAGAACAGTGGTAAGATGAGGTAAATGTGGTACAAATGATAAAATGGCTATATTTTAAATCAAACATTTATAAACTATAGAAGTGGGAGATTGTGGCATCAAGAGGGTCTGAATAATGGGAATACATAAATGTCCACATTCAAGGGTTGTATTTTCTTTTTTCTTTTTTTTCCCCCACCCAATTAACACATGTGGTAAGTCACATTTAGATGCCTTAATGGACTCTGTTTGAATCGTGGTTTAGTGTGTAAAGCGAAGTTGATGGAAGGGCTGCTGGTGCTGTTTCAGCTTCTGCGTGTTTATATGGTACAATTTTAAGGCTGGTGTTAAGCGTTAGAAGGAAGTTAAAGGTGGGACAGCCCCCTGCATTTACAGTAGGTCCTTATTTTATTTCATTTTTCCTCAAAGAAATGAAGCATACTTCCACAAGTAGTGGAAGTATTTTGGCATATTCAGGGTGCATAAGAAATGCAGAGTCTAGGCATTAATAAGAAGTGTAATCTGTTAGAAAAAGTGAGAGAAACGAGAAAGGCGCAGTCAATACAACACTGCCTTGCTGCAATCTTTCTGGAAGAGGAATCATCCAGTGATTTGTCAACTCTTACTTTTTCTTACTCTGTTTTGTTTAAGAAAAACAGAAAGATAAGCAAGGAGGGCCTTGCGGGTGCAGCTATTGAACTTGCAGTTTTAGAGGAATTCAACTGGAAAGAGCTGATGTGAAATAACCACTGGTACCGTGGAGTTTTTGAGTTGGGGCAATTTGAGGGATATTTGTGTTACTGGCCTGTCACATGGTTTATAGTGTGCCTGTCACCTGGGGCTCTGCTGTAGGTATAGATTTTTAGATCATACAGGAAGAAAATTTAAATATACATCAACTGGAAAGAAGAAAGAATTGGTGGAAAGTTATTCATCTTGGTGTATTTGCTAATGCATTGCCCAATTTAATTTTTAGTGCCTCAACATAGGATATTCCTTGGAGCTTGTTTAAAGTCTGGAAGGTATCTTCTTGCCTAATATTTAAACTTTTCTTTGCTCAGATCATCTCGCTGGGTATATTTTCACATATCTGGTTGAAGAAAAAAAATCTCTTTCTGCTTAACTTATGTCTTTATGCAACTCAGATGTCTTCCTTCATGCTGCAGACTGCAGAACTCTTACTGGCACCCACAGCGCAGCCCCCAGCCCCCTGTGCCACTCTCCCCACCTCCGCTTATCAGCCCCTTCTGCTCCACCAGCGGTGGGTGCGTCCTGCCGCGTGTTCCCCCGTAAGTGTGATGTACAGCCAGGGCTGGCCCACAAACCTCTCCACGCACAGTGCCCGCAGTCCTCTACGTTACAGCCTTCTGAAGCACACAAGAAGCACTTGCTCGGGGATCTGTAGGAAATGAGTAAGTCAATAACAGGTATGTTGAGCTGCTTTGAGAACAGCGTCTGTGCGTAATACAGAGATTGCTATATTAATGGAGAATGCCAGCCATCATCAGCTTTGATCACGTTATTCACTTGTTATACCCCTTTTTGCTACCCTATCCCTTTTGCTTAAATCTTTCTAAATTGTGAAGTTGTCACAACATAGATCATACATTCCTTCAGCGTCCAGCTCGTAGAGGGTACTGCCAAAACCAAACAATAAACGCAGTCGTTGCCCTGCTTTAATTTTTACAAATTGTTGAATGTTCCAAACTCCCACTGACTTCAGTTTGCCAGTGGGAATTGAGGGCATTCAGAGATTGCTGGGAGACTTGGTCTTTACACCATGTACATGCTGATTGCAATGTCTCCGCTTCGTTGTAACTTCTTCACAAATCAATCTTTCCAATCTACTAGTAATTTACTGCTCTTCCAGATGCCTTCAGCATGCTGGTATTTTTTTTTTTTTTTTGGAACTGAACCCTGCGTTTGTGTTGCAGGTTGTGTGGGGTGATAAAGAAAAAAAATGGGAAAATCTTGTCCAAAGCAAGTCTTCTAGAAATGTGCCCATTTCTCTGTTCTTCTTACAGACTAAACTACATTTGGATGAGTTTGTTCCTAGATGAAGTGGTGTAGTTTCTTTGTTACTGAAAAAAGTGTTGGGTATTTATGCTCGAGGTCTGTTCCTACATGGCTCAGTAGGTGCTTCTGCCTTATCGGATGTAAGCGTGTAACATCGCTTGGTTTAGTGTAATCTTCCTGGGAATCCAAGAGGTCTTGTATTTCCATACGTCACTTTAAGATATGATCCTTCAAAATACTGGTTTTGTGCAAAAGGACATTATTTCTGGATAAAGAACCCTGTCCACTGGTTAGGTCAAATTTAATGTAATCTCTTATTGGATGTATTGGATTTTATGTTGTAGAAAGCAGCCTGAACTTTCAGGCCAATGATTTTTACTGAGCTCAGTATTGAATGCTACATGGTTTTACTTCCCACATTTTAGGAACATAAAATACATTTATATGAAAGAAAAGAGGATTTTTAAAAATGTATTTCATGATAGAAATTAAAAAAAAATGTATTTAAAATCAAGCTCTTCGTTATATATACACTTTAAGATGCCACTGACAACAACTTCAACGTAACCTATCAAATTCCAAGGAACAAGACTGACCTTAAGGGGCCTTAAGCACAGAGATTAAGCATGCCTAATTTATCTAATTTGCACTGGTTTTAAGCTTCTCAAATTAGAATACTTTATAATAGTTAATATACCTTAGTTAATAGAATTTACTCATTCCTAAAGCCAGATAAACATTTACTTCAAGTTATAAGTTCAATAGTTTTACTATCTCAGTCTTTTCAACTATAAACATTTTGGCATTTTAAAATATTAGTTATTTCTATTTAATCTTAAACCATTTTAACCCAATTTTAGTGAGAGGTATGTATTGAGTATGTGAACCATCATCTATATAAAAGACCAGATGAAGGAAGTGGGATTGAATTTGTTACTTTTGTCCACTAATGTCTCCAACATAAAGATCTTTAAGCCAGGTTTCTGCTACCTTCTCTGCTCAAACACATGAAACTATGAGCTTAGAAGAGAACATCTTTTAGAAGAGGAAAACTTCTTGATCCAGTTTTCTCTGTTGTTCTTTTGCTGTGATCTTTACTGCTTCTTACTAAAAGGGTAGAGGGTCTAGATGGCAAACTTAGCTGAGATGAGTTTTCTTCACCCCCAGTGTGCAATCAAATGTCATAAGCAGCTCGGTTTTAAATTCAGGTTTGAATACTATGTTGAAACAGGACTCTCTTTGGAACTTTTCCTTTGTCAGCAGCTCCAGAGTAGTCCACAAGTGTATGTCTGTCTCAGTTCTCCTCAGTAACTTCTGCCAATCCTTTCTCAGAGTTAACCAAACTGGAGCGAAGTGATGTTCTTTAGGATATGTCTTTTTAAGTTCCTGGAAAACAGGGAAGTGGTTAGATGGGAGAGAGATCCTAGGAACATCTTGCTGGGGAAAGGCTGAACACAGCCCTCAGCAGGCACCAGCATCCACACAAAGCTCGCTGCTGGGATCCAGAGCCTTAGGAAGCCAGGCCTCCTTGGTCTCGCTTGCTGTTCGCAAAAGTACTTCAGAAGCAATGCAAGGACAACTCTTAATTTAAGAGATAATGTTGGCAGAGTGGACTGTGGGCAGAGGATAACATTCGGCAGCTCTTCGGCAAAGGCAGAGACCCAACAAAGGCATTTTCAGGTGAGAGACCCGGATCCTGCTGCAGCACGGTCCCGTGCCTGTATGTACACCGCCTTGCGCTTGCCCGGTGGCCATGGGTGGGTCCGTCTGCTTTCTCTCGTGTGCCAATACCCCGACATTTACACCTCCCTAGGCAGGCAGGAGCCTTTGAGGGTCTTGCTTGGGAAGGTACAGAAAGAAGGCAGACTGATACCTGATTTCTGTGGAGATCCACTTTCTCAGACGCACAAATCAAAGTATTCTAGTGCTCAGAGAATCACCAAATAATTCAGGTGTATATGTTTGCGAATTAAATTTTGAGAGCTGCTAATGTTATTTAGCTCATATTCACCCTTGAAAGACCTTACTTGCGCACATCTGATATCTTTTTTTTTTTTAAATCTGGAGAATAAAAAAGAGCCCTTTGTCCAGGTAAGAATGGGAAAAGTTGCAAACAAAAGCCTGCTATAATGGCAGATGTTACAATAGAAAATAAATACTAGGATGGAAAGATCTGATTTACTGAATTTTAAAAACTTTTCTAAATTGGCTTACATTTTAGTTGATGTCTTTAATTAATCCAGTGGAAATGAAAAGATGAAGAAGCTAGAGTGATCGTTTTCAAAGCACTGTGATGACACTTTTGTTTTCAACGTATTAACTCAGGTTTTTAACAAGACTGGAGTATCAAGCACTGACAGGTGCTGCAGGCACTCTGGATGAGTTTCTTTAGCTAGAAGAGGGTGAAGACTCAGGTGGTTCAGCTTCAATCATGATACTGCAGCAAGGCAATGATTTGCCCTGTATAGATTTCAAAAGGTGTTTGTCCATATTGACTTGCCTTAAGTTTCTGGAAATAATTGCATTGGCTGTTTTCTGTTTCTTCAAGCCTGCACACTCTGCACCTTGAGTCTGCAGCTATTTGCAGCTATTGCTGTACCAGAGATTCAATTCCTCTCTTCTGAAGTATGAATATGTAGCATGACAATTTTCTGAGAGACCATTTTTATTACTCAGATCTGTGCTTCTTTCAGAAAATGCTATAGCATAACTGCAAGCCAAGTGTCTGATGTGATCAAGAAAACAGTTTCAGGGATTTGCTAGAATGCTTCTAAGAGTGTGTTTTGGTATCTGAGGCGTATGTTGTATATACCCCCTTTTGAAGGACCATAAGAAAGATTTGAAGACACAGAAACTGTTTCTTGAGACAGCGGACAAAAGCTTATATGATAAAACTGCCGTACAATCATTTCTGTTGTCATTGCTGTGGTTGACACAGGGCTTTCTTCAGCCTTCACTTTGATTTTGCTAAGCATGCCTCAGAAGTGGTGCTGCGGTGCCCCTGGCCCTCCTGTGGTTTTACTTGATAAAACTGGGAAGAAGTTCTCTAGCTGGAGTGAGAGATGCCAGCATGCCTCTGTTTCCTTGACAGATATTCTGTTTGGTTCTGGATTTTGAACAAATCTGTTTTCCTTGCTCCTACTCAACATCTTGCTGCTGATGTTCCTCCAGATGTGAGACAGAAGGGACAGCTCTACTTTGGACTCGGCATCTCCCATTTAGTTTTCAGCAGCAGCAAAATATTCAGGTTAACATCACTTAACAGAACACCTGCTTTGAGACTGTGGCTTTCACTGTAAATAAATACAAATCAGTGGGGACTACTCAGCATCAGCCTTCCGATGGTTACACCTCTGTCTTCATTTCAGCACCATTGTGCTGGATCTTTGTATAAATTCTGTTTCCTTCTTTAACAACAAATCCACTTGGGAACAAAAGTTCACTCCCTTGCATAAGGTTTTCTAGCTTTAATTCTCCTACTGTTCTCCTAGTAAGAGCAGGAAAGGTCATTAATTGCAAGGCCTTTTTTTGCACCCATTCCCACTTAAGAGCCTCATGCCTGAGAGTACAGCAATCCCAAGCAGCCATAAGAGAGATCCTCCTGCTGCAGGCTTGCAGAAGCAGTCCTGGAGGTGGTCTTGCCTTTGCGTGCCCTTTTGTCACGGGATTGCCATCTCTGCGAATGCACTGCCGGTGTGAGGTCGGTCCCTGGGCAGGAAGCCGGCCCTGCTGCTCGTGGGTGTTTGTGCAGTGGGACAGGTCCCTCACGGCCGTCTTCTGGTGCAGCAAGTTGCATTTACAGCTACAGGAGAAACTTGAACTTGTTTTTCTTTTATCTTCTGTGCTCCTTTCAGATCTCTGTTCTCACCTTTAGAGCTGTTAGCAGAAATGTTGTGGCGGTGATTCTTCCCCCCTATGACTGACTTTCTAGAAGTGAAACGTTACTGCTTGGCAGAGCCGGGTTTTCTGACCGACACGGTGCAGCGTGCCGCAGGGACGCAGCTTGAGGTATTAACTGTTGACATCAGTAAGATCAGCATTAGGCCCCTGGGGAGTGCTGCAGTACGGTCTCCCATATGGCTTAAAAAGAAGGGAAAGGAAAAGAAAAAACTGAATCTCTTTAAGTCCAGGCAAGGGGGCCACACATGTTTTAATGATAGATACTTTTTAAAGCTTGTTTGCGTTTGGGTGATAATGTACTTTAGTATAGTTGGGGAAATGAGAAACTTCACACATGGCATCTGGAAATCCTTGTGGCTCACTACCCTCCTTGACAGCCATAATGTGGCTATAAATTTCCCCCAACAGAAAACATGTAACTGCATTGGCCATACCAGAAACAACCTTTCATTTTCTTTTAAATGAATGTGTTGTTTTAAATCTCAGCTTTTTAATAGCTTCATATAAACATTTGTGAGCCTCTGAGGTAAGTAAGTATATTTTTACTTCTTGGTCTTATGTCTTACGGAAAATCAGCCTATGGCTCACTTTAGCATCTGGAGGGGTGAGTACTGGTACATTCATATGCTTCTCACAAAAGATGAAAGGGACATCACTCTTGCAAGCACTCTGCAGCGCTAGTTTAATCTCTTCACGCATATATTATCATAGCTCTGCCCGGTGTCAGGTGGAATTTCTTTGGCCAACGCAATGACCATTTCTTTATGCCTTTGAATAGCAAAAACCTAGTGTGCTAAAACGTTGACACCAGTACAATTGCCAGGCTGAGGACGGACTTGCCAGTTGCCTTGGTGAGAAAGCTTTCATGGCCAGTACATATACTGTAGGAAGATCAAAATGTAGTAGAGTGCTTGGAAGTTTGTAAAACTGAGAGATCTGGTGCTGGGTGGACTTGACAGAAATTTAGGTATTGCACTCTGTGCATTGCCTGTGTTTTAGCACAGGACAGGATGATTATTTCTGTGTTTGCATAGGCCGAAACTTGTGAATTAGGAAGGGGATGCTGATTGCATAGCCACTGATCTGAAGTAGCCTTTTGCCAAGGGCAAATCTGAATTCCTACCAGTGTCAGTGGTATGAAACTGGCTATACAGTATTTAACACTTTAAAAACCTGTTCATTTGTTGGTCCCAGCTGGTCACCAGTGAAGCTCAGGACCATTCCTTCACTCAATAGCGCAGTTTTCCATGTGCAAGGTGCATCCATCCGGCCCCTGGCCAAGTGAGAAGATGCAGGAGTCCTGTTCGGGGCTTTGCCCATTAGGTGGTAGTGCCTGCAAAATAACCTTCCCTGGTGTGTGACAGCCTGTGCGTTCATGAGGTAGGACTGTACGGTATGGGCTGGCTGGGGGGCAGTGATCTGTAGAGCCGAACCAATATGGGATGCAGGGCTATCCTGGAAACAACCGAGGAATGGGGGGGATTCGTATTATTTGTCCGTACTGTTTCAGGTAAATAACTGATTTTGAGAGAGAGAGAGATTATATGGAAAGAGGGGAGAGAAAAGAACATAAAGAGCCATCATTCAAAAGAAAAGTGAAATCACGTTACGTGCCGGAGACTACAGGTTACCGTATCAGCAGGTTAGGCTACACAGACAGATGGTAAAGTCACATGGGAAAACAGAGAGCTTGGTGGGGGTAGAAATCTCTAAGTGGCATTAACAAATGTTGGATGCAATTCCATCTCTCTCTCTGTGTATTTGAGCTTTCCTTCTGTGCTCTATGAGGTTGCCATGCTCACAGCTCCCGCCAGTGCACCCGTCGTGTGTCTAGTGATCTTAGCTGTGGGGGCTGCGCTGGGATGTGTCCCCCCGGCCATGTCCCAGTGGCTGCCCTGGGCCCACAGCCACCAGCAAGGCGGGTTGGAGCCGAGGAGCAACGTGCTCCTGCTCCTCCTGAAATGTCCGCTGTTGCTGGTGGGATGGGAACTTAATGATAATTGCACTGGTGTGGGGAGGCACGTCAGGTAGGAAAGGGGAGCTTTTCCACCACCATTTTTAGAGAACTAACATCTGTAACAGGGAAAAACTATGAAGAGAGAGGAGGGGCTCAAAAAGGAAACACAGCAGAACCACTGCTGGAAGCCTGATCTCATCTCCCAGCCCCACATCAGTGGCACTTAGCCACAAAGCAACCTGGCTGTAGAGGTGGCTCCTACCACATCATGCCTATTACTCATTTATCCAAAACAAACAAAGAGAAGGTTTCCAAATGCATAAGCTGGGAAGCAAAAGAAAGTTATGATTTACTATAGAAATAAAAAACCAGTGAAAAGATTATAAATAATTGTAATTTTCTTCTGGTTCTCTGGCACGCTATACTCGTAAAAATTATTTTTAATAAAGCCCTCCCTATCATCTGAAGTAACCACTTTAAGTATAATAATTTGAAAAGAAAATTACAAATGTTATGACTGTAATGCATTTGGCAGATACACTAAGCAAAACTTCCTTTTGACTCTCCAGGATATTCCTGCAGATTTTGAAAGGCACCAATGAGTGTTTTCAATGATAATGAAATGGGCAGCGCAGTGGTTACACAGCTTGGAACGGGCTGCGGGCTGCTTGACTCGCTGGAGGCAGCAGAGCCTGGGGGAAGAGGGACAGGAGGAGTCAGGCAGGCGTTTTTCACTCTGATGAATGAGCAGGTTACAAGCAACACTTTCAAATTTAAACAGGGTGTATTACGGTGTGGTATCAACTGATTACTTAGCTCTTCATTGCTGTCTCTCATGGCTGTGCTTCAGAAGAGGCAGTGGTGTCTTCCGTTCTGTAACAGCTTGTTGTAATCTCATACCTGAGTTCGTGATGGCATTAGGGTTTCTTTTTCTCCCCTTGGGCTGATGTCCTGGGGATCCTCCAGGAGTGCAGGGATGTCCCCACCACACCAGCTCAAACGTCCATGACCCAGGCAGGACCAGCAGGGAGGCAGGGATGGGCAGCTGATCCAGACAGGTTCATATCACACCTGGAAGCATGGACAGGCCCAACTGTTCTTTCTTTAGGCTAAAAAGAGTTTAAATATTCCCAATTTTAAGCATGTTTTGAAGCCAGGTTTGCAAGAAATGAGTTACCCTCTAGCTCAAGTATGTTATGGGTCTCTCTTGTGGGTTTGTAATTGGAGCAAAATACTTTTTGTGCTGCAGCTAGAACTACATTGTTAGCTATAAAATCTAAACAGAATGTTACTTTGTGCTTGTGAAATAACTTGGAAGCCAAGGTCAGTGTTGGATGTATCCCAAGCTCTTTCATATGCTGGTCAAACGTTTCTCCACTTGGCCCATCTGCTGTCAGAAACTGTCATCTAACACAAATCGAGTGCAAATACCCTGGATATAATGCAAATTTAAATACCTCTTTGCACCTGCTGTGAAAATAAAGCATCTTAACTGCATGGGACACAGACACCAAATAATTCGTAAGCTAAATAAACAGCTTTTGCGAAGAGCTGCAGGAAATGCCGGCGCAGAGTCTGTGGAGCTGCAAATGAAGGCAGCTCGCGTGGTCCTCGCTCCCCTGCAGATGAACGCCCCTGCCCCGGGAGCCATCCGCAGCATTGACCTGTTTTAGACAGCCTCTGGATTTGGCCAGAATCCCAATCACTGAGCGAGGGAAGTGACCTGCTCTCTTAAAATCTCATTACAGTAAATGCTGAGTTGAGAAATCATGTCACAGCTTTTCCCGTTTGTAATGTCATCGGTGGGAGAAATTTACCTGCTTAATGCCTCTGCTTTGCTCTCTATTAATGCTGCGGTGGGGCATAGTGGAATATATCCCCAGTGCAACTGCAGGCTGCCATTACAACAGGAGAGGAGCTCAAAGGCATATTTGGCAGTACACAGAGACGTTTTTAAAAATGTACTGGATTTCTGGGGGCTGCTTGCTACCTGCAAATTGGAGGCAGGAGCCTTACAAATAGGGGGACCTCCACTCATGTTACAGCTCTGCACCCTTGTTTGACAGACAAGTCTCAATGGCTTTATGCAGGAGCGAAGGGAGACCGTTCGTGGATGTTTTTGGAGTTTCTATATGTATTTTCCAGCTTGTATGCACTGACTTGTTCATACAGATTTCTTTCAAAGTTATATTTGATAAACAATATAATGCTATTCTGTAAGGCGAGTCTTTCATTATGTTACTTTGTGCAGCCATTTCTCAGTCTTTAAGTACCATCATTGTGTGCAATATGAGTCTAGTCAAAAGAAACATGCAGTGTTTCAAGCAGCTGCCTTTTACAGTTCTTGAGTCGCAAGCTCATACTCAGAACTACAACAATGCATCAATACACAATTTAAAGTAATTTTTTGGTCTTTTGGATCATTCCTCCCTGAAATCAAAAGACTTGGTATATGCAGGTTAGAAACATGTAAGCATTAAGATACACGTACAGCTTAAAGATGATAAAACATTGTAGTTGTGTAATGCTTTAATGTTAAACATGAGGGAAAAAATACTGCTGTAGTCATAGTTAAAACTGTTTCCTTAAAGAATAAACAATAGAAAGCAAACTGGCATCCAGAATTTCTCCTCTGCAAATGAGTGTTACTAAAACAATCGTAATTCCTTTAAAAATGAACTTCATTTTGCCTAAGAGAACAAACAGAAATGAAACCACCTACTGAGAAATTCTATTTTGCTAATTTTTATCTATTCTAATGCAAATAGTGGTTTTAATCCCCTTAACTCATCCATCATGCATGACAGGTCAGCCAGCCCATTGTCTGTGTATTTGAAGGATTCCTGTCCAAATCAGACTTTTTGTCAGTAGCGCTGGGCAAAAGTCTTCTTGTTTCTGGGCTGCTCATGTTGCTGAAAAATTGCAGCTACCTTGGAAAACAAGGCAGTCATTACATATGCACAAGGAAGTCGTACAGGGTCTTTGCAGATAGGTTACTAAGAGTTCCTATCATAGCAGGAAAAAAAAGAATGTCAGATTAAGGACATCGAGGTTTTTATATAATCTACTAAACATCTGTAGCTGATCCAGATAGATGGCAAAGGTCAAGTCTGGAGATTTTTTTCCTTTGGGGATTTCTTTGTATATTCTGAAGTCTAAAATTGCTGTTTGTTTTGAAATGCATTTTTGATTGCGGTAAAATACAGTTTATAGTAAGTAGAAAATAATATAATTACAAGGGAGCAAAAAATTTCCATGTATTTTTGTAACATTTAAATTTTAATTAAACAGGGCTTAGAGTGAATTATAAAACCTTCTTTTGTTGAGACAACCGACACTGACAAAATATTAATTAATGAATATTCAGAGACATCTCTGCATCACTCTTCTTTCTCTTTGAAATATGGTTTGCCCGTGTTTTGAAAAACTCCGAAGAAGAAAATTAATAAACATAGCTTATATGGAATATTTCCCAGTGTGAAGACCTGCCAAACAGAATCCAATGCATTGCATTAGTGTCAATGAAGACTTTTGAACCAGATGTGGATATGGGTTGCTTTTGTCGTTTTGTTTAAAATTGAGGCTGGGACAAAACCGAAAGGTTAGGACTCAACATGACAAGAATATCACTCCGTGCTACCATTAGGTCATTTCCCTTTTGCTGTATAATTTAAGTTGTGGTATTGCTTCAATCTGGGATCACTTTGTTGTTGTTGTTTTTAATACAATACACAAGAAGTTCTTTTCTTTGGGAGTATCATTATGATACAACTTCAACGAGTCATTGTAATTGTTAGCTCATTAGCATCCAAAAGGATTATTTCGGTTATTTTGTTTCTTGGATCTTTTCTTTTCCCTGTCCTCTTGGGCAGCCCAGTTACAGTACACTTTGCAAGCAGTTAATTTGTGTATAATAATACTTAAGTGGCTTATTGTAATCTGGAGCGTGTGTGTGTCTCCATGCACACACACCACTCGGGCAGCCCTCACAACCCCTTTTAGGAACCCAAGGTCTTTGTCTCGTCCCGGTCCAGTCCTGGGACGACCGACCGCTTTTCTTCGTGGTCCCTTCCCAGATACCCAGAGCCTTGGCTCGGGAAGGTGTCGGTGCAGGAGTTAAGCAGCGAGCTCCCGCAGATAACAGACGCTTGGTTATTTTTCTTTGCCCCCAGCCCCACTCCCGCAGCCCTGGGGGACTGAGGGACTTGTCGGTGTCCTCAGCCCTGCAGCAAGTGCCCATGCAGAGGGGAGGAAGCCGGTGCTCGATGCGGGTCTGGGGCCAAAGGTTTTTGCTGCAAACCAAGTGCAGCGCAGCTCCCGTTCTCTCCCACGGGGCCAGAGGAGTTGACTCCTGCCTTACATTCCCATTACTGAAGGCTGTCTAAACGGAGCGGTCCCACAAATTTGCAGATTTGGGCTAGTGAATGGTAAACTCTCTAAAAAAGGTCTCTCACCTTTACTTTAAGGCATTACATATACTTTCATTGCTGCCTAAAGGAAAAATAAACAGAGGGGGATCAAAGAACCGTTTGCATTGGATCATTTGGCAATTAAAAATACATAAGTGAAAGAATTGCTGTGAACTTGCCCAAAGGGCTATAATAAATAACATCCTGCATAACTAGTACATAAATGTGCTCTATGGTTTTGAATGAAATGACTGTGTTTGTTTTTAGGATTGTTGGGTTTTGTTTTTGTTTTTTTTTTTCAGAATTGTAACAGTTGGAATACAAATAGGCTTATGTTTCTGTAATTGTGGTAAACATATTTTAAAGATCACTGTTTGATTAATTGTAAATATTACCAGTTCAGAGGTTAAATGCTGTTGTTGAAGTCATTCAGGGAAATCCAGCAGAAGTGTAAATATGGCAGAAAAAGCTAAACAATATGGCAAAGGAATATTTGCTGACTTAAGAGTGCAGGATCAACACCAATATTTTTCCAGTGATGCTAAACCTCTTGTAACTGCTAAATTGGATTTGTAGTTGAATGAAGTATCAGCTGCTGTGGGACAAGCCCATAAAGGCAGGACGGCTGGCCTTTTGTAGGCAGGGCTTAAAGGACGATTGATATGTTTTAGCACTTTTGGGATTATTGTGATTAGGAGGAAGCCATTCTGAATGATAGAGAAAAGGGTGTAAAAAACACAGTCCACAGCTGGTAAGCAGCATGTGTTTGCTATAAGGAGAGGTCACGACTAGTTGATCCTGCTGGTTCTGGCATTGATTGACAGTCAAGAAAACTTGATATTATGAAGCAGACCCTTCTTTTTTCTTCTCTCTCTCTTTTTTTTTTTTCCTTAGAGAAATGATGCGTCTGTTGTGTAAAGCCAAAGTATTTTCAAAATCTGGAGCACTCACAGGTTGCAAGCTACATGTTCAGAGACACAGCTGCAAATGCGAGTTGTTGAAATATTATCTAGAAATTAGTATTCAACCCAGATCTGTAAGAACACTGAACAGGAGTTACAGAATTAGCTCTGGTGTTTCTGTGTTTGCCTTTTTCATTTGTGTTAGTCTTAACTAAAACCTCTTTGTCATATAGTAGAAAATTTATGCTAAGTATGTGGAAATTTCAAGTTCACCGAACTTGTTGACTATTTATGCATCTGGTATATCTTAAGATACTCAGCGAGGAATAATATGTGTAAAACAAATGTTACCATCAGGAAAACAGTTTAATCATTTTATTTTTATTAAACACCTGCCCCAGAAAACATGCAGGCTATTTCATCTTATCTCCTCTGCCCACTTGGAAATGTAGCTCATTTAGCTGATGGCTTTTTTTCACTTTGCTCTTTTTTTTTTTTTTTGAAGGAACCATCCAAAAGCTCGCAAATGCACATTTAAATAGTTGAATCTCTGACTCTTTTTAGTGGGGCTGTACCTCTTTCAAAATTTGAGTTTAGCATACCACACAGGAAAGAACACAAGCTTGCCAACTCCCGCTGAGCGTTTTTTCAAGCCTGTGAAAAGAATGAATTATTCAGCAGTAAGCATGCTTACAGCTGGCCATTTGGGAGCTTTGATGTGCGAATCAGGCGGTTGCATGAATGCCCTTATTGTCATGTTATGTGTACACAGTGTGTGAATTATTGAAAATAGTGAGGCCTGAGCCTCATCTGGTAGAGATTACAGTGCAGGCATGCTGGGTGAAGGTCTGTAATTGAAAATCCCCAGATGCTGTTTATTTGGCCTGCGTCACGTGGCCTTGTGCAGAAAGCTTGTCTGAACAAAATGCTGCCCGCCTGGGAAGCGCCGCCCAGCCCCCTCCGAAGCCCTGGCGAAACCCAGGGTGCGGGCGACTTAAACACCTGCCCATAATATTTTTAAAAGCTTAAATTAGATTTGCCTATAACGTTTAAATAGAGGATGCCTTACTTAGGGGTTTAAACTGCTTAGCCAGTTGTTGACTTACAGAGCTCTTTAATCTACAAGAGGCTTTTTGTTAACCAATCTAGCTTTCAAGCGTCTTCAGAAAGCGGCACTGGCGAATTTTGGGCGAACTCTCCGAAGCTGAGATTCTGCCGGCAAAACGGAGCGGGAAGGCACTGGGGCCGAGTGTGGTGGCAGAGCAGCTCGGCCACCTCAGGGCCCAGCAGCCACCTCCTGACAGAGGAGAACCTCCAAACCAGCCCACTGACGATGCTTGTGCATGGGCCCCGTGACTCCAGCTGGGACCTGGATCCGGCCCGTGCCGAGCAGCAGAGACAAAGGGACTCGGTGCCGTGCGCACGCCGGCTGCCCGAGTGCTTGCCCCGTGTGCGGCAAACTCACCGGCGGGCTCCGGACCAAGCCAAAGTCCTGCCGGCTCCCAGGCCGCGCGTCCAGGCACGCAGGCGGCACTCGGTGGCCAGCTTCAGGCGCAGGCGGCTGGAGACGGAGTTTGCCAAAGCTGAGGAGCTTTGCTGTGGTAAAAACACAGTCACAAACATGACCTGGGAGATGTTTTAGGAGAAGTTCAGCGTGCAGGTCTGCATCCAGACTTTGTGCTAAGTATATGAAATACCCTTTTCAAACCACACTCTTGTAGAATTTGGAGAAATTCATAGTATGCCATTATTTGAAAAAAAGTAGGCTTTTCTGCTTGGTTATTACCTGAATTTTTTGCTGAGTACGGAAACTGTTTAAAATTAGCTGTTCATTTTCAAATTACTAACCAACTTAATTTTCCGTATTTGTCTATTTTTATCACATTTGGATGATGCCTCTTACTGAGAGCTGGAGGGGCGGTGGTTTAATTCGTGTTGCTGATGTTCTAAATAAAGCCACCCACCCGCCACACGGGCCGGTGGCCCTGCAGGGCCGTGATGCCCCCGCCTCGCTGCCCCGCAGAGGGCTGGGGCTCGCACCCAGAGGAGGGGACGCAGCGTGGCTGGGGCCACATCCACAGCTTGCACAGGTCCCAGCAGAGCTGCCAGTGGTGGTCCGGAGGCCCCTGCGTGGAGGCGGAGGTGGTGGTGCCGGTTTGGGCCCAGCGAGGGGGTGAACCGAAGGTGGCACCCGGGAACCGTGCAGAGGCCGCTGTGGGGGCTGATGCTCGGCTTCTTTGGGCTGTTTTTGGACATAACGTTAGTGGGGGAGGTTTCCCCACACAAGGACCCTCTGTTAGAGCAACAACTGCCTCCCGGGGGGGCGGGCGGGAGCCTCCCCACTCTGCAGCTGCTTCTCCTTAGTTAGGAGGAGAAGAGCAGAGATGTCAGTCCTCCTCGCCGCCTGTGGCGTGTCCGGGATCACCGTCCTCTCCCTCGTTCAGGGTGATGGGCACACACTGGGGCAGACAAAGGGAGCCCCAGGGGCCCAGCCATTCCCCAGAGGGGCCCAGGTGGGGCTGGGACCACCTTGCCTTGTGGGCAAAGTCTGGCACTGTTGCCAGCTGAATCCATTTTTACTTCCTGCCATGACAGAAAAAGATGTTCTGTTGTTTAAAATGTGCCTTCCCCAGTATTGGTGCAGGGAGAAAAATATGTTTTGTAATTGCACTGGCAGTACAGAAGGGTATGGCGGATAAAGCCTGAATTTAAAAGAAAAACAAACACAAAGAGAAGCCCATATAAAATACTAATTGTGGTCCTCTCCTGATCCTTTTAAGATCCTTGGAAAAGACTGCTGTGCTGTGGAGATGTTTCATCTGACTGGGCACCTCTCCCACACCTCTCTTTCGTACCTGAACCAAAACATTCAAAGTAGGAGACTGTCATAGCAGATGACAAGAAGAAGGAGCTGAACATTTACAGTTCATAAACCTGACCTCTCCTCTTCTACCAGGCAATTTCCCAGATATATATGTGACAGGGAGAGGGAGGGAGGGTGTGTTTGGAAAGTATTTCCACAGCTGAGCTCTTCTTAGAGAAAAACAGATCTGTTTATTAATGGGCATTTTTCACCCTAATGTTTCTAGTGGGTAATTAAAGAAGCTCCTTGAGCCGCTATTGTTTCAGGCTCTACTCATTCTGAAGAAAAGGAAAGAGTGTTTTTAGGATTGTTCGGCTTTCCTTTCTGTAAAATCCTCTCTGTGCCTTGGTAGGTCAGGGGATAAGATCTTTTCTGTTATATCTGTCTGAGCTGGAAAAGAAGAGCATCAGTGTTTGGTAGATAACATTAGGGCTGTAAACTTTTGCTTGGGGACATCTATCTTGTATATGTCAGGCAGTGCTTATGTTTGTGTTTATGGCTTTTTGGTGGTCCAAAACAGATACTTTGTCTTTTTAAATCATTCTGGCTAAGCAGAAGATATTTATTGAGCATCGTGAGGCTTGAATAGCTCCTGCTCTGGCTAAGCTGGGTGCATATTTCTTTTCTGTGTTGAAAACAGCCTTGGTCACTTTGCATGGTTCCTTGTAGAGCTCCTCCTCTCTGTCACATTATTCCACGCCATGTTGACTCTTCTTGAGCTGGACTCCAGCTAGACCTCACCTTAAGGGAAAGCCATCACATTGCAAAGCCACAATCTTGTTAGTCATACCCCCACCAGGCTGGAGAGGGACTGGTGAAACCCCCTCTTGATTCAAGCCAGACCACTTCATGGATGGGCTGGGGCTCAACTGGAGACAGCACTTGACTGATATTTTGAATAATGCAGTCTAGACTTTCAGTGCTTGGTGTTTTTTATAAAACTGCTTTTCCTGTTAAGTGGCTGCCTGGGAATCTAAGCTTTCTTTTAAAAATAGTTTTCTAGCTCTCTTGACTGGGAAGAAAACTGTGAAGCCATGAGAAGGTTTAACTCTTCCTGCCTCAGCTGCAGCTGAGGGCTACACAGGCCTGCCTTAATGGGCAGGGATGGCTGGAGTGACCCCCCCTGTGACCATGAATCCAAAACACCGTCAGTGCAGACGTTTTCAGCTTGCTGCTAAATCAGTTTTCTTATTTTCTACGCTCAGGCTGCTTCTCCCCTGTGCTGAATGGAAATAGCTCCATAACTTAGGGGTTGTTGAACAAGTGTATTTAAGTTATTACAACTCATGGAGAAGTAACATAATATGCAGTGAAAATAAACAGGGCACCACATAAAACTTTGTTATCTTTCGTGTCAGCAATATTTAGGAAGGAAATTACTGGGAAAGAAAATGTTAGTTTGTATTAAGTAGCATAATGTGTGACTGAAGAAGAGTCAAATAGCCATTTTAGAAACTTGGAAATACTCTACATTTCCAAGAGAAATAGAGCTCTAAATAACAAACCACCATGTTGATCGGCCCCACCGCAGCAGGAACTTCTGCACCGCAGGGGGACCACTCTTGTGCGTGGCGTTAAGGGTGTGATTGATAACCTGCTGAACTGGGGCTGCCATTTCGGTCAGTGGAAGAGGCAGAGTGCTCCCCAGTAGGATGGACAGATTTTGCTCTACACCTCGTAGAATTAAGCTTGGAAAAAAAGTTGACACAAAGCCATAACATTAGGGTGATCAGTGCTTTGGCTCGAGTGGTATGTGATCTTCCCAAGATCCAGGTGGGCCTGGGGTCAGACGCCACCTGGTGTAGTCAGAAGCTAAACTAGGGGAGCCCAGACATCATGTCAGCCCCCAGGATGGGAGGGTCTCCAGCCCGAGCCCACCCTGGGCACAGGCCAAGGTGGTGCCTCTCTGCCTGCAAACAGCTGCAGGACTTCAGTGGGAAAACACCATCTCCTCTGTGCACAGTTCATGTGGCATATACAATGTCTGTTAAGGAGAGGGAAGAGAAATACTGATGAACAATAGGAAATATTGATGAATAGTTTGCAAAGGAAAAGTGGAGTAGGTGCAAGAAAAGATAAGTCTCGTATGCATGGAGCTCATATGTTTCAATGTCAGATTTTGATGGTGTTTATGGATGTGATGCTGCTTGTCCCTTACCATGCATTTTTCTTTGTTTCAGGTAGGAATGAATTGATAGCCAGATACATCAAACTTAGAACAGGGAAGACACGGACCAGGAAGCAGGTAAAATAACCCAGTGGGGAAGTATGCATGTCAGTGAATGACAAAACATGGCATTTTTGGCTGCAGTGGCTGTCTGTGCTTCAGCTCTGATGAGATGATGTATTGACTTCACTGTTCTGATTAAATACATGGTTTTAAGAAAAATATTTAAAACTTTAGATTTTTGTGTTGCACATCATTTCAGTGACAGTTTGAGGTGCATTTTTTATTAGCCTATGTTTACATGAAGCTATTATCCCCTGTATTTGGGAAAAAAATTCAAAACTAAAAGTAGAAGCATAAAGCATTGTGTCTTATTTCTCTATAAGAACAATTACACAATGTAATGTAATGATTATTTTGAGATAGTGAATAATGGAACTTCTAAATGTCCAGCCAATTCACCTATATAACAAAGTTTATGATTCTTGGATATGAGAGGTAAATGAATAAAAAGTATCTAGCAGGACTGATCCTAATCATGCTCTCAGCTCATGGGCAGTACTTGCTACAGGATGAAATAATAATAAAAAAATTCCCCCAGGAGCCTTCAGGCTCCTGGTCTGTGACCACAGTAAGATTTCATTCAACAACGAGTCAGAATAAACCTCTAACCAATCTTAATTCTTTTTCAGATGATTATCACATAACCGTTAACTTATCTCATATGACTAAATCCTTTAATTCATAATATCCACGGTGATCAGCAGCCTTGCAGGAGGCACACACTCTGTGTAGTTCATGTGGTGGTTACTAAACCCTTGTGCTGTTTCAAAATGCTTCGCAAATCGCAGAGTCCCCTTGCTTTCTCTAACGTGAAGTGCGAGATTCCCCTCCTCCCCATCCACGTGCGTGATGAAGGGGAAGGCAGAGGCTCGTGCACTTGCATGCTACACGTGTTTTGTAATGCAGAGAAAGGTGACGCTGAGTCAGCACACACAAAGATGGCCTGCTGCCAATGCTCGTATTTAAAGCGTTTTGAGCTGGGTGATATTTTGCCCTGGGTGGTGTCCTTTGTCAATTGGGAAGAAAGCATATGTATGACAGATGAAAAAAGCCATGAGAAAGGAGAGAAACTGCAGCGCATGGAAAAGGAACAAACAAAAGATTGGCAAAGAAATCTGAAACAAAAGACAAAGTCCCAAGCTCTGCCCTGTTATGCCCATATGAACTCCGCTAGTCGGGGGCTACACTGGCGATTTTAAAATTGCATCAGAAGTTGAAATGCAGACTATGTGGGCTAGATCCTTGGCCAGTGTATGCTGGTAGAGCTGCAGTGAAGCCAAGAGGGCTGTGTTGGCTTAAATATGGCGATGTTCTGCCTCCGTACTTGTACGTCCCTCTATAAAGTTTCATAAATCAGTTTTGACAATTGTCTAGGAAAGTTTGATTGTTGTTAGTTCTGAGTTTCAACTGAGCAATTGAACGTTACAGTTGTGCTTCTTGTATAACCTTTAACACCACTAATATCCCACTGAAAGTAAAACAAGTGAACACGTGTTAAAACTTGGTCTACGCGTTTGACTACAAAATTGCTTAGTAAGCAATAGTATAACCCTGAATTACTGCAGACTGGTTCCTGAGCTGCTTCCCGAAGAAGTCTCTGAAGGTGGCCTTCAGGGGCTGTGCTCATTTATTCATCATTATTTGCTTCTCTACTAAAAATACAGGCTTTTTTGGTGCTATTGTCATGGAATAGTCTTATAGAGGGAGGAAATGAAGCTTTGTTTCTCCTTTTCTTTTGCTTGTGTTCTTTCCCAGACAGGAACTGTAACTAACTTAGGAAAAATGTACACCACCTGGTATGGTATGCCCTGGGTCAAATAAGAATACAAGATATCTCTTTAGCAGTTTTTACCATCAGTGCAGTTTTTAAACCTTCACACAGAGTTCTGAAGGATGCTGAGCAGTACCGAGCAATGCTGGGACAGCATCATTAAACCTTCAGCATCAATATCATGGATTTCAGCATGTTCAGCATGTGCCTGAGTAAACAGGAATGTGAATCAAGGCCCAGACCCTTCGCTGCACAGGCAACAACTTCTGGCCAATAACTGGTCTTGTGCAGGACTGGCTTGACACAAATTTCTTCCTGAAATGCAAAATGTAATGATAACGGGCCAAACCTGGACATTCTCGAGCTGGTGCCAAGTTACTGGTCTGCGCTTACATGAGCGTTTTGCAGGTGGACTTGATGCTGAGATTGCAGAGGAAGGCTGAACAGGTTCTGGGACCTGTATTGTGTCAGTATTTTACCATTTGTTCCAGAACTGGCAGCATTTCAGTGGGGCCAAAACACAGCCTGAGGCTCCTTGTTGGAGCTGCGGGACACCATACTAACTAACAGATGAGGCTTCTCAATGCCATTATGTCTCCAGCCTAGGGCCAAGTGGTCAGGGTGGGTGTCTGCAGCCCCGGCAGACGGGGGGGAAATCCTGCGGGCCCCCTGCGCCGGAGCGCGGGACCCGGCTGCGGATGGGAGCGGTCCCAATGCATGTGGGCCGCAGCCAGCTGCGAACCGTGTCTTCTCTTGTAGCTGAGTGCACAACCCGGTGGGCTACGCTTTTTTTCCTTAATCAAGTCACTGCAGTGATGACCTGTATTGTTAAGCCTTGGTGCTAAGAGCTTGGTATCTGGCTGGGAATGTGGTATCTGTAACAGCAGAGCTTACTGAAGATGCAAATAACTCAATCCCCTCAGAAAAGCTTTTTTTTTTTTTTTAAAGAGAAAAATAGATATTTTAAATTTGATTTGCTTTTTGTTTTTTTGTTTTTTGTTTTGTTCCTATAAACCTGAACAATGTAGGTGTCTAGTCACATACAGGTCTTAGCAAGAAAGAAAGTTCGAGAAATTCAAGCCGCCATTAAGGTACGTTTGGCTTGCCCAGTTGTAGGGGGCTTTTCATCTCCATGGTTACAGGCTTTTCCTTTGTTTCCTCCCTTCCCCTACCCTGCAGGTGTCTAGTCACATTCAGGTTCTTGCCAGAAGGAAATCTCGTGATTTTCATTCCAAGCTGAAGGTATGCGCTTTTCTGCTTTTGGGCTTGTGGTTGCTATGCCTGTCCCTTCCTCCTCCCCGCGGTGATGGGCGAGCGCCTGGTGCTGCCGTGCCTGTAACCTCGTTTTCCTGCATGTGGTAGCTGTCTGCGTCTCTTTGTGTTTAATCTCCGGTTTCTGCACTAGCATCCACATTAAAAACATTGTTTTAACACTGTCCAAATGCAAAGTGAACTACTCTTTGTAACAGCTCAGCACCTAAACCTGATTTTTAACCCGTTAGTTTATTTTTGGTTTTGTTTTTTAACAGTTGAGTGCTAGGAGTGTATTTAAATACACGGGGTTTTTATGCAGTTGTATAGATGCTTTTTCTTTTTTTTACTATTTTTTTTTTCCAGAGAGGTAATTGGGGTAATTGTTTTCCATTCCCAAATGTTTTTTTGTCTCTGCTTTTGAAATGCTATCAAGAATATTTAAAATAGATTGTGCCAGAGAGCACAGCTTATCCAGATTGCTCTAGCTACAAGGTGTTACTAGAGTACAATCTAGTATTACCTGAAGTTACGTACTATTTACAAGATTCTCTGAAATTTTATTTTTTTAAAGTAAAATATTGGCATTTAATCTTTGGAGAGCCTCAGTCAGAGCCCTGTTCAGGGAAAATGAAGTATGTTTGCTTAATCTGACGTGATGAATTGTACATGTCCTCATTTTCCCTGGTTTCCATGAAGTATATTCTAAGGCTAAAAAGAAAGTCTTGGAAATGTTTAATGGGGGTTTCTTGGATTGCTTGTTTTTTCAAGTTTTCCAGTGGAGATCCTGGGACTCATTTTGTTTTGTTTTCACATTACTTAAAAGTGGAAGAGGGTGTTTTGCAATTTTTGCTGTTGATTTTTTTTCTTTTTAATAAAAAGCAAAGGAACTTGTAAATCTTTTACTTCCCTTCTTTTTTCTTTTTGTTGATTTTTTTTCTGATGAGAACAAATCATGTTTTTGTTCTAGCTGAAAAGCAAATGTTTTAGAAAGTAATTTCACAACGCTAAGTGGTGAGCACTGCGGATGCTTACCACAATCCTGGAACTGCAGCGTATAAATAACAGCCTGGCTGTGTAACAGGCCTTCTTGACAGAAGCACTGGGTTTTTCGTCCGCAGTGGGCAGCATGCTGGCAAGCTTGTATGGCTGTTGGTGGCTGGCTTTTTAGCTGCACTGGCTGAGCAGTTGGGGTTCGTAAAGAACAACTAAGACAACCTAAACATACTGCTTTTTAACCGAGGGTGCAATAATACAGAGATATGTAGCATTTTAAGCTTAAATTGTCAATCCTTGATGCCTAAAATTAAGTACATGAGTAGGCTGCCTTACTTTCAAAGGTGCTCAGCACCAGCAGCTTGCAGGGCATTTTATAGGACTGGTGAGCACTCAGGGCTACAGAAATCAGGAAACCCTCCTAGATACCAAAATGCAGGATTAGAAGCCTAAGAAAAATATTGGATTTACTCTTCTAAAATATTTTTGGCATTGAGAAAAGGAAATAAATTAAAACATGAAGACATTTCTCAAGCAAAAAATATATACTTAATTGCTGCAGCTGCTGTCTGATTTGTATTGAAGCTTTCCAAAGAAGAAAGCAGCTAGCTCTAGTAACATTTGACACCTCTAGCCTAGATGGCATTTGCAATAAATAGAGATCCAGAGGGATTTTTCATTTTGAGGAGTCGCCTGAAGAAGGAAAGATATGTTAGGGCAACAAGATACCTCGTAAGGCCTTCTGACCTTGCTGCCCTTTCCCACCCGTCAGTGGGTTACAGCTCTCCCAAGGCTGAGCAGAGAACAGGGGAGCTGCCATTTTGATGCAAAAAAATTATCGATTCATGAAGAGCCTCCCATGTCCACGTCCCCACTGCTCTGCAGAAGGCGTTTCCTTCAGCTCTCTACAACTGCTCTGTGGGGATGGAGAGCATGCTAGTGACAGAGGTTTGACAGCCCCTCCACTTGCCACTCTCCAGGCATCGCCAGTGGCAAAAGCTGCCCCGTCCTTCCCCAGCCCATCTTGCTGGCCAGTGGGTCCCAGGCAGTTCTTCCTGTCCGTGCTACCTCCAGGTAGTCATCCTGCCACCACGATTTAGCTCCCCCAGGAGCCCCAACGCAGCCCAGGTGACTCTTCCAGGACCCTTGGCCTGAGGGGTGCCCAGAAATGGCAGGGGAGACAGGTTCTCCCCATCTCCCTTCTCTTTTTCTTGCTGCTCTTGGTCTCAATGAACAAGGTGCTGTGACGCGACATCTGTCCCCTTGCACAGGACCCTTCCAGAGAAGTTGCAGCCTCCCCCAGACTTTTTTTCCCCAAACGGAAGAGTTGAAACTTTGATGTAAGAAGGTGCCATAAAGGAGCTGCCTTGTCAGGAAGAGAGCCCTTGCTTTTTTTTTTTTTCTTTCTTCTTCTCCCCAAGGAGCTGCTGCAATTACTGACTGGAAGTGGGAGAAGCTGCTGGTTTTGGACCTGAGAAGGAACCTCATTCCTCCAAACATTTCGTTAGCACCACTGCTTGTATTTTTCCTCTTTATTCCTGTATTGAACCATTCATGTTTTCCAATCTCCTTTGAAAACTGCCTGAGAAGGACATCACTGATGTAAAATGAAGTCAAGGTGAATACATTTTGGCGTCTGTGAATTCTCACTGTTTCTGTGGGGACCACTTTGGCAGCAGCCCAGAATGCCCTGTCAGCCTCCACAGGAAGATGATGGGCTCTCATCCTCCTGGGGCAGTGCTGCCAGCGTTTCCTGGTGAAGGGATAACCAGGAAGAAGATAGCCAAGGGAAGCAACTGCTTCTGACCCGGGCCACTCTCCCCGTTTAGCAGTGAGCTAGCTCTTGCAATTATTCTGTAAAGCCCTTGATTGGTGTCATCCAGGAGAACAACTGCTACTGAAAATAACACAAGCATCTGATGTCAGATTTCCCACCTACAGCACGAGGGGAAGGTGCCCTGTGGACGAAATCCAGAGATTCTTCATGCCAGTCTGTAACTACGAGTTCAGTCAGCTCTGACCCGAGGCCATCTCCATCTCCTGTGTTTCTTCCTCTTGCCAGCAGACCTCCCACCTCCGCTCACCTCCCACACATACACAGGGAAGGTTACTGCAGAGAAGGTGGTGGTTCCCTGTGTGCCAGCGCTGCTTTAGTTGAAATAATTATGAACAGGGACTTAAGAATTGCAGGGGCATGGCTCAGAGGCCCTTGTTCCCCCAGCTGATGTCCTTTGCTAGAGGTTTTCCCTGTAATACCATTTCTTATTGATCTTTTGGGATATGACCAGTCTGTCTCATTGACCTCAGTCCTTGGTCTTTTACTTTGACAAAGGGTATAGCTAGTAAGTCTTTTTTTCCAAGTACCTGCTAGGTTTAGTTTAGACCATCTTTCTGTCTCGCATTGGTCTGAACCCTGCTCACGTCAAGGAGAGGACTTGGCAAATCTTCTTGTGGTTATCTTCTGCAAAAATCCAAGTGGGTGGAAAGATTTCAGAGCTATCTGCATGGCACTGAATATATCTATCCATGGCATTGGGTGGAGTATTACTGAAGCTTGCCTAACAGATGAAATCTTGCCTGCATGTTGTAAAGTTTGCTTGGTCCAGTGAAGTTCCTTTTCTTTGAAGACAATTGCCTATAGGTGCTCCAGATGGACAGATCCTTAGCCTGCAAGAAAGAGAAGTTTTACCCATAAATGCTATTGCTGCATTGCAGGACCACCAATTGAGAATGTCCCGTCAGCCCTTCCAGGGATGTTATACATTTTAATTTCTTTTACAACAGGAAAGCACTCTTGTTTTAGAGATTTTATCTTAATTTTCTGAGGTTATTAAAATCTTCCTGAGGTTAGAGAAGTTTCATCTCATGAAAAAGGAAAGAGAGGCTGGGATAAAGCAATCCTTAGAGACAGATCTGAAAGGCGACTCCTCTTCATGACATTTCCTCTTATGCAGAGACTGGAGAAGGCAAGGCAGAATTTTTACTTTCTAATGTTTTTCCACGTCAAATACACCAGTCTATAGTGTTAGGCTGCAGCATTTCCCACCTTTGCACTGACTGGGAGCCAAAATCACCTTCAGGAGAAAAGATGGATTGGAAGTTGTGCCTAAACAAAGAGTAAAGGTCTTCACAGCAGGATATACATCTATCTTATACTTTCATTTCAGATATTTTTTCCATAGTGCAAGACTAATTAGACAGAGACAAAAAGAAACATTAAAATGCCTACAGTTCACACATATTACATGTTTTAAAATCCATTATTCTACATTCCACATTGAGGGATAAAAAGAAAATATTGTTGTCAATTATAAAATGCTAAAGATAGCTCTATACTTTTTAAATGAACAATGATAAAAGCCTTGAAAAATTCCCTTTGATGTGAATGGAGTCTTCAGCATTTTGAAATACAATAAGATGGATTAATTGCTACTCATTAGGCAGCAAGTTGGGACAGCTTTGAATGCGCATTCTCTTCTTGGCATTAGCTATTGCCTGGCTGAAATAGCCAGCTTTTGTATTTACTCCTGTCTTCTCTAATAATAAGCAAATTGGAGATCAGGGCTAGAAACACTGAAGTGCTCTCTATCTTTTGTCCAGAACAATTGTATATTTTCATGATTTGTTTATCTTTTTTGAGCTACAGCTAATTATTGCAAAGGTTATTTGAATCAATACAAGATCTGAGCAGAAATAACATCTGCAAAATTGCTTATTAGGAAACTATTTTATGTTAGTGTTACTGTAATATCCATTTTGTGAGCAAATTGTTATTTCTTCTCTTATGTCATATTTTTCTCCTTACAAAAGTTTTGTATTTTAAATATTCGTACAGGTTTTAGGCCTGCTTGAATTAATATTGTGTTCTGTTGTGCATAATTTTCCTCAGACTGTCTTAGATTTTTTTTTCCAAAGTCATAGACAACATGATATGCAAAGCCCCATTTATCATTCCACGATAACAGATTTTATTTTTTGCTGTAGAACTAGTTCGAACTGATTGATTGAATTATTCTACTGTTTATGTTTGATTAAAGGAAAGTCAAGCACGAATCCCTTTGTGCTTGTCATGTAGAACTCTTGTTTCACATGGGGCTTTTATGGATATTAAGAATTATAATTGGATGATACTGGAGTATTATTCTTATCTAATTTAACTATGTGTTTTACATTCCAAAACTAATGGGTGAAAAGTAAAACTCAAGGGCCTGATTCATTAAAAGTAACGTAGTCTCCTCCCATTAGGTTCTTGGAGCTTACCCTCTCTGAAAACAAAGTGTTTGCAGCTGCAGCCAGAAGCAGTCAGCTAAAACAAGAGGCAGATCCTGATCTCCATTACAGTGATGACATTTTAGGGATTTAGTGAAACTACTCCAGATTTTCATTGATTGCACTCAAAATCCGCCTCAGTAACATCACCAATTACGTTCCACAGCACGGAAGACTTTTATAAGGAGAGGGGAAGACAGCAGTCTAAGAGTGCAGCCTGTTACTTACTACAGTGTCATTCCTGGGCAGCAGCAATCCCATCAGAGCTCATAAATTAAGTAGGGTCAAGCCAGGGCAGGGCCAGATGGGACCTATCCAAGGAATACCTTAAGCCCTGGCAGGATTTAATGATTCAGTAGGAGATACTGTCCCCCCACAGCCCCTGCCAAACTTCACCATGGTACTCTGCAGCACGCTGGACCAAACTTTTATTTTACATACAGCAGTGTAAACCTCACTGACCAGAAAGGATTTATTCCAGCTTTACACAGCAGCACAAGCAAGCAAAACCAAACCAAACCCCTTCTGTCATGGACAAGATAGGAAATCAAAGTCTTAACTATTTGCGGTCATTAAAAATCCCACAACGTTCCTGTCTAGAGTAGGGGTGTTAACCCATTTGTCCTGGCCAAATTCCAACCTGGGTAATTACTGTAATCTGCCTGTTTAAATTACCCCTGCTGTTTTAATTGGATATATTACTTCTCTTGCCGCCTAAACTGTGATGTAATACCATTGTGTGTTATTAATCAGTTACCAAGTTTCATCCCAGAAGCGGCACGTTGCAGTGATAGGTGGAAAGTCATTCCCTGCTGGTTACACGCGTTCTCCACTACAGCATAAAAAAAGCCCAGTATATTTGTTTTTTTAAGTCACAGACAAGCTGATATTTCAGTTCAAATAAACAGCTTCAAAATGTGGTTTTCCCATTTCTTTTTGAAGACTGTGAAGTCTGCCTGATTATATAAGCACAGGCCACCACCTTGCAGCTCTCCAAAATTTTCCTGGAGCTGAAAGTGCTTTGTGCTGGTAGAAGTCAGTACCTCTTAAGCATTTGTATTTGATTTTGAATTGGATTTCTACCATATTTCAATGTAAGTTACAATTACTTTTAGAAAAAAATGGTCTTCTAACTATGCATAGGTTCCTAAGCCCACAAAAGGTGAAACTTCCCATTGATGTATGTTGGCTGAGTATCTTGATGTCCAGCAGAGCTGGCAGATTTGTCACCATTGGGAAGTTTTATAGGAGTCCTTGAAGCTCCCCAAGACTAGCCCTGCTGCAAGGGCTATGTTGCTAAGCTGTCACCTATCTATTTTTGCTTTTTCTCCATCCTCCTAAAATGCAATCAAAAGACTGAATGAATGAGTGGCCACCACAAAATGCAGAACATTCTTAGGTGAAAAGAAGCAATTGCCAAGAGAGAAACATCCCTTCTCACATCATGAAACAGTGGATGTTTTCTCCTTCCAAAAGTCCCTGTCACTGTTCCTGAAATCAAGGAGCATCAGACTGATTCCTAATGGAGGATAAGAGCTCCACAGGACAGTTTAAGCATTCCAACTCCTGCAAACAGAAGGTCTTGAGGGAAGTGTAAATCTCTGAAATTTTTCTTTAGTTCATCTGTTAAGGTGGGATTTAACTGGCATAACTATTGCCATGTAGGAGGTGGGTGTCCAGGCTCCTATTCTAGTCCCTGGACAGCAATATCCTCCAGAAAATAGTGTGCTCCAGTTGCTTTGATGCCCACTTAGGAAGAATAATTGTCTCTTGGAGGTGCTCGCTGCACTAACAATAGCAGGAGGTTAGACATCTACCTTAGGCTGGAGACTTCAGATGGCTAAAGCAAGACTTGCATGCCTTGGCATTTTGAAGCCAGCTCACATAACAAAAAAGGGGGGAAAAGGGAGCGGGGCACTGAGGGGACGCCGCAGGCAGCAGCTACTCCCCTGCTCCACCTGCCACTCTCCTGGGCAAGCGGCGCCGGGCTGCAGCCCACGGAGGCACCCGTGGGGCTCTTGTCCCAGCTCGGGGAAACAAGCGCAGCAGCGATCCCCTGCAGTCAGTGTCTGCAGCTCTCACACGGGGAGGTGGCGTTATTTACCCCCAGAGTTTTGTTGTTTGGTTGGGTTTTTTTTGTTTTTTGTTTTCCTTTTAATGAATCAGTCCCTAGGTGAAAATAATGCATTTGTTTAAACCTGATATTAAATGTTGAGCAAACTGCTCTTCCTTTGTCTCTTACTATTTTGTTCATATTTTGCTAAAAATCTTCTATTCTACACAAGCATTTTAATAAACTGTTTGTTGTTGTATCCAGGTAACAAGCATGGTAAGTATTTTAACTAAACCAAGTATTATGTACCTTAGCTGTGCTTGGCAGAGTTTTTGGCTAGCTTTTCCTGTACTTTCAGCCTGTGCTGTTTCTAAAGGAGCTATTCAAAGGAAGAACTGCTCACCTATAGTACTACTACGTATAAGCTTTAGAGGGAGCGTATGTGCAAAGTCATATACCGTATATAAGAGCATGCATCTCTTGCCAGCATGCTTGCTACTTTGCTTGTAAAATAAAACCAGACAACCAAAGAAATCCTTGCTTAATATTGCTTGTGTTCCTTCATTCTAAGTCACATACCTAAATATTAGCACATATTAATACAGTACTTCCAGATGAGGAACCGCACTTTACCAGATAGTAACAGTCTGTTGTTTACTTATTTTACCTGACCTAAAATACCCACTTAGTTAACCCTGTTGCATTAACAGGCTTTCCTTTTGTATTCTGTAATCGTATGTGATTGGCAGTGACTAGGACTCCAAGCACTGCTCTAATACAAGTAATCAATAACAACCCATCTTTCCCTAAACTTGTTCCTATATGCTTGAAAACAGCAGAAATGTTATGGCTGTTTGTTTTCTTTGGGAACACTGTAAATTAGTAAAGCACCACAATTGGAAATTTAAAATGTAATTTGTATTTTTGTGATCTAATTTTTAAAATATTTGTTGTAAAACAGACTCTGAAATGTGTTTAAACCTGTAAGCATGAAGATAAATCTGTCATTGTTTACAGTCAGTTGCAGTTCTGTGTTCTCATTTTTACGGTGTAATACTGAAGGCAAACTTCTCTTAGATCTAAATGATAGAGCTCAAATCTCAGTGATCCCTGTCCTGCAAGCAGAGCCTTAGCAGCAGACTGTGTTTACTCCAGCCGGACTTAAAATCAGCAGAATTTGCCCAGATAAATAAGTGGGGAGCAGTTTGCTCTCCCAGAGCTTCCTGCATGTTGGCAGAGCAGACTGTGAGAATTCAGGTCTACCATGCATGTCTGAGAGGAGGTTTTGCCTTGAGGTAGTTTGACTGTTAGCCTCCGTGCTGTATTTTTTTTCCTGCATGGTTTGCTATTTTTGCATTTTCTGTGTGGCTTTTTAAGTTTTTAGTTATGTGCTTGTAGCTGCAGTTATTTAACATCATTTGTTGTGCCAAATGTTTTAAGACTCCATGTAATTGTCATATTAAAGGATCAGACAGCAAAGGACAAAGCACTCCAGCACATGGCAGCAATGTCATCAGCTCAGATAGTCTCAGCTACTGCTATTCACAACAAGCTGGGCCTGCCAGGAATTCCCCGTCCTACATTTCCTGGGGCACCTGGGGTAAGTTGTTAGCTGAGTCCCGAAAAAATCCCTGTATTCTCTAACAATGTTCAGTAGAAAACTAAGGCTGAATGAATGGATTAATGCTTTCACTTGTCTTTGCAAAAGGATTCATGCTTGTTCAGAAATATCCAAAATCTTTCAACAGAGAAAACAACTGTGGGTCTGTTTGTTTGTTCTTCCTCTTTCAGTTTTGGCCGGGCATGATTCAAACGGGGCAGCCTGGATCCTCACAAGAGTAAGTCTCAATATTAAAGTATGTTTCTATATGCAATGTGGGGCTGGCTTGTGCACTTTGCTGCCAGAGGATATCAATGAGGCAATAATTTGTGAATTTTTCTGAAAAGAAGGAAAAAGTAGTTATAGGGAAAGGAGGAGCCTTACAGTGATGTGAACTCACATTTGAAAAGTTGTAAGGGATCGCAGTCCTCGCAACTGAGGCTGAATCCCTAATGCTCACACTCCTTTTTCTCCCATTGCATGATAAGATGCAATGATGATGCCAGTGAAGCAACTAGTAAGGTTTTGCCTGTGAATAGGTTTCCAGCACACATACTTCCACCCTCTTTTAAATATCTGAGCAATACTGGAGGCAAGGGGGACATATTTTCCTGCAGGGCAGGAGATGACCTGTTAGTGGTCAGTGGGGTCACTGCCCCTTGGTAGCAACAGCACCTCACAGAGGAAGCCTTTGGCCCATCATCAGGTGTCATGTTTTTAGCCCTGCAATGGTCTCTGGAGCAACATTTCCCAGCCTTATTTTTCGAATTGTCCCCACCTTATTTCCTCGAGGTCCATGGGAGTCTTTGTGCCTCAGTACTTCAGTGTCCTCTGGATTTATTGGGAGGCAAAGCAATCTCCATCTGTGTCTGCTGTGATGCTTGCAGCAGGCAGGTCAGGTTTCCCACTGCATGACCGACCATGGACAAGCTCCTTGCTTCAGCATGTTGGGTGTAATTCTCATGCCCCCCTCTCTTGCTATTGCCTCTTTATTGTTTATCTGTTAAATATGTTATGTAAGGAAGAGATGTGTTTGTGGGTAAAGCTCGTTAACTGTGTATGTGACTCTAACAGAATTTACTGTAGATGGCATGGTGTATGATTTTTGTGTAACTGTTTATTCCAGTGTAAAGCCATTCGTTCAGCAGGCCTATCCTATACAGCCATCAGTCACAGCTCCCATTTCAGGTAATTCTTTCATTTATAGTCTCATTTAAAAAGACTTGAATTGTGTCCTGGGTGTGATGTATTAATTCCTGACATGGACAAAGCCACTACTCCATATCTAATGTCCTCAGTAGCCAAAGCAAAGACCAGTCCCGAACAAATACCAGTGTCCTAGTACCTGGTTATATATGAGGGAAAATCAGTGGGTTTGCGGTATTTTGTGTTTGTTTTTATGTTTTAGATGGGAAGCACTAATACGTATGTGATACGTGATCTCTAGTCAGCACTTCATATTGTAGGAAACTGTTTTGTAAAAAATGAATAGTAGTATGCATGTTTATATCTTAATAGCTAAATCTCGCTTCCATCTGTAACAAGAATAAGCCTTCATTTATTTGAAATTGAGGCTAAAACTGTTCCAAAACCTTCTATGTTTATCCTTAAGTACATGTCTGTGTATCTGGTTGTTGATAACTCTTCCCCTCCTGAAGGTCCAGCTCTGCCTGGTACCACTTTGATAGGTGCTTAACGTTTATTGTGACTTCCTTTGCCCCAGCTGATCAAGCCCTTTCCATGGCTACTTCCATACTCCTTTTCCCACACTGTTTTCATGCCTAATTTCAGGAAAGATTATTACTTCTTTGCAGATGACAACTAACTTTACATCTCCCTTGCCAAACTACACCATGCTTCTGACTCTGAGCTGCGGTTTTCTGACTCTTTCAATACTGTGTGTCGATTTTCTAACTTCCTGCTATACAATAACTAAGACTATCTTTCTGCATCCATAATTATTTCCTTTCTCTTGATATTCCTTATTTATTATATTGTTCTCTAAGTCGGACATTATCATCTTCTTTTATTCTTCCATGTTTTCTTTCAGAATAGGATTATTAGTATTTCTAAGTCAGTCAAAAATCATGCAGTTTTCGCTTCATTAGAATTCCTGTTCATGTCTAACCAGTCCCTTTTGTAATTCCCTGTTTCACACAAGCCTCAAACCTTCATTGCCTAAATTTGAGGTTTGGAGACAGCTCCCAAACTCCCACTAGAGGATATGGGCACACACTATCTGTGACCTCTCCCTGCTTCTCAAACCAGTTCAGGTTTATCTTGGTTTTCTAACCTTTCTTGTGCCTGTGTCTCTCCCAAGATCAGTTTCTGCCTTCCAGCCACAGCCTTTCTCTTCTTCCTTTACTGTTTTGTTTCCTTCTCATCTAATTTTCCATGATGAGGAGCAAGAGATAGCATTTATTCATTCTCTTGAGGTGAATTAGAAATGGTGGTTAACATCCCTTCTCTCTCTAGATCATGTCATTCCCTCTTTATTATCAATTTAAATTTTTCTTTTTCTTTTTAAAGTATGATTCAGCTCTCTACAGTAATTATTTATTATTATCTGTAATATAATGATGCCTAAAAGCTCCAAAAGAAGTCAAGGACCCAATGTGCAAATACATAGTAAGAGACAGTCCCTGCCTTGGAAAGCTTATACTATAAATAGGAGAGAGGAATTGAGAGTGGCAGGAGAAATAGGCAAAAAGAGAGGTGATTTACTTGTAACATGTGGCACATTAGGAGCCAGAAATGGAGGCCAGTTCTCCTGACTCCCAAGGCAGTAATATCTCCTCTGAGTCTTGCTGCCTGTTTCCAAGGAAGGGTCAGCTGTAAGTCTGCGTGAAGTCTCTATAAATCTCTGTAATCTAGTATATAATTTAAACAAAAATACTATGGTGAGTTACAACCCCAAGGAAACAAAGAAGCAGATCTTTTATTTGTACCAATTTTAGCGTACTGGGTTGGGACCTCTTTTACTACATGTTGTTCTGTGTTTTCCCTATTTTAAGTCATTCTGAATTCTTTCTTTGTTAAAATTAACATAAATGACCAAGGGGCTTCATGGGTGATTCCTGCTTACATTTAATTCAGAAAATATAAACTGAGGAACAATCAACTTCTTCATGAAAATGGTTCCTTTACTTTAGGATTTGAGCCTACGTCAGCTCCAGCTCCCTCGGTCCCTGCATGGCAAGGCCGATCGATTGGTACGACCAAGCTCAGGCTGGTGGAGTTTTCGGCTTTCCTTGAACAGCAGAGGGATCCCGAATCAGTAAGTGTTGCTCTTGCGTCCACTCGGCTTTGGCTTTTCTTGATTGCTTCCTACTCTGAGTATGCTTTCCAGGGCTAAGCCTGATGGCATACAGCTGGTATTTCTGGGTTCCCTACTGCTCAGCATAATATTCCTTTCACTGTGGTACCACATTTTCCTTTCTTGCCCTCTTTTTCTCCATTTGCTGAAGGGAGAGGCCTCTCTGAAAGCAGGCATGGTTCGCTATGCCTCACTGTTAACCTGCTTTTGCAGTTGTACCAAATTGCATCATGTTTTTGGCAATAATTCAGTAACTAAAGTACAAGTTACAACTTAATCTGTTTACTAGCAGAAACAAAATTTAGAAATTATGCATGGCCTTTTAAAAATCTGATGTTAGGTTTATCCTCTGGGTATCTTTAGGGTAGTCCTTTTTGGTTCAAGCCTTCCACGTATATACCATTCATCTGTATCACTTCTTTTTTTTGAGGTTACCTGTCTAATCTCCAGTCATTGGGTCTTCCTTGATCTTGTGTCTTAGGGTCCAATCAAGGTTTTGATTCTTTTTTTATTTTAGTTTAGTTTAGTTTTTGCTTTATTTTATTTTTGTTTGTTTTCTTATTTTTGTTTGCTTTCTTTTGTTTTTTAAGGAAGATTTTGGTTTTGTTTTGTTTTTCAGTCTTCATACTGTTCCTGCAAGGGTAGTTTGTGAAGTTGGCTGTAATATTTTATTTATTCCAGTTAGCCTTGAACCTTTATATTAATTATGATGTGTTTACCACAGACATTTTTGAGTAGCCTAGCACAGTTTCTACTGTGTCACAAAAAAAATCAAAAGAGCTTCTTTCAGCTCGAACATGAGAATTTTTATTGATATAATTTCTGAAAAGCAAATACTGTCATGAATGGGCAATACAGACAGGCCATTCTTGTTCAGATTCCTGGTACAATACAGTAGCTTGGAGCAGAGAGAAGCTATCACTTGCTCTTTATAGTTAAGTATTGGAAACCATAGCATTTAGAGGCTCTGGCCAGAGGTGTTATCCAGGGACTGTTTACCCTGCATAATGGAGACCGGAGACATAGCCCAGAAACCTTACAACAGAGGAATGCTCCTGGCAGAGAAACATCCCAGCGAAAATATACCATATCTCAGCTATTCATGTACTAAATATGTGGCGGTGTGCTGAGTTGCTGAATGTCCCATTTTGCCAGGTTCAATTAACTCTGAGGAAGGAGGCATTTGGCAGCAGGTACCGTTACCTCAGCTCCCGCCTGGCGGTTCGGTGTCCTGAGACCCCGCTGCCACCTGGGAGCTCCTGGGGCCCCCATGCCCATGCTCTCCCGGCAGCCCTGGCTCCTGTGGGCTGCTCCAGGCAGGCTGCCGCCACGGTCACCCAAGTGCCTTCCCGGAGATGAAGGGAGCTGCACCCACACTGCTTCTGTTCTCACCACTGTTGTGTTTTGTCTAGTGTGTAACTTTACCATACGAGTGTTTCTCATGTACCTTATGCACATCCCCTCTTCCTGCTGTGGGGGCAGGATGCCCCCAGTCATCAGCCAGAGCTCCCTGTGATGCCACAGCCCTGTGGCATCATCCGTGGCCATAGTGTCGTGGGTGGCATCAGCAGAAGTACAAGCAGGACCTGCACCCACCTCCCCTTGTCCTGCCAGCTTCAGCTTAGTGTCTTCCAGGCTAAGCCACAGCTGGAACGCCTTCTGTACTCGAGCCCCAAGTTCATCCAGACAGAGGTTTGTGTTTCTGATGCAGAAACGCAACATCCAGGTTTTCTCATCGGGCAGCCTTATCAAAACGCAGCTTTCAGAGCCCGTGCCTCGGTGACCCATCTCACGTGCCCGCTGATTTGTGGGTGCTGCCATCCCCAGGGTGCCACATGGCAGGACGCTACGTGTGCGCCTCCAGCTTATTGGGAGGACAGGATGTAGCCATGTAAAAATCAGCATTACTGCGCTGCATGCGAATGAAATAGCAATTCAGTGATTTTGATTGAAGGTTTTGCCAGGGCCTAAGTATGCTACCTAATGATCCTTTTTCTAGGAAGCCTTTAGGCTTTTATAATGCAATACTATTTGCAAAATCCATGGGTTTATACAGTGTAGATCCTCTGTGTGTCTTCATGACAAAGAGGGTGAGTGAAGGAAGGAGTTCAATGAACGAGTAACTTTTACGTATTTCCCTCTGAGAAAAATCTCCCTCAAAACAAGTACACTCCCACCAGGTAACGTGTGATCCCCCGTGGCACCGCTGGTGTCCGTGACATGAAACCAGCTGAGTGACACGGATAGATTGGCAATGTGACTGATGGACTGGCAGTGACGGGACGATGCTGCCTGGGCAGCAGAAGGTGCCGCCGCGATGTGTGGGCCGGTGGCTGGGGACGTGCTGGGGCTCTCGTCTTTCAGGCAGGTGCAGACAGCAGGGAAGGCAGCGCTTCCACGTGCGTGGCAGAGGCGGAGTGGGGGCCTGAATAGAAAACACGGCTACCCGGCATGGCCCCATCAATGCTGCAAAGCCGTTTTTGGAGTAAACTAATATTATTTGGAATTCCTGAGGGTGCAGGGAGGCCCACCGGCGCTTGTCCCAGCTTGCAAGCATAACTGCTGCGAAACCCATTTCGTAAATGCGGGAGGTTTACTAGAGAAGCAGAAATGTGAAACTACCCAGACTTGTTTTTTGAAAACTCAGAGTCTTACGTGCTGTAACATTGCAAAAATAAGGCACAAAGAAAATTCAATTTCTCGTCATGTACGAAATCCCCATTTAGATCATTCTCTATCCCTGCGCTGCAAGCACTGCGGGGAGCCGAGGGCTGAGCCCCCATGGGCAGCGCATCACCACGCTGCTGGGGAAGGGGAGGTGCGGGGGGCCGGGGGCACCCAGGGCCGGGCAGGAGAGACGTCCCTGCAATGCCACCTTCCTGCTCACTGTGCTGCGGCAGTGGGCACGTAGGAAATGCCAACTGTTTGTTACTCCCTGGCTTCTGGTTACCCCGTGTTGCACTCTTCAGCTTAATTGTTTAGCTCCAGTTGAGTAAGTTTGATCATTGGATATGATCCTGAAGAAGGACATAGGGAAAAAAAAACAAAAACCAAGGCAACACAACTGGTTCCTGGGGCAAACGCAGAAGGGCGCTGGCAGGGGAGACGCTGGGCAGAGGCACGGGAGCACGCCTGCCTGCGGGACTGCCTCAAGCAGCCCTGCCTTCCTTCAGCCTTCCCCTTCCCTAGCCAGAGGCTTTTCCAGCAGCCACCAATAGCTCTCCACAGCCACGAGAGCCAGCCCCAGCCTCATTTAGCACTGTTGCGGAAAATATGAATTCTGACTGCAGTTCTATACATTTTTCTTTGTGTTGGTGAAACATTTTATTGCAGATAAGGTTTGCACGTCATAGAAAGGATTTTTTCAATTACTTCTTAAACACCAAAATTGGCAAGCCAAGCAAGATGTGTTTCATGCATATGAAGTCCTGTACACGTGCTGTGGTTGCAGCATCTCCTGTACACCTTTGTGCCTTTGCTGACCTCAGAGATGAACATACGTATATGCTTATGAAAAAAGCATTCTCATATATCTTCTGAAAAAAAGATAGGTGTATGTTCATTACATTTCTGACTTTCAACAGGAAGTGACACAAAGTATTATTTTGATCAAATGCATTTCCAACATTTTATTAAGAAAAAGACAATTCCTCCTTCCTCCAACCCAAAACCAGGCCAGAAAACCTGATACCGGTGGGGGCAAATAGACCAATTCCACCTTAAAATGCAACCTAGAAGTTTATTGAAAAGGGATTATTTGACGTGGTACCTGGGGCCAGGACTCGATGACCCTGGGAGGTCCCTTGCAGCCTATATTCCTGTACAGCAATTAGAAATTCAGGTCTGTCTGCCCATGCTGACTCCTAGCAAATTCAATGGGGCTGTGCATGGACATAAAGGTCCACCCACAGAGAATTCTATGTAGGAGTGGGACATTAAACATTTCTGGGGTTCTTCCAATGGCAATTGGTGTTTAAAAGTACAAAAGCCCCTCAATGTCAGGCAGTTATGTTAATTTAGAGTGGGCATTCTGGTGGGTCAGAAATGTGCTCCGTAGAGTCCTGTCACTTGTTGAGGGCTGTTGACTTCCTTCCCTTGCCTAGCCACAAAATTGCTCCATTTACAAAAGAAAAAAATACAGAAAGGAAACAATAAGCACCCCTCACTGTAACTCTGCATGGCAGTGGATCATCTGGAAAGACAAAAGATGGCACAGTTGCAAAATCTTGGAATACTGACTGCAGTTAAGGATGGGTAAAATTACTCCTCCTCTTACATGAAAATCAATTCAGTTTACAAATGTCAAGCTGTATTTTCCTTTTGTGGCATTTACTGCTCAATCATAGTTCTTAACTGGTGCTTAGAAGCTGCCCTTGTACATCCAAGCACTGGTGTTCCTTTTAGTTACCATTCATTGCCAACCCTATATAACTATATTCTCAACCAATTAACAAATTTACGTAGCAAGCTGTTGATTTCAAGGGAGGTTTTATTTAGTGGGGGCTTTCCATTTTTACTGTAGTAGTTCTGTGAAATTTCAGGACAAATCCTTGAACCAAGTATGCCCATGTTCCCCAACAAATACAAACTGAGCAGGCAAGCAGATTAGAAGGGCTCCAGACAATCGCCTGTTACACAAGAAGCTATAACATTCAAAGACTAACACTGAAGTGATAATAATTCCAGTTTCTCCGAAATACATTCAATCCTGCTTTCCAATCAAGAAAAAAAACTTGCCACCATCCAAAAAAAAAGCCCCTTTTCTCTCCCCCTCTTTGAGGTTTCTCACTCTTGCTGCCACATTCGACTGCAAGCACTTCAGACAGCTTTATATCTAAAATACCTTAGGCTTGTAAAGAGCACGGCTGATGGGCCTTTTCAGTATTAACCCACCTAACCAAACTGTCTGGTTGCGTTAGGTCCAAATTTCAAAATGTATTTTGAATAGTGGTGAAGAAATAAAATATTCTTTATGTTTTAATTCAGGTTTTATTGTTGTTGTAAAAGGGCTTTGTGAGCCCAGAGAGAATTGTGTCTGAGAACCAGAAAGTGAAAGCAATTGCGAAAGGGCCATAAAAACAGCCTGCCATCATTAGCCAAATGCAGTAAAATTCACCAAAGTTAATCAAACCACCTAAGTGATGAAAAATAAATGAGATCTTTTCAAAAGAAACCCTCCATCTTTGAACAATATTCATTGTTAAAAGCATTGTTTATCCTTTCTTTATTCCCCATAAGCAGTATAAAAAGCAGTTAAGCACTTCAGCCATAAGGAAGGCCGTGGTTAGCATCTTTGTGTCGTGAAAGGAAGAGGAAGCAAGCCACACTTGGACAAACATCTTGGAGTGGCAAATTCAGGATTTTAGGCCATTTAAATCTAAAATCAGACGAAGCTTAACAAAATGCAAGTGGCATTTCTTTTGACGGGGGAGCTGCACACTGTCTCCGGGCAGCAAATTTTGCACTGTAAAGTGTTTATCCTCAGTGTCTGTGGTTGGAAGTGCCAAGAAATCACTTTGGGGGGTCCCGTACTGACACAGGCTCCAGACTTGAAACCGCAGCGTTGCAGCAGAGCTCCCCGCCGGTGCCATTCCCGGGAGATTTCATGGAGACATGGCGGGTGGCCCGGGCCAGCTCCCTGACCCCAGCGCTTCAGGGGAGGGCGCTGGGTTGAAAATGTGGTGGAGTGGGCAGGGGGACTGAAGTCAGCTCACGCTAAGCACTGAGGGTGGGTGGAAAGACCACGGGGGCCTGACCATGCTCACTTGCTTTCTCAAAATCCTCCACTGCTGCTGCTGCTGAAAAATTCCCAGCAAAATAAAAAGTGCTGCTTTGGCAGACGCGCAGGGGAGCGGCGGCGGCAGCGCTGTGAGCACCCTCTGCCGGGCCCCGTGCCGTGGCCGCTCCCCAGCCCTGCCCGCCGCGCTCGCCCGAAGGCCGGGCAGTGAAAGGAGCCGCGACAGCCGCAGCATTCGCTGCGAGAGGCTGCATGGGCCCCGGGCATCTGCGGGGAAATGCGAGATCACGCGAATGTTCCCCGCGGGAGGGGACGGCTCCCCCGCAGGCTGCCTGCCCTGCCTGCGCGCCGAGCCCCCCGCCTCCGCCCTTGCACTTGCCTGGCATCGCGCCCGGCCGTGCCGCTGCCATGCCTGCTCCCAGCTCCTTCCCCTGCAGCTCCCCAAACTGAAAAGAAGTTGGGAAGTGTCCTCGTGCGTCTGCTCTGCGATGCAGCATTTAATTACGTGCTCACATGTTCATTTTCTCCTGCTTCATTCAGTGTAGATGTAATGGCCCTTCTTTGATAGGCAACTATTCAGCAGTTTGTTTTCTTCTGTTGTTGAAATGCGTGGCCCCGTGCCCTGCTTGCTGAGCACTGTCTAAACTCCTTCAAACAGAATTAATAATTTCCCCCATTTGCATTTCACAGATGTATTAGTGCAGTCATTTTTTAGATGAAGGGGTGCTATTGCTCACATCTGACAAACCAAGAAGTTCAGGTGCAAAAGAATGAATGGGCCACTGATTTTGAGGGTCCACTTTGTTTTGTCATGAGCCTGATTTTTCCAAACACTTAGCATTATTGAGAGCTTCCTATATTCAGGCATAATTTTCCCATCTGAGCACTCAGCACTTCTGGAATTGGGACCATGGGGTCTCAAATCAGGCAGGCCAGAACTGAACGATGCATCTTCACTGTTGCAGGAAAGCTGATGAACATGTGAGCACCTTGCCCAACCAGCAAGTCCCAGTTCCACACTGACACTCGGGTGGCAGCAGCCGGGAAGTGCTGGGCAGCATTAATCTGTCAGAGCTGGGGACTGTCCTGCCTCTTCTGCAGCTTTCTGCCTCGCTCAGCTCCTACCTCCCCATTCCTGCAACAAGAAAGTCGTCCGAGATCTCCTTTCACAGCACATTCCTATTTCAGTCCCTGAACAGATCCAGGCAGGAGACTGAAAGGGTGGAGGTCCTTGAAAAGCTAGGGAGACTATGCAGTTGTATCATAACATACAAGCACAGGACGGTCAATTGACATTTCTCATGAAAGTGTTAAAAACCTTAACAGCAGGAATTGGTAAAGACTCCAGTTACAGTAGTAGAATGTTATAAATATAAGTCCCAGTCTGCTTCAGTGGAGGACAACGGCAATGGCAATGAAATAGTCGGTTACTAGTGTTTTGGTAGAAATAAGAAAAATTGTTGGCAGAGCAACTGATTTTCTTACATCAGCAGGAAATTAAAGAGCGTCAGATTTACAAGATACATTGAGACAGCAGAGCTGCAGCTGGGTAGGGTACAGGTTACAGTAGCACGCAGACTGCTGATGTACGGGTGGCTGTTTTCTAATCAGCCCGCCCCGCCTGGCTCCTTCTCCCTCCAAGGGTGCAGTTGCTGCACAGGCAGCCATGCATTTTTAAAAGATGGGGTGGACCAGAACCACTGCCCGGGGCCTGGCACATGAGCAGCGCAGTTTTCTCTCGCCTTTCAGCCACAGCTCAAGCTGCCCGCCTGCCTTCCCCCCGGTGTCCCGGCTGAGCCGCGGCGTAGCTGGGCTGGCGAGGTGCTCCCATTTGGCCCCGCGGGGTGGGCGAGGCGGCCACGTCCCTGTCCTGCTCGGCCACCCCGCGGGGGCACGCGGTGTGGCTGCAGAGGCGGTCACAGCACCCTGCTGGTGCAGGATGAGCACCGGGCACACAGTGTGACTGCAGAGGCCATCACAGCACCCCGCTGGTGCAGGATGAGCGCTGGGCACGCGGTGCCCGCTCACCCACGGAATCACGCTGCGGCCATGGGTGCAGCTGGTGGGGGCAGCCCCCTTGCAGCCAGCGTCCTGTGCCCATGAATGGGGCGGCCCAGCAGAAACACCTGCTGAGGACCATATCTTGGGCCACCTGCCTTCCACCTTGCTCCTCATCCATGTCACCCAGCCTCAGAAGGGACCAGGGAGCTACTCGCCCCACCAGGATGGCTTTGTAGGGCCTTGCAGCCCCGACAGACAGGAGCAGCGTGGGAGCAGGCGTCCCAGCAGCTCTGCATGCCCAGCTCACCTGCGCCAGGGCACGGGAGAGTTGGCTTCGCTGCCGTCTGCATCTCAGCCACCACGGTTTAATAAAAAACTTGGTCCTCTACAGGTTTGCCAAGGTTTGGCATTAGCTCCACAGGTGTGGGGAAGCGCAGGAGTGGCATAGAGAGCTGTAGCAATTTGCAAATCTTCGTTTCACAGACCAGAATGTCTGTTGTCATAGAATATGAGTGTAAAATTTGTGAGGAGCTGTTACAGATATATACGCTGGCTGATAAAACAAATGTAGGTGATTTGTCTTTGTTCTGCTCCAGCTTAAATGCATGCATCCCCTGCCATTGGCAATTTGTCTTGGTTCTTTTAAATTCCTAAGTGGATTATAATTTTTCTCGTGGTATTATTTGACAACAGTCATATTTCATGGCTTTACTGCATTCTTTGGATAGTTAGAATTTTTTAAGGAAGGGAGCTCAGTAAGAGGCGGCCATCTCCAGGGCATGTTGTGTAATGCAGACACTGAAGACAAGGTAGCTGGAAATGTTCTTTGTACTTTTTATGTAGTTTTTATCCTCAGAAAATAGAGGATTTGACCTATGGTGGTTTACAGCAGCTGAAGCATGTTATTGCCCCAGTGCCGGATGGAAATCCTTTAAATGCTACGGCATGAGTAAATTCCTCAGCACCTAATATACTTCAATGACTGGAATACACAGGCTAAAACAACAGTGAATTCTGATGATAATGAGGAAGTTTTTAAGTTTTTCAGGCACTAATGGGCTCAAAAATACAGGCATACAGCTTAGCTTATTTGCTTCTATCTTCACCTAAATTCCTGTCATGAATTATATTTGTATGAAAACTATAGGGATCATTTCAGTACCCATTTACTCTGCTCCTAATAAGTTGTCATTTATTAGTTTGTAGAAATGTGCCATATCTAATTAGGTTAGTAATGATTGTACTTAGTATAGGAATTGCAGCAACATAAGGAGAAAATAATCACACATTGCAATGTCAAAATAAACATTTCCGTCCTAAGAATGTTGTCAGGTGATGTCATACCATCTGTCCTACTGTACCCGTTCAGAAATTTTGCTGCAGCAGCATCTGGTACTTTGGCAAGCTCAGCAGACAACTGTGGTAGCTTTACAGCTGCCTTTAACTCTGCTTTTATATTCGAGCAGCATAAAGACTTCTTGATCTGCTCTGTGTTCCTATAAACGCGATTTCTTTTACTGAAGTTTGGATACTGAGCAAATAGTACATTTTCCTGGTTTGCAGAATAAGGTACATGTAAATTACCTTGGGAAATTGCACTTGCCAATTGGTACAATACAGCTCGCCCATCCTCCATCACTCCACAGCAACCTTCGGGCCTGGGAGAGAGACACATTTTGGGGGAGGACACTTGCCTGGGCACAGGAGAACCTGAGAACTCAGTTCTGTTCCAATAAAAATGTGGTTATTTATACAAGCTGGAGCAATTCCAGCAGAGAAGACTGAGAGAAAACAATCTCAAAATAAGTAATAATCTGGTAGTTAGTGGAGGGGATGTTTTTTCAAGCCGTTACTCTGAATGAGGGAGAGCAGAGATGCTTGGAGCATCTCACATCCCCAGGGACAGCACTCCTAGGCAGGTTAAGGGTTTGCAGGGGAAGGAAAATGTTTTGGTTTAATTTTTTCAGGGAAGGCTCAAGTGCCTACCTCCACCAGGGGAATTCTCATCATTCTCCTTGAGAAACAGAGAGATGTTGGCCTGATCACAGCTAGGCTTCCATCAATGGCCATGTTAGGTGACTCAGCCCATGCCCCATCTGCCTGCATTTTGCTCTTGGCTAGCCTAGGAGAGCAACAGGAGCAGGTTTCTGGAATCCCTTTCTTGGGTTCCTGGCAGTTCCCAGATATATGGGACACCAATGCATTTTACTGAGATCTAAGTTTTTCAGTAGGCAGCAAGATACCTAAGAAATGTCCAGCATGACTTTTCTTCATTTAGTCACAGTACTGCAAGCTAAATAGAGACGACAGTGTCAAAAAACAGAAGTTGGAGCCATGGTACTTTCTCATATTAATTTGCTTTTTTTGTTTTGTTTGTTTTTTTCGAGTTAAAATGTCTCCTAAGTCCACTTTTGCTACTGCTGCCTAAAGTAAAATGCTAAATATGACTGCGGACACTGTTATGATAATCACTCGTGGTTACCAACCAGGCCAATGATTTCCTGCATCCTTGTGTAAATGATCAGCTCCAAAGCTAGACCAGTACCCGCATTCATTGGTATATTCACTCTGCACGCATGCATTCAGCTCCCCATCCACGCGTTTATTTCTCTGCCATACATTTTCCTCTTCATGGTAGAAACAACTTCTTTGACCAGCTCTGTCCCTTTTGGGCTCAACATGCCCTAAGTAAAGGCTTAGTTTTCTGCTTGTGCACAGAAGAAACTGGGATGGAATTATTTCGAAAGAGGAAAAACCATGCAACTGGTGCTCACATATTTGATGACTTGAACTCAAGACTTGCTTGTGCAAACACCTTTACACAGTGTTATACTTGCCTTTCTCCTTCCACAAAACAAAAAAATAAATACAACCCTGTAAAAAGCACAGACTATATCTCATTTTTGGCCACAAACAGGGATGAGTGTTCCCTGATTCTAAATTCGGATTTCACTTTGCTAGATGATTTTTAAATAGATTTCAATTTAATTTCCTAAGTACAGAAATCTTGCTAGTCCATTTCCTTGTCCCCAGAGTTTTGGACATCTGCTAGGGAAGACTCTGCTTACACTGAAGGAAGGCTCTGAGTGGCTGTCCAATTAATTTAGATTTGTCATTTCCATTTGTTCATTCAGCAGGTATATTGTAAACAAAATAGCTTAAATGAGGTCTGCTTCGGGGTTTTAAATATTTTATTTGTGCTTACCAGTTGGGAATTGCCCCTTATATACAGCATCTGTTCAATATGACAGGGTTTTCTAGTGTTCATTGACTGCATATCAGTTTGCCTTTAATTGAGTTAGCAAAATGTTTTGTGATCTGCATGGTTAAAAACCCCAATGTTTAATCACGCCACTCTCAAGCTCTTTCAGTCTGCTCGTGTGATGCTGGGAGCTGCTGGTTGACGTGCGGAGGGGGCTTTGCGGTTCACCTGCCGTTTGCATTTCAGGTGCTGAAAGGTGCTCTCGTCTTGGGGAAATGACAGCCCCTAAAACACTATGTTGGACTCAGTGGGGGCTGCCATGGGCTCCACTGGGCCAAGGATTTCCCCCTAAACAGGAAAGGGGCTGCCAAGGTGATTCCCGTGATTATAATGTGGTGCGGCGGATGAAGCTAAGAAGGGAAATGGAATGGATGAAGCTAAGGGAAATGGAAGCAGATTGCATTTTGGCACAGATAGTGGTCAATGGCGCTCATTCCCGAGGGAAGTTGTAAAGGTTGGCTCTTTAATATTACATGGGTCAAAACACTGGAGGGCATACAGTGAGGTCCACTTCTACAGTGACAGCAGCACAGAGTGACTGGCCTTCTCATTATTGTCATTCTTAGGTGAAAAGAAACTCCCTTCCACCTTTCTTTGTTAAGTGCTGTCAGCATATGCTCTAGATAGAGGTTTGCTGTTTTTTCAGTAGACAAACAGAAGGTGCAGGATGTGTGGCACTGACAGAAATCTAGGCTCTGAAGACATGGGATTTTAAAAGGCACGGCTTGAAGAGGCAGAAGTAGGCTTTTCTCTAGAGCATATCCATCTTATTACGCACTGCGAAAGGGCTCTTTATCACCTTGCTGCCGCTGGGTCTTTCAGTGTAAATTACTCCCTTGAAGATGACCATGTTTTGTGGTTTGCAGTAGGGACACAGGTTTTTTTGATGTTGACCCTTGCTCACAAGGGGCTATTCCACAATCACTACAGTTGTTCACGGAAATCATACTGCAGAAAATCATAGTCCCAGGAGTAATGTGCGAGTCATTTAATCCATCAAAGCACGCTACCTTCCGCAGGAACACACGCAGACCCGTAGCTTAATAAACCTCTGTTCTTTTTGTACAGCACTGATTTTCCTGTTTCTTTCTTGCAGTACAATAAACACCTCTTCGTACACATTGGACACGCTAACCATTCTTACAGTGATCCGTTGCTTGAATCGGTGGACATTCGTCAGATTTATGACAAATTTCCTGAAAAGAAGGGCGGTCTAAAGGAACTGTTTGGGAAGGGGCCCCAGAACGCTTTCTTCCTCGTAAAATTCTGGGTGAGTAAGACATAACATGGAGAACCTCTCTTGTCGATAAGGTCTGTGTTTAGTATTTAGCACCGTTCGGGCTGTTCATGGAAATTTCTTCTCTCGTCATTTAAAAGTGCAAAGCTGTATATCCTTCTGGTAGGTCACTGGCCCAAAGCCACTCTTGTTGGCAGCTCTACAAGACGTCTGTGTTGCAGACGACATGCAAGGGCAGATGCGTGCCTCAACTGTGCTTGACACAGCTGCTGGGCAGGAGCAAACAGGTAACGAGAGCCCTTGTTTGTAAATGGGGAACTGCCATCTAGTGGTCCAAGACCAGCCAGGGAAGCAGCGGAAATGAGACTTTTTAGTGTTTCAAATGTTGAACTCTTGCCAAATGCAAATAATACAAGTATCGGTCCTGAGATCAGCCCACTTTCACAGACAGGACCAAGTAGGACTTGAACCAAGTGTGCAGTAGGATGATCACAAGCTTGGGAGGGTTCCAGGTTTTTTTTAACAATTTTTTTCCTTGCTGGAGCACATCTGCCTTCCCCTTGCCTATTTGTTAGTAAGCCATGGGACTCTGCTCCAAAGGTTACATCTACGCATGAGTTGCAAGCAGGAGTGAAAAAGAATTTGAATGGAAGGCTGAGATGTTGGAAAATATCTTGATCTAGTTTTGATAAATTTCATTGATACACCAGCTCTTCTTTGTTGCACTTGCAAAACCCCATGGTGGTGATGTTACAGGTTCATCCAAGAAGATCATCAAATCTCCAGGCTGGACCTTATGCTTACACTGAAGATTTTTCTACTCATGAATTTGTTGGGGGCTTTTTTGTGATATACTTCTTTTCATACCAGCAGATATCATCTAAACATTTTAAATTTGTCTTTTAAAGCCTCCTCAGTGAAAGGGGTATATTCAGGGACTAATTACAGAGTTGATGCTGAAACCAGAAAAGGTTGATCTGGAAGCACTGCTTATGATTAGATTTCCTCGTGTTTGTTGTCTTCAGTTAAAGTTTGTCGTTGTGGCCTGAAATTCTGTCCAACTCATACGTACCCCTGACTTCACATCTTGCCAAAAGTTTCTGTGGCACCAGATATGGGAACTGAGAATGAGGGAGACTCTTTTCTCAAATCTGGGTGCGGAAGGGATAAACCACTGAGCAGGATCTGTGCTGGACTGCAGAAGAAACCCATTGAGAAATTCATGGAGCTTAAAACTGGGAGTGGGAGCTGTAGACCAAGTGTTTGAGGGCTGGCTGAACAAAGAGGCCAGGAACAGGAGGCAACAGGGAACTGGAAACTGAAACACAACAGAAACCAGGAGCCTGGAAAAGGCAGGTGAGAATATAGGGTCAAAAAGAGGTAGGGAGCGTGAAGAGGGAGCATTTGGGATAAGAAGCCTGTGGGAGAATGTAGGGATGAAGGTACACAGCAGAGACAAGGATGCAAGAAGTGGGACCAGGACAAGCATAACGGCAGAAGAAATCTGCCTGCAGAGGACTAGGGCTTGGAGGTAAGGGTCTATAACCACTGAGTACATTTCCTCGCAAAACTTGGACTTGAACCAAGGACCATCATCTCACCAATCCATTTGGCATAAGAAATACTTGTGAAACCCACTGGCAAAATGAACCTCACCTTGCCTGCCTGTTCTCATCTCACACAGAGAATGACAAGCCTCAGACTACATTAGACATGGAAGCAGGAGAGATTTGTGTTGCATTCACTGATGTATTGTATGTTCTGCTTCTTCTCCATGTGGAAACTGATTTTCAGGTGTGCTGAACGCTCAAAGATTATCTAAAGCTAGTAGAGAGCTTCTTTGGATCATTAATGTCTGTGATGTACTCACGACTTTATTTAAGTACCAGCCTTCTCTGCTTGATCTCCTACAAGCAGTGCACACCTTCAACCCTCCTGCCTCTGTTCCCCAGCTGTAATATGGAGGTGATGCCACCCCTCCACCTCAGGTGGTCATTGAGAAATCAAACTCACTGACCTTTGTTAAGAAAAAAGATAATGCCATGCAGAAAACCTTTATCAAATTAATAATTCTATATTCAGCACAGATTTTGAGGAGTGTGCAGGAAATAGGGACTGGGCCACACTGAATAATGCAAATAAAGAGAAATATTGTATAGTTGCTCAGCGGACAGTCGTGTAGCTAAAGACTACATCATGATGCAGTTCAGCAGTCAGGATGTGCAGGCAACTTCAATCTAACATTTCCTAACCTTGCTGTGCCTTCCAACTTAATGGTCTTTTAATGCAATTTTGTGTTGTATTAACTTAGAGATTAAAAAACATACAGCGCTAACATCCTTCTGAGTTGTACATTAAAAATGTGGTGGGAATGCTTTCCTAAGCCATGACCTTAAAATAGGCTAGTGGATTTTCTTTCTCATTGGGCATGCAAAGGCAGAGGGAGGGTGCCAGGGGCAGTGTTTGGGTGTAGCAAGAGTCATGATGAATGCTCCTCTAGGAATAGACTTCACACCAGTGCCCACACAGCTAGAAATATATATGTAGGAAAAACAGAAGATGGCTGTGTAATTAGTCATGAGAATTAGATCCTAAACTGTCAACTCACTGTCCTTTTCTTAATTTCTTTCACCCGAGTGGGACATTTCTTCAGGAAAAAAAAAAAAAAGACACTTGCCACTTTTGTGGGGAGCCTTGAGAAACTGTTCTACAACAGTCATCTACTACCAGTGCAAACCTGGCAAAGGTTGTTGACAGTCTTTTGACTCTGTTAGTAACTTCCAGTTTAGTAATGTGAAAGCAGGTTAAATTCTGTATCTTTGTCCTTTCTTTTAAATTCAGTATCCACTTCTGAAGCAGTATCCACTCCCTCTGTATCATCCACTACCTCCTCTTACTCCGAAAGTTCAACTTCCCCAAGGTTCTGTTCATTGCTTTGCTTATTCACAATATCCTCCCTCACCCTATTTAACTCTTTCTCCCTTTCCATCCTGTTTGTTGTCTTCTCTGTCTGTTACCATTTATCTATTGATAGTTTGCTCAGCACTGTAAGCTACTGAGTGCACCCTAGCAGTCAGTGTCCAGTGATTTTCCAGGTTTTGGTGGAATTTGATTGTAATGTGAATAAAAGAGGAATAGGAATTTGTGGTGGGTAAATATGAACAGGTGGGAAAGCACTGCAAGGAGACTCAGCAAAGGAAAACCAGGGACTGTGAGTAAAAGGAGTCAGGGGAAAGAAACCAGAGCAGGAAAACAGTCAGATGCTGTTGGGTGTGGAAGAGTGAAAGCAAAGGTGAGGGTTTGATGCCAGAAGGGGTGGTGAGCCTGTAAACAGATTTATTGGCATGTCCCTGGCAGTGGCAAAAAGGATGTTTTGTTTAGTCATTAAATCTAGTGTGCAAAAGAAGGATGGGAAACAAAAAGACCAGGAAGGAACATTCGCATTGAGGATGACCAAGGCAGAAAGTAGCTTAGCTCTGGTAGCTGGAAAGAATATTCCTTGTGCTCTTTCCTTTGTAGTTCTGCTTGAGGCTTCTGAGCAGCATGGTTGCCTTTCAGTTTTCCTGGTGATAAAGGTAATAAGGTCTGATTACAAAGTGAGAGGGAAGGGTCTGAGGTCTTGCAATAAGACATTTGGCAACTGTGGAGTTGACTTTGCAAAGCATTACAGGTATTGAGTACAAAACAAAGCTGTTTTGCTTTGCAGAGGTTTAATAGTTCATACCGATTGTATCTCCTGTGAGATACAGCCTGATGCCAGGAGTGGCTAGCCTTCTGGCCTCAGCCTTGGTGACACATCTGGATGTCACATTTTGGGGCCTCTTCCTACCTGACTGCGCAGGAGGTTTAAAAGGAAGTGACTTCTCTATTTATGCCACCTCAAATAACCAACCTCACAGCCTGGCTAAGCAATTTCCAGGTCCTTGTCTTGTACCTTGAATGCAGTGAAGCTTTTCTTCTGTTTATCCCAGGTCGTCACTGGGAACCAGTTCAGGGAAGTCACCTGAGAGACAGGCTTTTACTTTCTATGTTATGCACTCAGTACAATGAGCAAATAAGGAACAGTGTGCCAACAATATGGCACAGGAAATTTGTGTGACACGATGATATGAAACTGGAGATTACAGGGATATAAAATTAAAACAGAAATAAATGTTCTTAAATAAATGTAAAAGTTATCTCCTGAAACACTGACAAGGAATTCAGACAAGGCTTCAGAGTATCTGCAGATGAAACCTTTGCCTGGGTGCAGGTTGAGTGCACAATCCTGCTTCTGTTAATATTGTCACTAACAAAATAATCCCAATCTATGTAAAACAAGCAGGTATGATTTGTGCCATCTAATCTTAATCTGAATGAGGTCAATATACCTGTTGGTTAGTTTGTGCTTGAACTGTTTTTGTGACTTGTGAAAAGCCCCAAAGTTTTCTGGTCTTTGAATTTCTCATCAGCCTATCTAAAGCTAAGTCAACATACGTTGCCTCTGTTGGTTTCTTCTATTGGTTAACGTTCCACTTATATCGTTTTCTAATTCTGTTTCTAATGCTTATCTGCTACTATTCATAAATTATCTAACACTAAATAATACTCTTAGGCCTCTTGAAAGAGTAGAAGTAAATGCTGGATCACACCTCCAGCTTTATGCCAAAATGTTTCTAAAACATTACTGCTGGCCTTGCCTTCTTGGCCCCCAGGGCCGGCTGCCCAGCGCTCTGCCCCCAGCTCTCCATTTCTCTTGCACGAAGTTCACGGTACACGTCTCCACATCTCCAGTGAACGTGTTTCTTTCGACTCCGCTGTTATTAGCACATACAGCTCCATTGTCTCCGGCAAGGGCAGTGTGCTAGGGCTGACCCCTGTAACTTACCCCTGTCTAGCACTAGGTCACCTGGCACCACTTTTTACTGCTCAGAGGCCTTTTGACATTAATTCATCAGTGCATGTCTGTCTGATGCAGCCTAGACTAAATTCGTTTTCTGTTTTAGGTAATTATTTCTCTCTCACGTTTTGCCTTGCTCTCTGCAAATTCTGAGGCAAGGATTCTGTTTCTGCTCGACTTCTCTGTCAGCTTCAGAACTTGTGCAGCGGACTCCGTGCCTCTGTTGGGATCCTTAGTGTTGTTGTGAACACACCTTTCAATATTGTGGCCATGGATTTTGTGGATCTTGACACTGACAAATGCTCTGTGCCAAGCCTGAACTCTGACTTCTGCAGCTACAGGAATAGACATGGGCAGCAAATATATCTAAAAGGAGGAGGGATGTTTTCTAACTAGTGACACAAGAAAAAAGCAGCTGATACAAATTAATATTGGGCTTTTGGGCTTTCCACTGATCTGCGCCACTGGCTTAATTTTTTAAGTGTTTGCAGGAGCTTGAGCTGTTCTTCAAACTGAGGAAAGCTTAGTCAGAGCCCAGCACAACTCTGAAACAAAGACCAAAACTCATCTGAAGATGCGTGGATGATATTAATTGATGTTTAAAATGAATGCCTCTATTTGCAGGAATCAGCAATGCAAACTAGGAGTTTTAGAAAGTAATGCATATTATAATTAGGGCAAGCTTTTAAAGATGCTTTGAAGTCCTAAACATTTTTGAAATTCAAATGTGGGATGGAAATAAAGGAATCTACACAATAAAGGGGCATTAAATTATGTCCCCCAAAATTTCACTGTTTTATAGATGTAAATATATGCCATAATTAGTGGTAAGTAACATGAGGAGGATGGTTAAGTTTATTCCCATTCTTATTCAAAACAGCTGTGGCATGAAAAATAATGCTCCTTCTCTTTGTGATACACTGGAACAAACAATTTACCCATGTAATCAGTGTTCAGAAATGGCTTGCGCCTGTGGTCTCCTCCCACCCCCCCCGAATTTATCCCCGTGTGCCTCCAGCAGTCTTAAAAGGTGCAGAGATTCTTTGTGCCCTTCATTTAAGCACACACACACAATTGTGGCTACTGCCTTTTTATTTTCTTCCTATTTTTACATGTAATTCCTATTGCACAAGCCAGAATCTTGGATTTCCCTCCACACGCACACGGACACACACGCACACTCGCCAGCTTTGACTGGCAAATGAGCTGCAGCTCACAAATGGGAGCTGTAATGTGAATGGGGCTATGGCCAGCATGCAAATGTATGCAAAACAAATTAGATATGGAAGAAAGCAGACATCCATTTTCTTTCCTGCATCACAACCCTCTCGGCACAGGGAGCTCACGTGGTGCGTGTGGAGGACCCCTCCACCAATTGATGCAAGGGCATTAGCGCTTGAGCCTGGATAATGAGTGGAAGGGGCCGAGCAGCTGGGAAGCCGGAGCAGCTTGGCCTGTCCATCACCAGCCCAACCATGTGGCAGACCTGGACGCAATTCCTGAGCTGCAGTGTAACGCGCAGTGAAGCGTGCCAGCAACCCAGATGCTCCCGTTGGAAAAAATTGCTTCACAATTTGGAATCTCTGCTCTTTGATCACTCTTTGGAGAGGAGGAGGGGAGGCACGATGCGGTCATATGAGTAACACACCTCCCTGCAGTCAGCAGTCATTAAAACCTGTATGCTGTTAACAAATGACCTTATGTGCTTAATGTTAACTACTGAATGCCAGCGTAAATTGTTCTGGCCCTCCCCAGAGCCCACTGTTTCCAAAAGGTGCTGTTTTCCTTCTACTCAGCAGAAAGAATTTAGGCTCTTCTCAGCAATTTTTGCTGGAGTTGCTTTTTTGTTAGCCAAAGCTGTTATTATTACACAAGCGCTCTACCCTATGCCCCCCGCCTTTAACGCAGTGCCTGAGAGCACTTAGGAAGTGAATGTGAAGGGGTTTGTTGTTTGTTTGTTTTTGAATATTTTTCCTCTTTATTTTGGTTGCAGCCAGCTCTGTTTTGGTGCTTGCTCTGGCAGACTGGCAGAGGCTTCTCCATGCAGCACGTGAAACACTTGGTACTCTTAATATGTAATATTTTTAGTGCTACCCTTTGACAACCTATGCTGTATTAATGAATTAATCATGTTCTTACACAATCATGTAGAAAGGATGCCAGAAAGCTGAGAGGCTCTCCCTCTCTCCTCCAAATGCATTCAGCTAATATATAGCTCAGCTCTTAGAAATGATTCAAGATTACTTCTAATTTTGAAAATCCTCACATCAAAAAAAAAAAAAAGAAAAAAAAGAAACAACATTTGTGTTTTTAAGTTGTTGGGTTTTCTTTTCCCCCTAAATTGTATTGATCTTCATATTTTACATGAGAATTTTCAATGAGTAACAGGCCTCCTGTTCATCGTATGTGATCACGCCTCCATTTTAAAGGTTATTTATCTGTATCTGCTACAATACTGCTCACCAACCCTAATTCCTGGTGCCACAGATCAAGAGCATAGCTGCACTAGAAGCTGTGCAGAAGGGAAAGGTTTACAGCCCAGGAAGCCTTGCAATCTAAGGCTAAAATGCTAGTGACCAGCTAACCAGAGACAGATTGAGAGTACCAAGGAAATATGGAGACAAAGCTGAGTCTCATGGGAGGCTGCAGACACAGTGCTCCAGAAGTTTGACTGTTGTCAAGTTTTCACAGGGATCATTGAAAAAGGAAATTATAAGAAAGTTAATTGAGGTTAAGAAGATAAAGTCATAGATGCCAATTTTGGAATTATTATATTTATTTAGTCTTGTCTCTCCTGTAATATAGGCAGTGAACCTCACTAAGTAATTTCTGCACCCAGGCAATAAGCCTACTTGACCTAGAGCATCCCTGTTAGTTAGATATTTAGGTTGGTTAAAAAAGACCCTAAGTAATGGTGACTTCACCATATTTCAGAATTATTCCAGCATTTCATTGCCATCAGGGATATCAGTGTCTGCCTTGTTTCTCATTTAGCTTTTGTGTAGCTTTAGCTTTTTGTCTTTTAATGTCCTTTCCTGCAAGATTTAATCTATCAGAAGACTCTTCCCCATGTAGCAACTTGTAGGCTATGACAAAGTCATGGAAAAAACTTCCCTTGGAAAAACTAAGTAGATGGAGTTTCATTAGTCATTCACTACAAAGGATGTTTTCCAGACCTGAAATCATTCTTGTAACTCTTTTCTGAACCCTTTCCAATTTTCCAACATCCTTTCTAAAATGTGGACACAAAAACTGGAGTCAATATTGTACTAAGAAGCCTGCTAAAACTGAATACAGAGGTAACAACACATCACTGTTCTGCTCAAATTTGCAATATATATCATTTTTGCAATAGGCTTTTTTTTTTTTTTTTTTGTATCATCATTACCTTTTGGGGAAGAAAAAGCCCCAAAATTTTAATTGTGACCTGCTTTCTTCAGTTTGAGAAATAAATCTTTGCTTCTCAATTGTGTGTGTTTAAATGACACCCTTGCTATGTAAGCCATACCAATACATTTAACAACTCCTTCACCATCATAATTCTCATCATTTAACCAAAGCTTTGTATTTTACCAGAAGTGATTGTCTTTCCTTCTTTTACAAATGTGTTTAGCATGGAAAAAAAAATCAAATTCCAGATTGACTACTTCCTTGAAGTGACATTCCCCTCTTCACAATACATGCTCCTTCCTCGTGTTCATGCACTCATCCTTTAGTGAAAAGATTTGAACCCTGGTTAAGGGACAAGATGTTTTAGTATGTTAGACTGGAGAAAAGTCTTTCATTATTAAAAGCAGCTTTGCTGAAGCCTTCATTTCAGAGTATTTGCTGTTGCCAACTCTTACCATTTTTAGGTTGGTGTTACACTTTTTGGAGGAGTCTTAAAGCCTCAGTGCTCAGCAGTTTGTAGTTGGTTGAACATGAAAACTGTTGCTTAAAAGGAAAACTCTTCCTTTCCTTGAAAACACCTCTATTGCATGCTAGACTCAAAAAAAAAAATCAAAGAGCAAATAAAGATAATTGTCTGTTTTACCATCATGGTGATTTTTTTGCAACAACATTGTGATTGCGTAAGAGTAAATCATGACAGCTGAGTGATAATTTCGAGTGTTCCTCATTCAAACATCAGGGTCCCAGCCTGTGTACACAGGATTCCTGGTGATTTCAGCAAGAGTTGGAAGAACTGCGTGAGTGATCAACTGGGTGCCAGACGGCAACGTGTTACTTTTCCAGGTTAAATGTCAAGTAATGTCGGTGGGCTTCGAAATGAGAAAGAAACAGATTAAAAGTTATTTTTTAATCTCTATAAGCAGATGTTATTGCAGGTTGAGATGCAAGGTCTATGTGGTTGATCTTTTTGACAATGTGAAATTGTGAGAACGGTTTTACTTACAATTTCTTAAATATTTTGCCCATATCTGAAAGAAAAAAAAAGATTTAATAGTAAAACTGTAATTGTGGTAGCAGTTGAAGTAACCACTTTTTAAGAGACTATTATAATTCCCAACAGTGTAATTGTTTTATGAGAAATACCTATTCTTCAGAAATTCCAGTGGAGCAGCTGTGACTGGGCTGATGGCTGCTACAGTTTTTCATATTTAGATATAACTGCAAACCAGCTGTGATGGCAAATTGCTTATTTACTATTAGCTCGCAACAATTTCTTACAGATCACTGTGAACACACAGCTTTAGCCATACATTAAACATTAACTGCTGACCTCATGCAAAACATCTGCAAGAAACAAGGTGTAATAGCAATAGGATTTCTTTCTGTTATGCAAAATACGTGACTATAAGGCTTTTTGTGTTACTGTGTGTAAACCTCCAGAGACTTCTCCGCTGATTAATTTACCAAAGCCAGCCTGAAGTAATATTAGACCTATGTCTTCTCCATACCACAAACCAGCTCAGTATTGCTATTATCAGCATATTGCCTCAGAAGGTTGTACCACAAATATGGACTGTAGGCACTAAGTAGAATTAATGAGTTGTTGCCTAGTTAAACATTAAATAGCAGTTACAAATGACCTGAAATATAGTGAAGGCAGGATTATGAATGTTCCACAATAACTAGTAAATAAACATACCTGTAAACTGCATTTTTAAAAAGCCTCCAGGTAGACAAGAAGGTATCTGTCAACATTTTTGTGTTACATTTTTGTATTAGCAATAAAAAGCAATAAGAATAAGTCGAGCTAGAACTGCAAGTGAAACAGCTGTGAAAGTGTATTCCCTGTGAAAATGCTTGTCTCAGAGTAGGTTAACAACTCAGATGATTCCTAGATGTTACGCTGCGGTAGCTGATCAGCTATTTCCACATAAAAAGAAAACCCTGCCCACTTTCTCCTTGGGCACCAAAGATGTCAGCAGAGCTAATGTCTGAATCAACAAATCCAGCTGTGGATATCTCTAGCATCTGCCTATGTCCATATTAGTGCTCTTCTAAGTTGAGGGCTTGTGAAAATGGTTTCATGATGACAAAGAGCACAGTGGCAGAAAAGCTTCAGTGCTGCTGCNGGGGGGGGGGGGGGGGGGCAGGATTCAGCATGTGACCTGTGCTGTTGCTTCGTAACCAAATTAATCATGCTGTGCACAAGACTTGGATTTGGATATAAATAATTAAAGGTAGAGCTGTTTCTCACTTGATCCTGCAAGTCTCAGTCTCTGGTGCTAGATATCAAAGGCAGCTGGCTAGTTATACAGACTGTGGACAGCTACTGAAAGAAATCAAATACTTCAGTAATATTTTATTGGTCCAGTAGGCACAGCTCAGAAAGCACACAGATAGCGTGAAGCCTGTGAACTGCGTCACACAGCTCAGGGAAGTTAAATGGTTTGCTGAATCAGGGCCAGATGGCCTGACAGAGTTTGTTAGAGATCGATTCCCATGTTGCACAGCCATCTTCCTTGGTCATGATGATTTCATTGTTTTAAGAAAGGAAAAGGATTTCATCTTTCTGCCAGACAAGGTCACCTGTAGCTGAGAGAAATGCTGGGTTCTCTTTTCTTGTTTAAAGTTTGAAGAAATCGTGGCTTCCCTAAGGTTTTTACTTCAGTGATTATGTAGGTACTTTCTTTGAGGTTTTCCATTGCCACTGTTGTTGCTATCAGATCCCTTATTTCTGAAAACAAGAACGTCGAGTTAATTACAGATTATGCTACTGACATTGTCAAATGAAAAATAAAATCTTCAACATCTGCTGCTTTTTCCAACAGGCTGACTTAAACTGCAACATTCAAGATGATACAGGAGCATTTTACGGAGTCACCAGTCAGTACGAGAGCTCAGAAAACATGACAATCACCTGTTCCACCAAAGTCTGCTCCTTTGGAAAGCAAGTAGTAGAAAAAGTAGAGGTGGGTGTTGGGATGGGCTGGGATGATTCTCTGGTTCCTTTGAATTTTACTTAGGCTTTTCTCTCTCATCTTTACTTTACTCTTACCTGTCTTTTCCTTCCCTCCTCTAATCCTTCCTGAAGGAGTATTTTCCTTCCCAGCAGTGTTTGGGTTTGTTTTAAATCATTGTGTGTCCGGTGACACTACAGTAAGTGAAATCCTCGCTCCCTGCTGCTTTGGAGCCCCTCCTCCATCCTGCCTGTGGCAACCTTCAGTGGGGAACCTGCAGCTGACATCAGTGCACCTGCCTCTGTCATGGCAGAAAAGTGCTGAAGCAAAAGTGCTTTTGCTCCCATTTCCAAATGCTTGGCTAGCCACATAGCCTGTTTGGAACCATGCTACAGTGACAAGCTACCTTTTGTCATCTAGATTTTTTTAACATTTCAAAGACATGGATGGTGTGCTTTGTTTCTTCTCTACCCATGGTTATCTTATGCGCAGAAAGCCATACTTTCCATGGTCACCAGCATCTTTTGAATACAAAGATGCACGTTTTTTTAATATGCAAGGGCCTTTATTGTTTACCTTTTCTTTTCTAAGCACAAAACTATATGGACTGGTCAGGTAGCTATTTGGTTTACTGTACAGCGATACTGCAGCTATTTAGCTTGTCTTCTCCGTACTAAGCCCCACACCCACATCTGTTATACGCAAAATAGTTTTTGTATGGGCAGTTAAGCCTACAGCTGCAGAGGTGCTGTATAGCTCAGGCAGAGAGTTAGCAGGTAGGAGTGTGGGTGTTTGTGGCTGAGACCCACTTTCTCTTTCTCCTGTCTACACAAATAAAAAAAAAACAGATATAGTATTCATGCTTTTGATCTTTCTTAAGTATCTTATTCTAAGTACACTTTTTTTTTTTTTAGACTGAATATGCAAGGTTTGAGAATGGCCGATTTGTGTACAGAATAAATCGCTCTCCAATGTGTGAATATATGATCAACTTCATACACAAGCTCAAGCATTTACCAGAGAAATACATGATGAACAGTGTGTTGGAAAATTTTACGATTTTATTGGTATGGACTCACTCTTTATTTTTCATTTCTGAAATACTCTCAGGCTTTGAATGGCTTGCTTAATGTGCAATATTTAGAGCCAGTTTCCGAATGCCTTAGTCATGTTGCTTACTAGACAAATCATCCCATTGACTTCAGAGGAATAGTCTTGGAATCGTGCACTATAGAAGCCAAGGATGAAAAGGAAAAGCTGGCTGAGAACATGAACAAACATCTCTGTTACTTTCCAGATATTCAGCTTACTTCTCTTATTTTTAATGCAAGTCTTTATTTGGTGTTTGTAGAGAGCCTGGGGCAGTAACTTTGAACCATCCCATTCATCTAATGTGTTCTCACTGAGATGCCAGATATAATACTGCAAATGTCGGTGTTAATTAGTTCTTGGGCCAGGAAAGCATGCAGTAGTGGTGAGGATACACCCAACAGGTGATCTAAAGCATGGAGAATGGTCTGCATAGTAGCCTTTAAGCCACTGTCATCCAGCTACCCTGCTTTATGACTGTGGCTTTGCAGTGGCACCTGGCCAAGCACTCAGAGCCACGTGGTGCTGCTGCCACCAAAGGATTCGGGCAGGGCTGAGGGTTGATGGCATGGGGAGGAGGTAGGGCAGCGAGCTCAGAGCCATGCAGTGTGTGAGCAAGGGGTGCACTCAGCTCAGCTGCCTTTTGGCAGAAGTACATAAGGGGACAAGGCTGCACCGGTTTCCCTTTGCTGAAGTGGGACTGAAGTTGGTGTAGGCTGAGGAACGCTGAGCTGATGGCTCACGGGTGGCAGCCAGGGTGGGATGAATCTCAGCGCCCCTGTGTTGGGAGCAACTGCCCCACAGCTCTGCCCCAGAGCACACACATTGTGTGAGCGCAGTCACAGAGGTCAATTTAAATTGCCAGAGACAGAGAGAGAGGAAGGAAGGGAGAGAAAGAGAGAGAGCATTTCAAACAGTGACATCTAAACATTGCCTAAATTAAATCAGTCATTTCTTCTTTTGGCTGTGGTGTTTTCAAGTTTTTAATATATTGTCTACCTTTTCCTTCCCCTCAAATAGGTTGTAACGAACAGGGATACACAAGAAACCCTACTCTGCATGGCTTGTGTATTTGAAGTGTCAAACAGTGAACATGGAGCACAGCATCATATCTACAGGCTTGTAAAGGACTGAGCAGTTATTTATATATACACTTCATTTCACTTCTTTATCAAAACACAGACTGTAAACCTCAACACTAAGTGGCAGTGCCTCTGGCCCAACTTTCACCCACATTTTTCTAAATCCTGTTTTAGTGAAGTCATTTTTAATGTGTTCATATATAATTGTAGCTGTGAAATTCTGGTACAGTTGTAAAAATTATTTCTAAAACTAAGTGTTCTTCAAATTTGTAAACCACAGTTCTTTGGGAAGACTGTATTTAAGAACCTAATGCCTCTGTCTGTGGAGGCCTATTTTTAATTCTGATAGAAAAATGTATGACAGAGCATTTGCCATGGGGAAAAACTGACAGCATTTATAAGAATTTATTTTGGTTTTTTTTTCCAACACAAAATACTTGTTTTACAATGCAAGTGAAATTGAAATGAATCTTTAGCTATAACTGTAAATGAGTACACAAAGTTAATAATCTTTATAGAATTATCTTTGTAACTAATTAGGGTGGAAGATATGGACAAATGTAATTCACTAAATTATTTTTTAAAATGAAACATTTTTCTGTTTGAAACCAAATGAAAAAATATAGCCTTAAGAAATGCCTGATAAGAAACAGACAGGTCCTAAAATTAGGCAAATTTTGTATTTTTTTCTCAATGCTAAAACTAATCTTCTAATCCATTAAACTTTCAAACAGGTATTGCAGAGAAAGAAAACATCATCCCTTATCCCTAACATATCTAGTGTATTTTAAAAGAATATAAAGTTGTATTGTACTAATATGAAAATTTGATTATTTAATGAAAAAGATGGCTCATTTTGCAATAAGTAGGTAAATACTGAAGATTTAGACTCGCATTATATGTAGTCTCATGTGTGCAGTTATATTTTATATGGACAACTATGTTTTCTAATAAGGTGAGTGAAAAATCTGCAACTCTGAAATTAACAGATGAATGGAAACAACTGACATTGCAACAGCATTGAGTAATTCATAAACTGAAAGCAAAACACTACAGTGTTTGAGAGAAGAATGCATACACCTCTGAAAGGATCAACAGCTTTAATATCTATGAGACGCTAGAAAATCACAACCAACATCAGGCAAAGAAGATTGGAAAGAGGAGATTTTTTTTCTCCTTTTCCTCTTTATCATGGTGCTCTTACACTTCTCCCTAGTTCTCTCTCCAGTTCCTAATGGCAAAGACCTTATATGAAACAACCATATACATACCACATGGAGTCTGATGTCCTTTTGCATCTGGATGTGGTAGTATTCATCCTTCTGATATATCAGGGAAGACTCCAGGAAGTGAAGTGCAGCTGGAGATATTTCAATACTGTAAAGATTCAAAACATGGATGTGGGTGTGAGTGATTATCCGAGGTACGCACATGTGAGATAAGTATTCTCATTCTTCCTGGCTAAGCCAGAGTGTTGCTCAGTTTCCTTTCTTCTGCTGCACACCCAGCACTGTCCTTCGGTTGCCCAAGCAGCAGTTGTTTCAGCAGGTGCTGGGCCAGCAGTGGGTTCTCATGAAAAACATTTGTCTGAAAGGCTGAGGACCGCCTGGCCAAGCACAAGTCACCTTAAAGATCAGTCCAAGTATTGGCAGAGAGTGTTCTTGGGAAGGTCCTTTGCAGCTCTGAATCAACAAAGTTAACAAACAGCTCCCTCCTCACTGCCCTTTAACAATATGTGCCCATGCACAATTTAAGTCTAGAATTTATTCCCAGGCAACAGTGCTGTGGTCTTCAAAAAAGCCACTCTTAATTTCTGGTTGTTTTATTTTTGTGTAGTACCCTCTGTTAGAATTGCCCATTATTGAATCATCTAGACTAGAATATAGCCTAGACAGGGTAGCAGGTTGCTGTACGTCTGCAGCAGACCACATTCACACTTAACACTGCTGAGGACTCACGTTAGAGGAAGATGCAAACATCTGTTAGGGGAAGGGAGACTGCTTAAATTCCTTAGCCCGCCGCTGACCTAGCTCCAGTAGGTGGATGATTGCTGTGATGTCTAGCTGTTATCTGCTTGTGGATATTAGGGCTGATGATCTTTCAGTTTATATTCTGTGAACTGAACAGAGATATATGTCCATGGTAAGGTCTCTTTTAACACTCATTTTTACACTAACAATCACATCAGGAAAAGCACTGCATTGTAACAGCCTAACGGTAGCCCTTTATTCTAAGCACTTGGTGTTACAAGTCAAAAACTACTTTTTTGTTTTATTTTGTTCTAAAGTTTGTCTTCTATTTAGGGTTTGAATTGTGGTTTTGGTGATTTTTTTAATAATGAGCAAACTCTTTGAGGCGTATAAAGTATGTAAGTCAATTTGCAAAACCAGGTACAGTTTTTTAATAGAATCTGGCACACTACATATGTCATAACTATAGGGTATAAAAAATCACAATGTTTATTGGTGTTCACGTATGTAATATTACGGAGACTACTTCCATCGTCTTTTCTTTACACTTCTGTAAATGATCCATACCCTGTATATGTTAATTCTTAAAAGCCTTAATCCTTCAACTGTTCAGTGTGGGGTGTGTAGTCCAACAGGCTGCCTGTAAACTGTGAGCTCTTTTGTAAGCTGGAAGTACTTATCTTGTTACTGTTACTTTTTGTAGGAACCTTTTAATTGAGAGCTGCCAAAGCATTACAATATGCAGTGCCTTAGCGTTATATTAGAAGTACCTTAGCCTCTTAACACAAATTTTATATATTGTTTTATCAATTGGTTCCATTTTTAAAATATCTGTATTTTTTTCCCACAGAAAAGCTCTTTGACTGCTTGGTCTAAACGAACCTTCAGTACAAGTCAGTCCCATTGCTACGCAGTTAAGTGTCTATACCAAAAGGAAAGGTTACAGATTCATAGTTCTCCGTGAAAAGTGAATTGTATTAATAATGCTGCCTTTTTAAATTTCATGACCAAATAATTAATTGTGACTCTTCTGCACTCTAGCATGAAAGTGCCTTTGGTTTGAAATTCCAGCTTAGAAAAGTGCTGCCATAATAATGACAATTTGTAGAGAGACCAAAAATATTTAGTTATCACCGTAATGCCTTTGGTTTATTGGAATAAGTTGAAACTACAGGCCTCCATTCACAAAAGATCACCATTTATAGCAATGTAATTTTGCTAGCGATCAACCTGCTAGAGAATAACGTACTGTTTGCCATTTCTGACAGCATTGCAAACCAGCAACTGATTTGCCTATGATACAAAAATGAAAATGATTCACATTTATATTCTCTTCATCCAGTCATGTATCTGCATAATGAGATCCATGTACTGCAGAATTTCAGACAGTGGACAAATGAGACTTTATTGTTCTCTTCTAATAATGTTTCAGTATCTGCGAAGATGATTTTATAGATGGAAGATTCTGTTTACAAAATTGTGCATACGGAAGGTCAGATGCATAAAACAAGATGAAAATGGAGAACAGACAATAGCTAGGGTAAATGCAATTGTGTGTTTTTAAGCATTGAACTGTTAAGTGTGAGCATTGTGGATGAAGGTGCTGTTAGAGAAACTCTGGCCAGCACTGTTCAAAACACAGGGTTGTTTTGTTTTGTTTTTCTCCCATATGATGTCTTGGTAGAAAAGATGTAGCTCCTTTTAAAAATGTGTCTGTATTTGCTACCTTCTGTGAACGGGGGCCGTACTGTGTATGCTACAACTAGAATTGATGGGAAGAGGAGCAAGATTTTAAGAAAAAGATGTTAGAACAAATATCAGCAAAACCAAAAGCTGTCAGAGGGATTATATAGTTGTGAATACAATTTTAACTTGATTTTTAAAGTATTTGATGAAAACTAAGATTAACTTTTTATATATAGAAATATTGTGACACTGTGTGGTAAATATTGTGATAATTCAATTTCCCTGTCTCTAAAATATTATTTTTGTTATTCCTTCAAGGTCTAAATCTCACTTACCTCTATAAGACGAGTAATCCTGTTGAATTCAATGAAACTGAGGTGTAGGGCAAAGACAATTTCGCCCCACAAGTAGAGCATATATTTTCAGTTATTACCAAACATTTCAGCTGTACTAGGGCATATTTGTGGTAAAGTACACTTCTGTCTCATTAAAATAAGCATAATGGTACCATTTGGGGCTGTTAAAAATTGCTACTAACAAATGTAGTCTTACTTACTTGAATTCCAAAACGATATTATTTAGGTACTGCACCACTATTTTGAAGGAATTGCAGATAGAATGCCTGTTTCTCGCTTTCCTTTTCTACTGCAGCTACAGCTCACTAAGTTTGGCAGTAGCTTCTTCCGTTAAAACCTCCACGGTATAGGCTATTTTAAATAATGAAGGGTGTACATTACTGTTGAATGTAAGTAACTGGCCAGTTCAAGGCAGATACAACATTTGACGTACTAATCCACATCTATTTATTTTTCCACTGCAACTCCTAGGGCATACTTGCTTCTGAAGCAGTTCCCTTACAGTTTTCCTGGATCACTCATACTGAGAAATGTTTTGTCTACTCTTTACTTGACCCATACTGATTCACGTACCCGGTCAAACAGCAGATGTGATAATAGAGTCCAGCTTTGTACTTTTCTCAGGATGATCTCTTTTCCCCCTCCTATCTTTCATAACAAGATGCTTAGCCCCCTAAAAAAAGATGGAGGCTGGATAATTCAAAGTATAAGAAACACTTTGGAGATCTTCATCTTTTAACTTTTTGGGTCATTCTTGCTGAGATCATGTAATTAGTTTTAGTGTGTAAATTAAATCTTAAATGCACTCAGTTGACAAAAAGGAGACAGATCCCTGTTACCTCCTTACAGAATATGTGTTTTTGTTTTTGTTTTGTTTTATGGGCCTCTTTGATTCAGGCTCATGACTGCAGACAAAAAATACAATATGTGCCTGAAAAAGAAAGACAAAAGAATTTTATAACATTGAAAACCTGAATAGCCTTTAATTCTTCAGTACATTTTATGTAAAACAGGTTGGGTTTTTGTTTTGTTTTGGGGTTTTTTTGCCATGTGCATTTGTTCACATTTGTAAATGACTTAATGGAATTCTCACTTTATGTTTATTTGTGTAATGTGTATAAAATGGGTTTGTGACTTAAGCATATTCATATATGGTCAGTGGTTACTTTAATATTGTACTGCTGCTGGTAACTTTTGATGTAGAACTTGCCTTTTGATGATAAAGTACCTCTAGGTTAGACAGGGAGGGAAGGCTCTTTGAAAAAAAGTGAATGTTCTCCAATGTTTTCTTAACATATTTGCAGAAGCTTTCAAAAGGAGTTTCAGTCAAACCTCTTGGCAGTACAGTATTCTTGTATTTGTTATTGTCTGTGTGTAGGTACTGGTACCTTTTTTTGTTTAAAATGTTTTAAGTGTTGGCTTTAAAGTGAATTTATCTTTAGTATGATAGTAATATGAAAATTATAGGTTTTGTGTGCAGAGAATTTTTTTATAAAGTGCTTTGTAAAAAAAAAAATGTATTCTAGCTTTCGCGGTACATATGTGTGATAACTTTAATATCCATGACAGTTAAGTGCAATTATTTCATCACTCTAAAAATGCTATTTTTGTGTCGGTTACTGCAGGTGTTTTCATGTCTTTGCAAAGTGACACATTTTGATGCCTTCTTGATAAAGTGGTAGAATTTTTGTAGCTTTCTAGAAACTTTGTATTCATACAGTATCGATTGAAAATAAAGAAAATGAAAGTGTTTTGTGCATTTATCTTAATCTCCTACATCAATCTCTTTTTAATGTTGGGTGCAACTCTCAAAAGCATTTGCCAAAGTAGCACAAGGCTACACTTGCAGAAATATCTGTGTGTTTACCTCAAGGTGCAGATGGACATCTAGCACGATCCACAAAAACCTGTAGGGATGGCACCCGTGGCTGGCACATCTGGAAGCTGTGTTCAGCAGTGAGTCCGTATGTGTTCTAGCATTATAGCAACAGGACCTCTGGCTTGTATGTCTTCCTAAAGAAACAATGGTGGGTTTTTTTGAAACATCATTTAAAGCATACTGTTTAAATGGGAAAAGCCACCCAACCCCCTTTATGCCAGAAGCAGGAATGAGCTATTCAAAACCTTACATAATAAACAGTATCAAATCCATCACTAACATGACAACTCGAACTGGCTGAGGAACACAGTAGTTTACTGGGGTTGAGATGTTTCTTCCAGAAGGACACTGAGCTCTGTGGGAGCCGAGGTCCTAAAAATGTTGTTCCACTTTTCAAGAGACTGATTTCTTGTTTTTCTTATTCCCCCCTGCAGCTAGCAGCTGTACCTGGTATGACGAGAGGATGAAACAGGATTAACTTGCCCGCTGCATTTATGAAGTGAAACCACCCACCTAGGAAAAAAAAAAAGAAAGAAAGGAAAAAAGAGAGTAAGGGGGATATCCTGCATCAATTGGAGTCAATGGGAACATGACCAGGACTTGGCAGAGAAAAAAAATGTACATCTGGCTCATCATCTGCTTCAAAAGGAGAGCAGTGGCTTTTGAATAAACCACATGGCCCCTCCCACACACCCCAATTCTCCTTTTGGGTGGCAGATGTTCCACTGCCATTTTAACATGCCACCAGAGCACCCCCCATGCGCGAGATGAATGGGTTGAGAACAACACACAGACATGGTCTGTTTTGACCCTATTTTCTCTTCTTTGTTCCCCATTAAGTATATGGCTTCAGCACTTTGAAGTGGATTAGCTGTTTCAGAAGCAACCTGCTTCTTAATTAAGGTTCTGCATCTTCATTAATTTAGGTTAAAAACCATAAACCTTCCACCTTTGGGAAAAATGCCATGCAGCATTTCAGCTTGGCAGTCCCAGTGCAACGTCACACCATTCGTGTATTAACTAGCTGCCTTCAGCAGACACAACGGCCTCTCCCTACCTAAGCACATTTTGTTTTACGTGATTCCGGCATCATGGTCACAGGATGAAGAGGACAGACCAATTACTTTGTGCTATTTTATGAAGTGTTGCATGATGAGCTATAGGTGGTCTACAGACTTTCTTGTGTGTTTTTTTTTTAAATGCAGCCTATTTGACAATACAAATACAGAATGCATTTAATGCTCACAAAACCAGGAGTAAAAGGACAGTTCAGAGCTCAGCAGTGTGTTAGCAGATGTCTCTAGTTCCCACACACAGCTCTAGCTGTTCATCCCAACCCTGAGCTTTCACAGCCTTAATATTGTTGTCTGGTGCCCTTTGAGCAGAAACAGCTGAACAATCTGTCACACCAAACAGCAGTAGCTTAGCAGCGTTTGTAAATGATTACCTACCTTGTAGAGAGGTGTGACACTCAATTGGTTAATGGTTGTAAACTGTCATATGATTGCTGTTGTTTTGTGAGAGCTAGAGCTGTGCTGGAGACACTTGAGACTCGGTGAAGGTGGGAAGGGCAGGAGGGAGCAGGTAGGGAATGTACTAGGAGAAGATTGAAAAGGAAAATTGTAGAAACCCAGAGTGCAAGTGAAAAAAATGAAGAACAGGATATTACTTTTCAAAGAAAATGAAAATCTGAGCAAAGAAGAAAATGGTAAGAAAGGATGAAAAGGATAAAGATAGTTCTAAGACCAACAATAAAAGTTCCATCAGAAGAAAGGGGGAGATCTAAAACTAAGAAAAAGGCTACAACAAACACATTCACCTTCTAGGTCAGTAAATAGAATTGCTTTTTTTTGCTCCTGTATTGCTTCCTATTTGTCCTTCCCATTATTGGAACATATATTCTTTTAGGATTCTCTTTAAGCTTAAAGGGAAAGGGCTGTTGTAGGTCTCCTTTTATACTGGACGTGTTGCATGCCTCACTGGGGACACAACAGCTAGCCCAAAAATCTCATCAGCAAGGCACCATATGGCCTCCCTGGTAGAAGAAGAGCTGTCAGCTTGGTTGCAGTTGGAAAACAGAGTGAGAGAGCAATATCCAGAACATTACCTGAAACAATCAGTGAGCAAAGACACTCGAGCACAAGTGACTGGTCTTGATTTATCCAGCAGTGGTGATTTTTCAAACCACCTTCCTTCCACGTATGCATGCTTGGGATGAGGTGGAGTGGGCCGGGGGTAGGAGGCACGCACACACACATGCACGTGCACACACACACAGGTGCACAGAGTCTGTTATAGGTTTAGGTCGATGAATTTAAAAAACGTTGCTTTCTGTGCCCCTCACCCTGTGCTAGAGGTAAGAACATAAGAAGGCAACCCTGATGTTATTAAATTGGAGCAGAAAGCCAAACAAAAAAAGTTTTTAGAAGTCTGCTTCCAAACATCTTTGTCAGCTATTAGAGATATCTGCGCACAGGGTTTTGGAGCCCTAGGCAGTACAGCTTTTCCCCTTCTCTAACTCTGGTAAAGTCAACGTGCCAGTAAAGATGGTGGCTGGGACCATCAGAGCAAATGGTGCAGGAACGGTCATAAATGTCCTTTCTCATTCCTCTCACATGGTTCAAAGAGGAGATTAGTTCACTACTCATGCTTACCTTGCAACGCACCTTAACGCTTTGCTTTCTGGGCCTCCAGCAAAGGCAGAATACGGCAGTGGATTTCAGAGACGTACTTGCTGTTTGAATGGAGCGCTGAGCTGTATGTGCAGCTGACTTTGCCAGTAGGTTAACAAACTACAAACTGATTTTTTTTCCTGCCCCAAGTCTGTAAGTTTATTAGGCGTATTTAAAGATCCTTCTCTTTTTTTTTTTTTTTTTACTGGCAGAGCCTCAAGAATCATTTTTTCCAGACTTTTAAAAAATTCCTTTCTGCTAAGATCATATGTTCTCCTCAGCATTATCAGAGAATTTATTTTTTCCAAGGTACTTTTCTTATTCTTTCACCTGTGATGTTGAACTTCATAGCAAAGATTACGCTTAGCGAAATGTATAAGAACAGCATTCAGACTTGTAACCATTCCCTTCAGTATGCAATGAGAACACTTCTTTTTTGACGCAGCTCTACATTAACTAGGGGTGGGGATACCTGTCTCCATCATGTTTGGCCTTTTCATTACTTTTAAATTGAACCCACATATGACAAATTCAGACAATGAAGTACTGGAATCAACCACGTTGCACACATACTTCACCATTTCACAGCAGAGAGAATGTGATGACTTAATTGTGAAATACCTGTATTGGTTTTACTATGACTATATTGTATTTTTAACAGGTTTTAATCTAAGCTTTATTGTCGGAACACCGCGATGGGTGGAAGCTCCGCGGTTTCCGGCAGTAAGGCAGCAGCCACAACACCCGTCGCAGCAGGGCGGCCATTCCCCTATCTCCGCCATGGATCTCCTGCTTTGAGGGAGGTGGAGATGAGCAATGTCTGGGAGGCGCCCCGCGTCTCTCCAGCAATGGGCTCTGGATAAGCGCAGAGGAGCGGGTGGCCGGGCGCAGCAACCAGCACGCGCCCAGCCTTTGGGCGGTGAGCTGCCAGCTGGAGGCGTGGGACGACAGGTCGGCTTTCCTGCCTACCAGCAGCCATCTCCCGGCCGGCAAAAGGACAGAATGACACACGGTCAGCGAACTAGCACATGAACGGGGGGCTGGAGATCCAAGAGACTTCATGTTTGCCGAATGTTTCTCCAACTGCCCCGTTCTCTGCAAGGCCATTCGAGATCGTGAGAATAGGATCAGGAGATTCGCAATTCCTCTTCACGCTGCATGAGGCAGGGCACGCAGAGCACGCACACACAGCTATGGCATCAGCTTATCATTTTTCCACACAAATGTCTTCCCATTAAGAACATCAGTGCTGGAAGTGGCACAGAGGTAATGGCCACTCCGAGAGAGCAAGTCTAAGGGCTCAGGAGCCCCACATAGGAGACGAACAGGGCAGGCACGGGTGGTCAGGCTCTGCCCACATGCCCTGCTCTAGGCCGGTGTGGTTTCTCAGCTTAGGAGGGTGTGGGAAGAAAACTCTCTACGCCTGCAAACTGCAGCACCGAGGGGATAGGTACAGGCACAGTGGAGAAAGTTAGCTTGAAGTTACCTGCATAGTAATGGGAAAGAAGCATTAGGCATGGGGATTAGCCATCATTTGAAGGTGACACTGATGAAGCAGGAGATAGGGTAAAGGCTGATTCAGAGAACTGCAGAGGAGAAGTCTTCTTCCATTACCTCTGGTCAGACACGTAAAAAGATGCAGACAAAAGTCAGCACTAATCAACTGGAGGCAGCCGGAAAAGTATCAAAGAAAGAGAGATGAACCCAGAGAACCAGACTGAGAAAAGCGTACAGGGTGCTCATTAACACGGCCAACAAGCTGGTAGGGAGCCGCTGAGTGGTATAAGGGGACAGGAACATCCGACAGTCCCTGTAATACTGAAAAAAACAGGTGCAGAGCTCTGTGTGTTCAGGTGGCTGGAAAGCTGAGCGTGACCACTGCCAACGTCAGAAGTTGCTGCTTTCTCGGGTGTGCCTGTGAAACGCATGGGAAAGCTGTGGATGCAGCAGCAGATGGATTTACAGATAAGTCAAATGTGGGAGGGAGAGGAGAGTTCAGGATCAGGATCAGGATCAGGGCTGCCCACAGGTTCACTGCGAGGGAGGTAGATGGGAGGTCGGGCGAGCAAGGAGATGAAAAGCCACGGAGATAGAGCTGCACAGTACGGACCTGTGAAGCAGTCTGTCAGCTCCAGCAACCAGCTCCTCCTCGCCAGAAGAGCGTGCGGTGACAGGAGGCAGCGTGGCGTGCCTGTGTCTGCCAGACAGGGGCAACTGGGAAGTGGTGAGACCAACAGCCCTACAAACACATGCTCGTGGCTGAAAAACAACACGTCATCTGGGGCTCGTTTTTGGCTGCCTGGTGGCAGGACAGATGAGTAGTGATGCGTAAGAGGTGGTCATGGTTACAAAGGAGATCTATGGACATTGATACCTGTACAATATAATTTAGAAATTTGTGCAGTCTGGACGGATTGTTACCCTCCTGGTCCCCAAATGACAGGCATGTAATCACCCTTTGTAATGGGACCGAGGGGAGGGGGGGGTCCGTTTCTCTAACAACCAGAACAAGAGGAAATCTGTAATATGTAAGCTTCCTGTTCAAAGGTTAAACAAAAAGATTCTGTTCAGCTGTTAGCAAAGTAGCTGAAGAGAAGCTGGGACTCTGGGCTCAGAGTACGTGCTGCTCAGCTCTACGGAACACTAAGAAACAGCCTCCGTGCCGAGTGTGCACAGCCCCACAGTTCAGCCCCACATTGTATAGGAAATGCACACAGGCATACAGAGAGGCCACGGTAGGAGACAAAAGAGCAGAAAATTCTTTGCCAGCAAAGTGAACAAAAAAAATTGAAAGTCTGACCAAAATACAACCCAAAATGTTTCAAAAAGAAACATTCATTCTTACTCCCTTTTATTTCAAGATTGCATCAATCCCTGCAATAACTGGATTCAAACCTCCATACGATAATGAAGTTGGCCTTTGTGCTTACATGAAATATCACTTCGTGATCTGAACATCTGACAAAGTCCCTCAGCCAGGAGCCCAGGAGGCTCATGCATGTTCCAAATTTTCACCCTCCACTGAAGCAGCCCAAATCTTTGGAGATGTCCAAAAGAAAGATATAGCCCTAAGACAACAGCTAGTTCCAGGTTCTCGCGCCTGTTGCTGCAACACAGCCTAATGTAGAGCGTGGGGTGACCATGAGTCTCACCAGGCTTTCCTGCAGTTATTTCACGACTGCAGCATGGCTCAATCTGTTTACCTGCAAGTACTAGGTATAATCCGTTTAGATAAGCCCATTACCACGGTACGTAACCTTTGGACTTTGGCTTGAGGCTTCTACTTTCCCTTCTGGAGAGAGCACATCATATTTCACTGTCTATTTTATTTCTTTCTCCCTTATTATAGTTGTGCTCAGTACCCTACACAGATTGATTTTCCTGGAGGCATAAACAAGCAGATAGAATCTAGAGGATGTTTAAATAAAGGGAATCATTTTAAATGGTCTTTGAATTAATAAATATATATAAAGATAAATAAGAAACATAAAGATATATAGGACATATAGGTAATACAAACAATTCATGACGCATCTGTGCAGTGTGCTGTGTTTGTGTGTGCACTCAGTGCTAGGATATCCTCGAAAGCAACAGGCCTCTGTTCGTCGTCTTTCTGGATGCACTTGTGATCCCAGCTGGGACACAGGAAATTTTCCACAATCTCGAGTGAAGGATGGGTCACTAAATAATACACTGTGCCTAGTAGGAAGAGTTTATCCTAAAAGAATACCTAAAAGGCACAGTCTACCTCCTTGACTAAGTGAATCTAAGCTGACAGAATAAGCACTTCCACTGTAGCCCCTACTAATTAGCACAAGAGAAAATAACTACCAATTTAAAGATGCTGGTGACTTGCAGGCAGAGTGGGTCACTGTTGTTTTTTAACGCTAACTTCTCACCTACCTTCCCCCCTCCCGTATTCCTGCCAGCCACTGACCTTCCTTTGATCTGCTATAGATCTTGAAGGCTGTCTGCCTTCTATTTTCTGGACCTGTGCTCAGAAAGAACAGCTACAGTATTCTGTGTGAGTAACTATGGACAGCAACGGCTTCTGATACTCCTTTGGAGATGGGCTGAACCCTTCCTGCCTTAATTAACTTGTGTTAACTCAATCTTGTGATTGAGTGGGACCCTCAGCACAAGGTGAGCAGGTTTGGTGAGATATTTCGTTTTATCTTTTATCGCAGTCTTCTCTAGCACACTGTCTGAATACATAATGTAGAAATCTATCCATCAACATAAATTAGGCACGAAAGTTGGAAAGATTTGATCCACCTGAACAACTGCTACAAAGAAATACCCGTTCATCCTCCTACCCTTTCTCACTATGGTCTGGTTTAGAAACACAGTTTGATAGTACAGCGTAGCTCATATCTATCACCTTAATCTGTATGTGTTTTTAGGGAACTACTAATGCACGAGCAACTGTAATACATTGACTTTCCCATTCTCTTCCAAAGACAGGAATACAACTGCGCTGCGGTACATTGGCATGAGATGCTTTAAAAGCTGAGTGAGGCATCTCAATTGAGTCACACAGTTCAAGGGAAACTGGGACTACTAAGCATATAGAAACCATCTGACTCTCCACAGAAAAGTTATTACTCAAAAGGTTTTTGTGCTTACCAAATAATCTGATCTCTGGCTACTGCAAAATAGTTTTCCTTCTCTCTTTGAACTGAATTTCAGTATGTCCTTGCATGAAGAACATAATGAAGTACATGCCTACGGCAAGCACTGTTTAAAGCACTGTCCTTTATTCCTAGAGACATTTCCAGGAAATGCGAAGCTGCAGAATAAAACACCTCTGGCTTCATCACAGACTCCCTCTTCTGCGTCACTTTTTGCTCGGGGGATGACACTTGGACAGAAAGGATTTAGCACAAGCACAGCGCAGCAGATCTGCCCGTCTCTCAGCCATGCAGGAGAGTCATGCCTCACTGGAAGGCAGACATGATGGGGCCTGTAACCTGAAGGCAGCACACAGCATTTTAGGAGAACTGCAAGGCACAAATCCAAAGGGCAATTCCTTCACCTGCCAAAGGTGTGTCTTTAAACAGGCAACGATAAACACCAAAGAGACAGACCCTGCTGTTGGTGTCAATGCTGTAGAAATATAACTGTCCAAGTTATACCACAGTAGCTAACAAAAGGATTTGTCTTTCTCTCTGTCCAACAATCCCACCCTGGGCAAAGTGGGACATTTAAAAGCGACGATCAGGCATGCTGCTCATTCACGACTGGCTGGTAGCTCATGTGCAGCCCGAACATCGTCTTACATGCAAAACATAAAATGGCATTTTTCCCTCTGAAGTGTCATCCGGGAAGGGCCCCTCGTGTTACACACCTTCCAGGCGAACGTGTGGTTAGATACAGAAGGCTTTCCAGGCCCAGTGGTACTGGGCCACGGGAGGCAGCGTGGCAGCAGTGTGGAGCAGCCTGCGCCAGGGCCAGACTCTCATCAGCGTCTCTTAGTCAGGACTGTGAGATCTCTCTGCCGCTCCACCCTGAGGCCCAGGGAGGCATCACTGCTTCTCCAGCTCTGCCTTTACTGAATAACTCAGCTAATAGCATCAGATGAAGTAGTGATTTTCTGATGTTTGGCCAAGCTGTTAACATTGTCATTGTAGCACATTTTAACAAGTACAGACAGGTCTGGGCATTAGTCATATTTCTAGAGGCAGTTCTTTTCTTTTTCTCTGTCTCTTTTTTTCTTTTCTATCTTATCCATTTTTACTGGGCTTCAAAGCCCTCAGTAGAAACAGATGTGTGAGTGTTATAAAATTATATTGCTAAATCAGGGCTGTTTTCCAACTTTATACAAGCTATATGTCAAAAGACACTACAGGCAGGAGGGCCAACTGTTCTGCATTGAGAAAAGCTACAACAAGGAATTACAGGTTAAGAATCAAGCACCTAGTCTTAGGGCATGCCTAAATTAAAACTGCCCTCCCAGCCCTAATTTATTTTCTGCATATATGCACCTTATTCTATGGGGTACAATCTCCAAACTGATGTTAGTGGGTTTGGTGGGACATCTGACTCAGCAGGCTCTGCATGCACAAGCTTTTCAATACTTTGTCACATCTTCACTGGTCAACATGTGTCCTCTAGCATTGTTAAATGTATCCTGGAGGTGACCTTTATGGTATTGGAATACTTCAGAAGCATGTGTTCATTTTCCTGGGGCTCCTCTGAGCAGAAGCTTGGCCTGCAGTCCTCAGCAAGGCTGTGCCACTAAAGGTTTGCTTTAGTGAAGTTCAAAGCACTCAAGCCTTATATGTCCCCTAGATTTGAATTAAAGGGTGCTACATGAGAAGTTTCTGAAGAAACTCTTGCAGTGAGCTTTGTTTCTTAGCAAAGTACTGGGCCACCACTCTACCTTGCTTATAGCAGCTGTTTGTGTACAAAGTTCTTCAAGTAATGTAAAAAAGAATCCCATGTCTTCCGTTTGTGCAAGTCAGGCTGACTCACAGTTGTTATGCATGAAACAAATACAAATAAAAACCATTAAGGAATGGGAATGGTTAATTACAGACAATAGAGCTGTGAAGCTCGTTACCAGCACCAGTCAGTCCTGCTATTGCTTCCAGCCAAGCAGCCCAGGCCACAGGACTGAGGCCGCGCGCTCCGAGATGGCAGCTGAGCAGAGCGCGTCCCTGCCCGCAGCCTGCCTGCTCCTTTGTGGCCCAACAGGCGCAGCGACCGCGACAGCAGGGCTTGCGCACAGCCGAGCAACAGATTGCAAAGCATGCGGCGATACCAGGGCCACGCTTATGTGGCAAAATGCGCGACGATACGAAGAGGCGAGCTGCCTGCTGCACCGCGGCGGAGCAGATTGCATAGCATTAGCACTGGTGACAACAGGGCACTCATTGTGTGGGACAACAAGTCACACAGAGAATGTGCAAATGCGATTGGTTGGGCCCATTTAACATATGCACAGCAGAGTGACATATGGCAATTGGTGACTTTCCTGCCACAGATGCAGAAAGGCTTTGTTTTGATACAGCGCGTGGTGCAGATCCAGCACATCGTTCCCCCTCCGGTGGGGAGCAGCGCGAGTGCCAGGAGCGCTCGCCCCCACCTCCAGGCACCGCGGACTGCCGGTGCCCGCGGCGCTTCTGGCCGTGCCGCGCAGGCTTGCTGTTGTTGAAACCCTAGCCACCAGCCAAAGCCTGGGCCGTGCTGAGAAACACGTCTGCTTTAAGCACACGGCTGAGAAGAACTCCCTTCTCAGCTCCTTGTGCCCCTCTCTTTGGGGTTTCTGTACGCTTTTATAATATCACAGCCTGAAACAAACTATTTCTAAAAATGTTTACTTTTTCATTGGAACCTTTGTTTTCAATAGTTTCTCCCTATTAATGATACAAATAGATAACTAAATTGTTATAAATAGTGACAAATAGATTATTTTTTCAACTCCATTAAGCAAATATGTAAATGGAGGTGAAAATGGACAATGCAAAATGATGTCTTCCATGGGACAGAGACAAATGGAAAAGGGGTTCTATCAGCTTGCTCACGCAGGAAAAACACGGAGGAAGATTTTGAAATCCCAGTATGGGTTGCAGCTATGCTTACCTGCACAGAGCCATGAGACAACAGTCTCATGCAGTCTGATAACTACAGCACCAGACCAGGGCTAAGGTACAGAGATCTACTCTCCTCTCTGCCACTGCCTACCTGCGTCACCCCTGGCAAATCACTTCAGCTCAGCACGCCTCAGAACAAAGACCGTGGTACTCATCCTAGCGCACTGCTCTGGGATTGCCTGCTGGCTGCAGAGCAGAAGGTAAAGTAGGAGCTGACCTTACAACAGCAGATCACTTCATGCAGGCCACAGAAGACTCATGAGCCAGTAACAGCATCCATCAAGCTGAGGACATAGGGGTCAAAATCTTTGCATCTTATTCCCTATTTCTGTCATTATCAGTCTTTGCTCACTTGTAATGTTCCGTGTTTCCATGGTGAAGAAGAATCCAAATCTACATAGATTTAAAACACTTTGTATACAGGCACGCAGGGGGCCAAGTAATCAAAGCCAGATGATAATTAAGTGCCCCCTCCTGCAACAAGATGGGAGTTGATACATGTTCTGTCCTCTCCAGATTTCTGCTTGAGCAGACCATGAGATTGCAGAACCAGACTGCGACAGGGAGTTGGCAGCTGCTGCCACCTCCCACAAGTGAGCAGCTTGAGAGCTGCCCAGCTGAGAGCAGTTTTCTTCGCTTTATGCTCCTTTTGTTTTCTAAGAGCTAGTGAAGGAAACATGTTGCTTCAAACTGGGGCTGTGGAGTAGCCATAGCCTAAGTCAAGAGGCATAACATGAGTTGCTACTACCACGCTGCAGGAGCAAGAGGCAAAACGACAACCGTGAGTGCTGAGACCACTTTGAATATAACTAGCGAATATATAGTAGAGTACACTACATATATAATATATATACTATATATATAGTATAGTATAGTATACTACACACATATATATAGTATATACTACATATTGTATATAGTATATATTTACTATATACTATAGTTATACTAGTATAACTGCGAATCTCTGCTGCACTCAGGCTGCCTGGAGGTCACCAGAGGGCTGAGTTACGCTGGCTCCAGGATTCTCAAAGTAATTTCTCACCATGGTCCTCAATACGTCCCTGAGTTTCTGTATTTCCATGCAGAAATATGAGCACGTGTGCGGTAAGTTCTGTCTGCATCATATTTACTCTGCAAGCCCCGACCATCTGTGCAGCAACTGTCCAATATGTCCAGGCTGCATCAGACCCTCTGGACCTGTACTGTGGTGTTGATGCACACATTTACAGTGCTCAGCCAGTACCTCTGGCTGACTGGCTCATCACTCAAAACCACTGTTTCACATGCTCTCTTGTGATGAAATCTCAGATAAACAGCCTCAGCCCTCCAATTTGGCCTGGAAAATAGTAGAATTGGGGAACAACATGAGGTGCATTTGGGGAAAACTGGATTTGCAGTAGTCCTGTCTCTGTGGCATTGAGAACAACCAGAACAGATCACATCAACTGACGGGAGAAGGGCATATGGCAGAAGAGTTTTACCTTGAGACTAGCTCCCTCTGCAGCCTGATTTTCAGCACCCAGAACATGGCACATCTTTTTAGAATAGAATAGGATAGAATAGAACAGTTCAATTGGAAGGGACCTTCAAAGATCATAAAATCCAACTGCCTGACCACCTCAGGGCTAACCAAAAGTTAAAGCACATTAATGAGGGCGTTATCCAACCGTGTCTTGAACACTGACAGGCCTGGGGCATCAACCACCTTTCTAGGAAGCCTGTTCCAGTGTTTGCTCACCCTCATGGTAACGACATTTTTCCTCATGCCCAGCCTTTAGACAAACATTTGTTTAACTGCTACTCACAGCTGGATAAATCTGGGAATGAGTGGAGTCACTCCGGGAAACCTGTGCTCCCCATTCTCGTCGGTGTATTAGCTTGTCTCATGCTTTCCAATATCATAGGGATGACACAAAACGACCTCAGTGATCCAGACCAAAAAGCAGTCAGTCTTCCGATTTAAAACGATGTCACTGGAAGGAAGGTGACATCAAAAGCTCCTGATGAGGTGGCAAACCAGGAGGTAATTTCTGAATTTCCTGGAATAACTGAGAGCAGAATCCGGCCCCACAGCTGGGCCGTGCCAGCTCTCCGCAGCCTTCCCACCCGCTGCCCGCAGCGGGACAAAAGCCTTCCCGCTCCTGCCCCAGGCCGGCAGAAGCGCGAGCGGGGAGCGCAGTCCCGCAGCGCGGCCCCGCAGCGACACCCAGCGGCGCCGGGCAGCTCCCGGGGGCGCGCAGCAACGCGGCCGGGACCCCGCGGCG